>BSBK01001033.1:1585000-1705000 GCA_027943335.1 Chamaecyparis obtusa
GTGGATCCAATTAAGGACAGTCCAAACCTTGTAGCCAACAGAATTACACAACAAATTAATAAACAATGCAACACAAAGTAATTATTCAACATTGATTTTCATTAACATGCCCAGCTGTAAGGCCTTCCGGGTTAGGACCAATTACAATCAAAAAATAATTTCTGCAAGATCCACAACTAGATCCAATACAAACTCAACTAGTTCAGCTCTGAAGATAATAAGAAGCTGATGGAAACCCTAAGGCAGATCTAAACTTGAGCTTGCAGGCCTCCAAGCAATCTCCTTGTTTCCAAGTATTGCAAACCCCTAGCTCTGCTACAAATGACTATCAAATTATAATCTGATCTGCAACAACATCAAGAACTTTTCCACAACTTCGCTCCAAGCTTCACATCTGATATTCTAGATCTGCTAAGTTGTTCCCCTTCCAAGTTATGTCTCTAAACATCTACCCAAGCCCTCCTTAAATATTAATCATCAACCACAAGTCGGCAAGATGAAACCCTTAACTCCCCAAAACAAATAATTAAATGCCATACAAGTCGGATTACAAATGTATACAAACATTTAATTCAGCATGTTGGCCCCATAACAATGGCTACCAACAATAAATTCATCAAGTCAGCTCAACAAATCACACAAAACTCCAATTGGTAAGTCAAAACTACCGAGCGACAGTAAAATCACCGAGCACGCCAGGCATCGTCAAGCACCAATGTTGACCGAGCACCATAAGCATGACTGAGTAACACTTTCACCAAGCGCTAGAGACTACCAAGTTCCTTCAGTGACCAAGCTTCCTTTAATGACGGAGACCATCAGTCAAGGCTGCAACCGAGTAACACCGGCCAAAATACAAACACTCCATGCAGTTTTACCGAGGACACAGAATGCCCTGCCTTAACCTTGGATGCCCCTGCATCAGACACCCCATGTTCCAAAAGATGTTCATATGTGAGAAGAACATCTTTCAGGATTCAACACATAAATCCCAAACTGGTTCTTCACATACAAGTCCTCCACCTTTTCTGCTTGCAAATTATTCCACTTCAGTTTCCTTTGTCTCTTCAAGTCCTTTCTTAACAATGTACATGTCGGTTCTCCATACTGATCATTCATTTTCTTTGGATCTACAATCTCAACTCAGCTAACAATACTCAGGCTTCTCCTACCGAGTGTTGTATCCATCAAAGGCATCAGTGAAAACTTCCTGTCATCCTTCTTAACAGTAAACACATTTCTTACACAATCATAAATAGCTCTGCAATCATATTGCCAAGGTCTATCAAGCAATACATCACAACTATTCATCTTCACAATGTCACAAAGCACAAGATCCTTGTACTAACTAATCTGAACATCAATGAAGCATTGTTCTCTAACTTCCAAAGCATGAACATCTTTTAACCAGCCAAGCCTATAAGGACAAGGATGTTTCATTCTATTTAAACCAAGTTTCTGAACCAGGTCCTCAGCAACAAGGTTATCAGTACTACCACTATCAATAATAACATCACAAAGTTTACCTTCAGTCTTGCATCGGGTCCTAAACAAGCTACTCCTCTGATAAGGTTCATCCTTTGTACCGAGAAATGTTCGCCAAAGCAACAAGTTCTCTGATTCAAGTTCATTTTGAATGTCCTCATTCATCATAGCAGTTCGTCGGTCAACCTTCTTCTGCGTACACTCAAAAGACCAGTGTCCTTTCTCTCCATAGTTATAGCAAGTACCCTTAAAGATAACTCTACCTATCTTCTTCTTTGGTTCTACAGGTTTCTGTTCATCTTCTGCATCAGTCAGTTTCTCCTTCACCAATTGATCAATCTTTTCTTTCCCTCAAGAGTTACTAGGTTGTTTCCTCTTCAACTTATCTTCTGCCTTCAGAGCATACTGATAAGCATCTTCAATAGAATCAATCTTCAGTATACCAAGCTCATCCTAAATATTGAATTTCAGACCATTCACATACCGAGCTACATTTTCCTTACCAAGCTCTCGGTGTCTAGACCGAATAGTAAATTTGTAGAACTCCTCGATATAATCTTCAATAGAAAAATCCTTATGTTTTACATTATGCAACTTCTTAAACAAGTCAAGCTCATAGTCAGCCGGTATGAACTTAGCTTTCAACTTAGTCACCATTAATCTCCACTGATTAATCTTTTTTTCACCTTCATCTCCTCGGTCTCTCTGTAGTTCCTTCCACCAAAGAGCAGCATGTCCTTTCAACTTTGTCTATGCTAATCTCACCCGAAGAGGATCTTCAATTTCTTCCATCTCAAAGAAATCTTCAAGTTCACCAATCCAATCAATCAGATTGTCGGGCTTCAAAGTACTAGAGAAAGTAGAAACTCCCATTCGGTAATTACTAAACTGAGCAGCAAGTATAGGTAACTGAGCAATTTTATCTTCACTAGATTTGTTCCTTCGGTCATCGCCACTAGATCCAATAATTTCAAATTCTTTAGTAGCTTCTTCATAGCCATCCTTAGTACCAACATTCTGAGGTATACCAGCAACAGTTCTCATGATCTTGGTGACCATATCATTCTTCATCAATTCCATATCAGATTTGAAATCTAATTTCACCTTCTTTGTGATCTAGGATTCAATAGTATCACAAAGATCTGAAATAACTCTAGGGTCCAATCTTCTCAGAGGCATCCTTAAAGATATGCAAATAAAACCTCTGCAATAAACCCTCACTGACCACCTTGTGACAATTTCCAAGTTGCAACAAGTCAGATCTCAACCTGCAATCTTGCAAACAACTAGGGCACAATTTCACAAGTTTAGTGCTTTGGATTTGCAATCTAGATTGCACACAATCTTTTCGCCAACAAGATCAACTTCACAAGATCAGCCTTGCTAGGTTAACCTTCAAGATTAGCTCCAACAGGAACAAACCTTCACTCTGATACCACCTGATGCAGTCAAGGATGGTGGATCCAATCAAGGAAAGTCCAAACCTTCCAGCCAACATAATTACACAGTGGATTACTCAACAATGCAACACAAAGTAATTGTTCAACACTAATTTTCATTAACATGCCCGGCTGTAAGGCCTTCTGAGTTAGGGCCAATTACAATCAGAAAACAATTTCTACAAGATCCACAACTAGATCCAATACAAACTCAGCTAGTTAAGCTCTGAAGACAATTAGAAGCTGATGGAAACCCTAAGGCAGATCTAAACTTGAGCTCGCAAGCCTCCAAGAAATATCCTTGTTTCCAAGTATGCAAACCCCTAGCTCTGCTACAAATGACTATCAGATTACAATCTGATCTACAAGAACATCAAGAACTTTTCCACAACTTCACTCCCAAGCTTCACATCGGATATTCCAGATCTACTAAGTTGTTCCCCTTCCAAGTCCTGTCTCTAAACATCTACCCAAGCCCTCCTTAAATACTAATCATCAGCCATAAGTTAGCAAGATGAAACCCTTAACTCCCCAAAACAAATAATTAAATGTCATACAAGTTGGCTTACAAATGCATACAAACATTTAATTCAACATGTCGGCCCCATAACAATGGCTACCAATAATAAATTCATCAAGTCAGCTCAACAAATCACACAAAACTCTAGTCGGTAAGTCAAAACTATCAAGCGACAGTAAAATCACCGAGCATGCTAGACATCACCAAGCACCAGTGTCAACCGAGCATCGCAGGCATGACTGAGTAACACTTTCACCAAGTGCCAGAGACTACCGAGTTCCTTCACTGACCGAGCTTCCTTCAATGACCGAGATCGTCGGTCAAGGCTACAACTGAGTAACACCGGCCAAAATACAAACACTCCATGCAGTTTCATCGAGGACATAGAATGCCCTGCCTTAACCTTGGATGCCCCTACATCACATCTCAATATTGCTCTAACTCAAGCAGGCTTAACCATGGAGTTTCCTCCAAGGTTAAGGCCACTAAGCTTGCTACCCCATTTGTAAAACATTTAGAAAGTATCATACCTTATGAACCATTCATTATAGAGCCCCTTTATCCCATAAATTGATAAATAGGAGGTATTTTCCATAGCAAGTCAAATAGTGATATTGCTATCAGGATTCAATTGTGTATTTTTTGAGTCAAACTAATTGACCCATATTTCATTAGTGGTGGTTCAAAAGAACCCATCTATCATTAGAATGAATGGAACACTTACCAATCACTATTTCTAGGTGATTCTCATAAGGGTGAGCATAACAACAGGCCTTCCTCAGAGGTCACCCATATCGGTATTACTCCAACTCAAGTTCACCTAACCATGTAATTTCCTCCGAGGTTAAGCCCACTTAGCTTGATACCCCATTTCCAAAACCCTTACCAAGTATTTTACCTTATGAACCATTCATTATAAATCCCCTTTAGCTCATCAATTGATAAATAGGAGTTATTTTCCACATCAAGTCAAATAGTGATATTGATATCAAGATTTAACTACATAGTTTTCTATTCAAACTCATTGACCCATGTTTCATGAGTAGTTGTTCACAAGAACCCATCTCTCATGAGAATGAATGGAACACTTGGAACTCATTTCACATAGTTGATTTTCATAGGGGTGAAGCAGCATACCTTCACGAGAGGTTACCCATCCCAATATTACTCCAACTCAAGCACACTTAACCATGGATTTACCTCCAAGGTTAACTACACTTAGCTTGCTACACCATTTGAAAAACTTAAACAAGTTTTGTGCCTTATGAACCAATAATTATATAGCCACTTTATCTCATCAATTGATAAGTAGGATATATTTTCCATAGAAAATCAAATAGTGATATTGCTATCAGGAATCAAGTGTGTAGTTTTCAAGTCAAACTCATTGACCCATGTTTCATGGGTAGTGATTAATAAGAAACCATATCTCATGATAATGAATATAACACTTAGCACTCATTTTATATAGGTAATGCTTAAAGGGTTGAAGCGTTGGGCCTTCCTAAGAGGTCACCCATCCTAGTATTGCTCCAACTCAAGCATGCTTAACCATGGAGTTTCCTCCAAGGTCAAGCCCTCTTAGATTGTCACCTCATTTGAAAAACATTCAATAAGTCTTATACCTAATTAACCATTCACTATAGAGCCCCTTTATCTCATCAATTGATAAGTAGGAGGTGTTTTTTACAACAAGTCAAATAGTGATATTGTTGTCATGATTCAATTGTGTATCTTTTGAGTCAAATTCATTGACCCATGTTTCATGAGAAGTAGCTAGCGAGAATTCATCTCTTGTGAGAATGAATGGAATGCTTATAACTCATTACATCTAGGTGATGCTCATGGGGATGAAGTATCAAGCCTTCTCAAGAGGTCACTATTTGAATTGTTGTAGAAAGTACCTCCTAGTTATCAATCGATTAGTTAAAGGAGCTCTATGATTAATGGTTCATAAGGTACAACACTTGATGAAGGTTTTGTGAATGGGTTAGAAAATTAAGTGGGATTAACCTTGGATGGAACTCTCTAGTTAAGAGTGCTTGAGTTGGAGTAGTAATGGGATGGGTGACCTCTTAAGAAGACTTGATCCTTCACCCCTCTAATAATTACCTAGATACAATGAGTGCTAAGTGTTCCATTTATTTTTATGCGAGATGGTTTCTTGTGAGCCACTACTCATGAAACATGGACCAACGAGTTTGACTCAAAAACTACACAGATGAATCCTTATAGAAATATCACTATTTAACTTGTTGAAGAAAATACCTCCCACTTATCAATGATGATATCATCAATATAAACAACACAAAATTCTCTTATGTATCTGAGATCTTAATACATTCTTATTTGGAAGTATGCAAGTGTAGTGCATATACCAAATGGAATGACATTTCATTCAATTAAACCTTCTCATATTGAAAACATCATCTTATTTATGTCTTTTTATTTAACCTTTGTTAGAAACCCGATTTACTGTCAAAGTTTGAAAAGATTTATTTGTTAGTTTCCCTCTTGAATAAATATGGACTAAATGGTATGGGTCAACTGAATAGAAAAATTATATTATTAAGAGGCTTATAATTCACACAAAGCCTTTTCTTACCTCTTTCTCTCTTTGCTCCTTATTTACAAGAAAAGTTGGACATGCAAATGGACTTTTAATTTTCCTGTTAAAATTGTCTTCTAGTAATCCATTTAAATTCTTCTTCATTTCTTTTACTTCACTGGGGCTAAGTAAATAATTTGTTTCATGGGGAACTACAAACATGCATTCTAGTCTTATCTTAATTTCTCATTCTTCTTGTTTTTCCTAATAAAATTCTAGAGGATTCATGTTATATCGACCTTTTTCAAATCTTTCTTTTATCTATTCTAGTTATTTTTCTCTATTTCTATTTTTTGTAACCTCTTTTGTCCATTCTCCAGTAGAACTCTTTTCTGATTCTCTGAATCCATATGTTGCAACCTTTAAGATTGGAATTTTTATCTTTTCATCCTTATGGGGCAATGACATTTAGGTTCTTTTCAAAATAATTGGTTCATATTTTACCAAAAAAGGTATCCCAATAAAATGTCACTGAATTCTATAAATTCTATAATAAATGTCTTACCTTGAATTCTAATGCGGACATCTTATGCATATTTGCTCCAATTTAATTTCTCACCAATATATTTTTTAGTAGCTTCAATTTTGGTTTCCAAAACCTTTCCAGGATGGATTTTGTTTTGGTAAAAGATATTTTCAATCCTTAATCAATAAAATAATCAAACTCTATGGGCGTATCACCAATGAAACATAAATAAATTATTATATATACAAAATTATTGGCATATAGCATGACAACAAAATATTTTTCTCTTTGTAGTTCTTTAGGCTCTAAATGGTTTCCTCTATCAAATTCACCATTAAATAAAACAACTCTTATTCCTCCACTGATTGATTCAGAGTTCTTATCTATTTTTTATGCTCCTTGACCAGTCTAGTTAATTCTTCAACATCTCTTCTTGCCATATCTAGTTTTTAAAGATGGTAAAATATTCATTTATTTCACACCTTTCTCTTTGATCTGGTTTTGAGCTTGAGTCTGGGATTTCATCATATCTTCATTTTCTATGTACCTACTAGATGATGGATAACTCTGACTCTTTTATTACTGTGATTGAATTATATAACCATCCTCGTTATCGCCATATGTTGTTATTTCTTCATGAATTTACTCCATTTCGTCTTTAAGATTCTTCAATCTATTTAAGTGTCTCATTCCCACTTCTCTTCTTTCTTCTCTAGATTATTTATCCCTACAAGGATCTCTACCATGTTCGACATCAAACTTATTTTAGTTTTCCTTTAATTTTTCTCTTAGGATATTAGCAATGTAATCTTTTTCATCCTTTGAAGGACTTTCGTAAAAAGTGTATTTTTTTATTTTTATTTTTTCACCAAATTATATGTTTCCATATATGTTGAGAGAAGTTCAAAATAGTTATCTTCTTCAAGGAAACCTTTAATTTTTTATTTTGTTGCTAAAATACTACAAATGCATTTGTTGTTGGAGACATCTTTCTTTAACAATTCGTAGCATAATGAAGTCTATTGCAAATAAAAAAATTGACTTGCCTAGGAACCTTTTTAGATGTAGATTTCCTTTTTAACATGTAAGGTGGAGGTTTGAAACCTTTCCTTTTGAACTAGATTCTTTTTATGGGAGAAACATTATATTTCTTGAAATTTCTCCATCAGCGCGGAAGATACTTTATTTCAAAAGTGAAAGTTGAACTAGGAGAAAAATATGTTCCTTTGGCTTTTTGTTGGATCACTCTCTCTTAAATTCTTTCACGAGAGAAAATTCCTTAAAGTCTTTATTGGATGGATTATTGCAAAATCCTTTGAAATTGCATATGGAATTAAATTCATCATCATTTATGCTAATAGCTTTTGGAAAGAAATGTTTCTACAATTTGGTTGCAATCACATTCTTGAGTTGAACAAATGTACAATTTTTCATTTGATAAATTTTCTTTCTCATGACATAATCTTATGCTCGGTCACCTTATTAACAAGATAAAGAATTTATATAATACTTTTTACTTATCATTTTGCACAGTAGCTTGGAATAAATATTTTTAAAAATTAAAGTGTATTTATGTAGTGAACCAAGATTTCTCAATTTTAAACTAAACAAAATTATAACAGCTTGCCTAGCCATATTCTTGGTTGCTATGTGGAACTCATCAATCATCTTGAATTTTAAATATTCAAAATCAATCCCCATTATATATTTTTTCCTAATTTCAAATCCTTAACAACTGCTTCACCGAGTTCTTCATTCATCATAGTAAGAGGACCTTTGTCAAGTAAACCTTCCAATAAATCTCTTCATTTTACGAAGAATAATCTCACTATATGGTCTACTTTCTAAGATTTTATCTAGAAAGTCTTAGTATCAAAAATATTTTGCAATGAATTACACCATACAAACAATTATATCATATGGATCTACTAGTTCATCAATATTCAAAATATCTCCATTAGCAGCATGAGGCCTGAGTTGTCTTGGGTGAGTATTTTGGGTAAGAGGTTTATTATCTACCATGCTTTTGTCATCATCTATTCCTAGAAAATTGCCCTCCTCATTATTCTTCCAATGGAAATTATAATATTAGATTTAATTCTTGTTATGGGTTTGATTTATTAGTCTTAGATATCTCCATTTGTACTATCAATTCTAGAATAGATTATATTTCATAATCTTTATTTTTCTCAACAAACATAGGTTCATTGATTTGTTCATTAATGCCAATCTCTTGAAGTCAATCTAATGCACGAGCATCCTAGGTGTAAGGGCAATCTTGCATTACCCAAAAAAAAAAATTGGTTTCTTTTCAATAAGGGCTATCTTGTGCAGAGATACTATTTTTGGAAACTTACTATTTTTAGTAAGTTGGTCATATGAGCTCATAATGTTTTGATTTCATAGGTGGAGGTTCATCTTAGTTATACCAGTCTGTTAGTTGAGTTTCATTGCCACATCATTTGTATTGGTGAAGTTATTGAAATTTTTGGGTACAAAATCTTTGAGCTCAATTTTGAAGGCCTTAGAAGTTCCAGAACGTGGTCAAACCCCGAGTGACTACAGCTTGTGCAAGTTAAGCATTCTAGATCAGGAGCTGTCATTTCTAAAAAAGTGGTTATAATAGCCAAATGAAGCTATGGCTAAACATTTATGGCCTCTAGAAGTTGGGCTACCTAAAAATATAATTTGTAATTATTTTGAGCTGACCTTAATGTAAAAAAAATGAAAAAAAATAAAATTCTAAGGGCGGTCGGCCTTAACGGCTAAAATTTTGGAACCTTCTCGAGTGGTAGAAAATTGCCTATATAAGGAAATCCCGTGTGTTTTCTAGGAAGTTTTGGGTAGTTATTCAAGGCTTTGTCTTACAAACTATTGTAAGGAAAATGCCCATGTGGCTTTGCATATTGTATTTCTAAAAATTTGTAATTCCACACTTGTGGAGATAATAAGAAGCCCATTTTTTGTTCTTGCAAATTGTTATTGTGTCTCTATTTCTATTATGTGTTTGTGGTATTAAGGGGAGCACCCTTCATCGAGTGGTATCAGAGTATGAGTTCTTGAGTGTGTAGACACATCATCGACTATGAGGTAGTAATTTGCACCAAGATCATTCTTTAGGGTTCTAGTGATAAGCGTGAAAATGCCTCCACGAAGGGAACATGGTGAAAGAGTCAAAGGTGTGTTAGTTGAGGTTAGAGCCCTCTAGAGACAAGCTCAAGCATTGCAAGAAGAGATTCACAAAGGCATGAATCTTGTAGTACGAGATGAAAGTGAGGATGAAGCTGAAGATGAAGGAAATTTTGATCAGGAAGGAGAAGGAAAAATTCTGAACCAAGAGGAAGAAAGGCTTTTCTAGGCCATTTCCAAGATTGGGAAAAGACCTAAGATTGAGGTTCTTACATTTTTAGGAAATCTTAACCCAGAGGATTTGATTGACTAGATCAATGAATTAGAATAATATTTTAAGTATGAAGATATTGAGGATCCTGATAGGGTCAAGTTTGTGAAGGCCAAACTGAAGGGTCATGCAAAAATCTGGTGGCAGGAGATTCAATTGAAGTGAAATGGAAGAGGAAAGGAGAAAATCACAAGATGGGATCAGATGGTAGATAAATTAAAGTGACAATTCATTCATGTTGATTATGAGCTTGATCTACTGAAGAAAATGCATAGGTTGAAGCAAGCAGGGAGATCTTCTCAAGAGTATATGGAGGAGTTCTATCGAGTCCTCATAAGAAAAGGCCATGTAGAAGCTAACAAGGAGAAAGTTGCATGTTACCTAAATGGGTTGAGGCCAAGCATTCAGGAGGAGTTTAATTTGGTCTGAATGAATAGTATTGAAGAGGCATACCATTTTTCTCTAAAGGTAGAGGAAAAGTTGAACAAGAAGTTTGAAAGCAGACAAAGCGGAAGAGGTCGTGGTGGAAGATCCAGTGGACGGTCTTATGGAGGCCGAAATGAAGATCAAAAAAAGAAGGATGAGGTTAGTACTGGTCAAAATAAGAGGGGAAATAATTTCAATCATTTCCATGATCACAATAATAGAGATTAGAGAGGAAGAGGAAGAGGACAAGGACCAAGAAGAGGAGGCTTATGTGGAACATGTTTTCACCATGGAGAAGAAGGTCATAAGGCATATGAATGTCCACAACGCCAAGGAAGGAAAGATAGGATAACTGAAGGCCAAGCTAGAGTTGCAAATATGAATGAAGATGCCAAATCATCACATTCTAAAGATGTTGAAAGAGGAGAATCCCTAATTAATAGAAGAGTCCAGCTGAGTGGTGAGAATGAACTTGAGAAAAGGAGGAGCTTGTTTCACACTAGGTGCAAGTGTGAGGATAAGTGTTGTAATGTGATTATCGAGAGTGGAAGCACTGGCAATTTGGTGTCAGAAGAGATGGTCACAAAGTTAAAGCTCAAGAAGCAGAGACACCCACATCTATACCGGATCACTTGGGTGTTGGATGACCACAAGGTCATGGTTAATGAATAGTGCCTAGTGAAGTTCAAGATTGGGGGATACCAGGATGAGGTACTATGTGATATCATACCTATGGATGCATGTCATATGTTGTTGGGTAGGCTGTGGTAGTTTGATAGGCGTGTTGTACATGATGGTCATGCAAATACCTATTCCTTGACAAAGGATGGAGCACGACATAAGCTAAAACAATTGAAGGACATAGAAGAAAAGGTATGTAACAATGAAAGAACAAGTTTTATTGATGGAAGAAAATTCCTAGAGGATATGAGGCATGAACATATGTATTTTGCTTTAATTCCAAAAGCTGATAAAGAGGAAGTAAAAGATGTACCTACAAAATTTGTAGATTTGTTGAATGAGTTTCAAGATATTATATTTGATAATGTACCTGATGGATTACCACCTATAAGGAAGATCAGTCATCAGACGGACTTGATTCTAGGAGCTAGTTTTCCAAATAAGACAACACACAAAATGACACCAACAAAAAGTGAAGAGTTGAACAAATTAGTACATGAGTTGTTGCAGAAGGGGTTGATTCGAGAGAGTCTGAGTCCTTGTGTTGTACCAACAGTATTAGCACCAAAGAAGAATGGAGAATGGAGGATGTGTACATATTCTAGGGTAATAAACAAGATCACAATCAAGTACATGTTTCCATTATCGCGAATGGATGATATTATGGACTATTTGAGTGGAGCTGTGTATTTCTCAAAGATAGATATGAAGAGTGGATATCATTAGATTTAGATTAGAGGAGATGAATGGAAGATTGCCTTCAAGACAAAGGAAGGGTTGAATGAGTGGTTAGTCATGCCTTTTGGGCTAATCAATGCACCAAGCACTTTCATGCAACTCATGAATGAGGTTCTGAAAGAATTTTTGGGTAAGTTTGTCATTATTTATATAGATGATATTTTGATCTTTAGTAAGACATTGGAGGATCATATAATGCATATTCGTAGGGTGTTTGAGAAGTTAAGAGAAGAGAAATTGCTGAGTAATTTGAAGAAGTGTAGTTTTTTGAAGAAAGAGTTAGTGTATCTAGGATTTGTACTTTTAGTAGAAGATCTAAAAATGGACCCAAAGAAAGTGAAGGCTATCCTTGAGATTGTATTTGGCCCTAACCCGAAAGGCCTTACAGTTGGGCATGTTAATGAAAATTCAGTTGAAAACCTTGTCTTGTCATGTTATTCCGCATTATGGTGTTTGGCTACTTATTTGGACTATCCTTAATTGGATCCTCCTTAGGTTTGTCCTACGCCAGGTGGTATCAGAGCTTAAAGATCTTGAGTGTGTAAACCGATCTCCGAGTTGAGGCTATTTGCACCAGGACCTTGTTGGTGACTTATTTCTTTGGGTTTTCAAAAATCTTGAAGGATGCCTCAGAGAATATTAGACCCTAGAGCGGTTGCAAATCTCTGCGATGCTGTGGAATCAAAGATTACAAAGAAATTTAAAGTTGATTTCAGATATGAGATGGAATTGATGAAGAATGACATGATCGCTGAGGTCATGAGAGCTATTACTGGTATGTTGAGGAATTTTGGTACTGATGATGGTTATGAGGAAGCTGCTGAAGACTTTGAAGCTATTGGATCTAGTGGTGATGACCGGAGAGATAGATCTAGTGAAGATAGAACTGGTTGGTTACATAGATCTGGAGCTCGGTTAAGTAATAGTTTCTAAATGGAAGTTTCTACTTTCTCTGGTACTTTGAGACCCAAGGACTTGATTGATTGGATTGGTGAATTAGAAGACTTCTTTGAGCTTGAAGAAATTGAAGATCTTTTTAGAGTAAGATTGGCACAGACTAAGTTGAAAGGACATGCTGCTCTTTGGTGAAAAGAATTACAAAGAGATAGAGAAGATGAAGGTAAAATGAAGATTAATCAGTGGAGTTTGATGGTGACTAAATTGAAAGCTAAGTTCATACCTACCAACTATGAGCTTGACTTGTTTTAAAACTTGCAGAATCTGAAGCAAAAAGATTTGACTATGGAAGACTATACCGAGGAGTTCTATAAATTGAATATTCGGTCTGGACACAGAGAACTTGGTAAAGAAAAGGTAGCTTGGTATGTGAATGGTTTGAGATTTAATATTCAGGATGAGCTTGGTATGCTGAAGATTGATTTGGTTGAGGATGCTCTGAAGACAGAAGATAAGTTGAAAAGGAGACAACATAGTAATCCTCGAGGGAAGGAAAAGATTGATCACTCGGTGAAGGATAAACTGACTGTTCAAGATGAACCAAAACCTATGGAATTGAAAAAGAAGACAGGTAGGGTTATCTTTAAGGGTACTTGTTATAACTGTGGTGAAGAAGGACATCGATCTTTTGAGTGAACACAAAAGAAATTTGGTGTTCGAAGGATTGCTGTATTAAATGAAAACATTTAGAATGAACTTGAATCTAAGAACTTGTTGGTTCAGAGAACATTGCTTGGTGCAAAGGAGGAACCTTGTCAAAGGATTAATTTGTTCAGAACTCAGTGCAAGTCTAGAGGTAAACTTTGTGATGTAATTGTTGATAGTGGTAGTACTGATAACCTTGTTCCTAAGGACTTAGTTCAAAAACTTGGTTTGAAGAGAATGAAACATCCTTATCCTTATAGGATTGGCTGGTTGCAAAATGTTCATGCTCTAGAAGTAAGGGAGGAGTGCTTTTTTTATTTTTAGATTGGCCAGTATAAGGATCTAGTGTTGTTTGATATTGTGGAGATGAATAGTTGTCATATATTTATCAGTAGACCTTGGCAATATGATTGTAGAGCTATGTATGATTGTATCAAGAATGTGTTTACTATTGAGAAGAATAACATGAAGCTTTCCCTGATGCCTTTGCTGGATACAATACTCAGTAGGAGAAACCTGAGCTTTGGTAGCTGAGATGAGTTAGGAAATTTTGAAAGGATGGATCAATATGTAGAACAAGCATGCGTATTATCAAGGAAAGACTTGAAAAGATAGAGGAAATAGAAGTGGAAGAATATGCAAGGTGAAGAGTTGAAGGGCTTGTATGTGAAGAACCAGTTCGAGGTTTATGTGCTGAATCCCGAAAGATGTTCTTCTAGCCTATGAGAACATCTTTTCGAATCGGGGGTGTCTAATGTAGGGACATTCTAGGGTACTCGACAAATCTACATGGTGGTGTGTTGTTTTGGTTTTGTGTTACTCGGTTGCATCTTTAATGGATGGTCTCAGTTATTGAAGGAAGCTCGGTCGCTGAAGGAACTCAGTGAAACCTCTTGAGCTTGGTGGAACTTGTACTCAGTGATGTTTATGGTGCTCAATCAACGTGCTTTCTTGATGATGCTTGTATTTCTTAGTGATTCTTGGCATGGTCAGTTATTTCACTGGTGCTCGGTAGTTTTGGTTTACCGATTGGAGTTCTTGAAGATTTGGTTAGCTGACTTGGTGCATTTATTATTGGTAGCTTTTGTTGTATTCTCCTATGTAGATCTAGAGGTCGGCATGGAGAATTAAATGTTTGTAAGGCTATTTGAGAGTCGACTGTTGTTGCATTTAATATTTGTTTGTAATAGAAGCTGACTTGGCTTAGGAGTTAATTATTTCTTCTAGCCCACTTTTGGTTGAGGAAATGTATTTAAGGAGTGTTTGGGTAGATGTTTAGGAGTCATTCAGTGAAGTGGAAGTGAGTGTGAAGGATAGATTTGGATATTGTGAGATCTTGAAGATCAGATTGTTTATCTGATAGTTGTAATAGAAGAGCTAGTGGTTTGCATGCTTGGAGATAAGGAGATTGCTTGGTGGCTTGCGAGCTCAAGTTCAGATTCGCCTTAGGTTTTCCATCAGTTACTAATTTGTTTTAGAATTGGACTAGTTGAGAGATTGCATAAATAATTTGAGATTGTATTTGGCCCTAACCCGGAAGACCTCATAGCCGGGCATGTTAATGAAAATTCAATTGAAAACCTTGTCTTGTTGTGTTATTTTGCATTGTGTTGTTTGGCTACTTGTTTAGACTGTCCTTAATTGGGTCCTCCTTACCTGTCCTGCGTCACCTTGTGTACTAATTTCTCAAATGATCATAGACTCATGAAAAAAAAAATTGCTCACACTTTTACAAACAAAACTTTGCAATGGTCTCGCTCTTTGCCTTCTTATTTAATTGATTCTTTTCAAAAAATGGGCAATGTATTCATACAACAATTCAAAATAAGATTGGTCCTCAAATTACTTTGACCAATTTGATTCACTATAAGCAAGGATTTAAAGAAAAAGTGATTGATTTTATTGGTAGATAAACATTTTGATTCACAAATTTCTTATTTTGTGCTAGATGGTGATGTTAAAATAATTTACATTTATAATTTTTAAAAGGATATTAGGGATGAGATTATATTATCTTAGTTTACATCTTTTACACAACTATGTGCACTACTTCATAATAATTAGTTTCAAGTGAACCAATTTTAAATCTCATCATCAATGAATCTAGTCAATAAAAATGATGGTGCTTAATAATCTTTTCAAAAATTCCAAAATCAAACAAAGGTTTCATTAGGATAAATAATAAGTCTTCAAGTCATGCTAATATAACATCAAGTGAGGCCCCTTTATCAACCTTTACACATTTTAATTTTACTCATTTTTATGAATCATTACATAGTATCAATGCTCAAATTGATTAATGCTAATGTTATGATGAGGCTTCCTCCATCAAACCCATAGATACTTCCAAGCCTTTTGTTGATATCATTATCAAACTAGCCAAGATACTGAGAATTTCCTTAAATTGAAGAAGACCATCCAAGATCTTATTCATTCCAACACTAATTATGGAGGGTGTCAATGATGAAGGAAACAAATATATGGCACCCATAATCAAAATTTGTAAATATTTATCAATCCCTTGCCTTCTCATTCCACCAATGTTGTTGAGATTAATGATACTTTTATGAGCCTTATTGAGAAACCTAAGCCTAAAATTGAACCTCACATTATTATTTATTCAAGGAGAATATTCATTCACCTAATGGACCCTTATAAATTATTACAAAAATTAAATTAAAGCTCTCACAAGGAGTTCTCATTGATCCAATATGTGTGGTGAATGTTATTATTGAAGAATGTCTCTTTATGCAACAATTGCATCTAGATGCATATGACAAATCTAATCTTATTATTAAGGTACATGATGGTTTTACTTGTTCTAATATAAGTTATATTAGTCTTTTAGTTGAGGTTGGTACTAAGTGCTTAGATTTTATCTTTTCCATTATCCCTACCTTTGACCAATTTCCTATGAATTTGGGATATCCTTGGATCGATTTCATGAAAGACATACCTTCTAGGTATCCATAAATGTTTAAAATTCCTTCACAATGGGTATATTATCATGATCAATCATAGTGTTTATAAATTGTTTTTGATTAAGGTAACATCAAGTTTTGAAGGGGCCCTGAAACCCTTTAACAAAGATTACAAAATATAAGCAATGAAGACCGAAGGAAAACATACTATCCCACAAAGGGACAGTCCCCAAAAGGGACACTTCCTCGATTTTCAATAGACATAATCACAAAAAACATAAGAGACAAGACAAAAAATGGAAAGCCCATAGCAAAATAGGGCCAAAAAAGCCTCCAACTGTAGAATCAGGATAGAGTCTTCAAGAAGCACTCCGACTCCACCAGCTGGCTCTGCATGGTCTTGATAGATTCTTTCAAGTTCATTATTTCCTAGACCTCTATCTTAGTCTTATTCCTGGTAGTAGATCTTGTTCTGGTCCCTGGGCCCATTTGTTGACTGGGATCATTCATGTTTTTTTTTCTCAGTCATCGTGTCCTTGTTGTTACCTTCTAGCACACTGCTTAGCGACTTCAAGTTATCCAGAGTAGCTTTCATACTAGCATTGGACAAGGTTAGCAGATTTTTAAGCATAGCTTCATTCTTGTTGATCTTGTCATTAACTGGAATCATAGCTTTCTCCAAAGCTTTGTTAATTATTTCCTCCAGCTTAGTAGAGTCTTTCGTACCTTTATCAAAAACCTCTTCTTTACCTTTGTTAGCAGCACCTTCCTTCCTAATGTTATCGATGGTTTCCTCCAGCACAACATTCCTTGTCTCCAACCTGATACACATGTTCTTTAGCTCAACCAGGCCATTTTGGACCCATTTGTCAAGGTTATAGTTGTAGATAGACTTGTTCTTGACAAGTTGAAGAGTGGTCATAGAAACAACTCTCTTAACATGAGAATCCATTTTCCTAAGATCTTCCTCAAGGGAATTGTGAAGATGTTTTTCAGAACTAATCTCACAATCCTTGTTATCATTATCCTTACTAGAGATGGGAGAATAAAAAATAGTAGGGGTATCCTCCTCCATTGCTCTGAGGTCCTCTTTGTTGGAGTCATTATAAAATATGTCAATTTCCTCTTTACTACCCTCCTTTTCAATATTATGGGCTTGGTTACCCATTCCCACAACCTCGTGATTGCTACCATCACCAGCAGTTGAGGTCTCTGGAATGTCCTTCTCCCTGATATCATCAGAATTGATGGTGTTTTCCTTAGACACTTTAGAAATCTCCTGCTCAGTCCCAAAGTAGCCCTCCACCATGTCAATGATATTTTCAGTAACATCTTCAGGGTTCACCATTACCTCCTCTTGAGCATCGTGGGTACTGGAAATGGAAGCTTCATTATGATCTTTGACAGAGTCGGTGACATCAGTAGTAGCCTTTTCAATAGTGTCCCTTTTCTCATTTTCCTCTTTCACTACCTCAGCTTTATCCATTTCTTTGGCCATAATATCCTGGAAATCTTTCGACCCAGAATCATCTTTGGTAGCCAAATTTTCCTCTTTGAAGCCAAAAGTATCTTTGCCCAAGGGTTCCTTCCCAGCCTTCTAATCTACCTTCTAGCCTATTATCTCAATAGTAGTAGTCGAAGAAGAAAGGGCTTTTTTATGAGGCTGTTTAATCTTCTTCTAAGAAGAGGTAGGGTTTTTCCTCTTCTTATTGCTGACCTGGGAGGGGATGGGCTCAGGAATGTGGTCCAGGTGTAGTAAAAAATAAGGAGAATAAGCCCGACATGAAGAATAGGGTGATTCTTCATCTTGTATTCAATTATGCTATGATTCAATGAGCTTAAGAGAAAAAAAGGGAAAGAAACCCTCTTATCATGACGTAAATGATTAGCCAGGGCAAAGTGATAATTGTAGACTCTAGAAAAATGGCCTTCGAGGGTAAAATAATCCATTATAACCCTTATAATAGAACCCCATATATTATCTATACTATCCATATTAACATAATCATTCTTACCTTTTATCAACATGGCATGCTCTTCATCAGTAACAAAGAACTCCTTATAAGCTATGTTGCCCACTTTTATCTCTTTAGAATACTGCATACCTTCAAGGGGGAGGCCAGTGATATCCGCAAGGAGCTCCAGAGTAAGACTGAAGGACTTCCCAACCAGGTTTACCATTCCCTTGTCCCACCCATCAACAAAATCTTTGGAGACCTCTTTGTCATGTTCATGCAACCATTTAAGGAACTGGTGCACTCTCCCTTTTTTTAGCTCATTCCAGACCTTCTTGTTATGCCTCCATTTACAATTTGCCAATTCTTCCCTTCTTAATTCACCACCCATAGTTAAAATGTCACCCAACTCCTTATTCTCAGAATGAGAGTTCTCCTTAAAATGCATAGTTAAGAAAAAATGATCTCTTAAAACACGCTTAGGAAGGTAAATATGATGCTTCTGATTAGTATCCCTAATCATGAGCCAAATCTAGAGGTAGTGACTAGTAATAATGATTTGGCACTTCTCCTTAAGAGCAGTCATAATTAGAGGTGAAATATAATATGTAGATATGTACTACACTTGAATCCATATCACCTTCAGCTTAATCAAAGAATTGCTTACATCATGATGTGTTCTCATTACTAACAGAGTGAATGATTCCAACTTTTTGCCTTAAATGGTCATAATTAATGAGATAATTAATATCATCATTAATTTTAGTAGCACCATACCATTTCAGCATTCTGTCACTTCTTACCCCAAGATTTGCCAAACCATCAACAACTTGATTAGTTTCACGATAGTTATGTGAAACATGGAAAGAATAAAAGGATTGAGAAATTTTTCTTATTTTAGCGATGATATGCTCAATAGTCCAGGATGGGGAATTTATTCCTTTTATATTATTAGCTATATTTAGGGAATCTCCTTCCAGCCAAAAATTTTTGCACCCTAATTCTTCCACCAACATTATCACATTCAGGGCAGCCATAGCCTCAGCTCTGTGGTTTAATTGGATCCCCAGTAGTGCCACTATAGCTCCCAAACAATTCCCATTCAAATCTCTTATGACACCACCTCCCCCTAAGGATCTTGGGTTACCTTTTGACAAGTACAAAGGTGGAATAGTTAGATTTGGAGACAACACTCCTAAACCTATCATAGGTAGAGGAGCTATCACTTTGGATAGAAAGAATAACACTGATGTTGTTCTATATGTTGATGGTTTGTAGCATAACTTACTAAGTGTTGGACAGTTGCTTGATAAAGGATATCAGTTGGAATTCAAAAACAATAAGTGCATCATTAATAACAAAGGAGTAATGATTGCATCAGGTTCAAAGACAAAAGGTAATGTTTTTCAGCTTAATTCAGAAGCAAGTTGTTTTATTTCTAAAGTAGATGACAGTTGGTTATGGCACAAGAGACCGTGTCACATCAATTTTGACAATATAGTAAAGATAAGCAATGTAAAGGCAGTAAGAGACCTTCCTAGTATTGTAAAACTAGTTGATACAATTTGCAGGGAATGTGTGATGGGAAAACATGTAAGGAATTCATTTAGAAGAAAGCATAATTTGACAGAGAACAAATTGGATCTAGTGCATATAGACTTATGTGGACCAACTCAAACAAGATCATACTATGGTGAAAGGTACTTTATTTTTTTTTGTTGATGATTATTCTAGAATGATGTGGGTTGTGTTCTTAAAAGATAAATCTGAAGCATTTGAGAAGTTCAAGATATTCAAAGCTAAATTTGAATGAATCTGGATTAAAGATAAAATGTTTGGGATCAGATAGAGGAGGAGAATTCACCTCTGACATATTTTATGAATATTGTGAAGAACATGGGACAAAGAGACATCTAAGTGCACCTAGAACCCCTCAGTAGGATAAAATTGCAGAAAGAAGAAATAGGATCATACTTGACACAACTCACACTATCATGATTGAAGGAAAAGTTGCACACACCTATTAGAGAGATGTAGTCAATACATCAGTCTATACTATCAATAGAATTCAATTAAGGCCAAGCACATACAAGACACCCTATGAGCTATGGTTTGGGAATGTACCTATAGTAAAATACTTTATAATATTTGGAAGCAAGTGTTACATCAAGAGAGATGAAGCTATTGGGAAGTTTGATGCAAGAAGCGATGAAGGTATTTTTCTTGGTTACTCTACTAAAATAAAAGCTTATAGATGTTTTAACTTAAGATTGAAGAAGATCATTGAAAGTGCACATGTAAAGATTGATGAAAAGTTTATGATTCAAGAGAGATATCGTGATTATGCACCTATGATTGAAGAAGAACCTAGACCTACCAATAGAGAAGTAGTTGTTGAAGAAATGTTTGATAGCATTGATGTATTGTTCAATGGTCCTGAAACAAGTGAAGAAGAAACACAAAAGATAGATGAGAGAGCCACACCTAATGTTCCAAAATTCACATCTAGATACCATTCAAAAGAAGATATCATTGGAGATCAGAACAACAAAGTCACAACAAGATCAAAAGAAAAAATTTCAATAGTTGATGAAGCGGTATGTTTACTTTCACAAATTGAACCTTTAAGTGTTGAAGATGCATGTAATGATTCAAATTGGCATGAAGCAATGAAAGAAGAATTAGATTAGATAGTTAAGAATGATACATGGGAACTGGTCCCTAGGCCTAGTGACAAAAATGTGATTGGAACCAAGTGGATATTTAGAAACAAGATGAATGAAGATGGAACAGTAGTGAGAAACAAAGAAAGACTAGTATGTAAAGGATATGCACATAGAGAAGGAATTAATTATTCTAATACATTTTCCCCTGTAAGAAGATTGGAAGCCATAAAGTTATTTATAGCTTATGCAACATTCAAAGACTTTAAATTATATCAGATGAATGTCAAGTCCACAATCTTGAATGGAGAGTTGAAGGAAGAAGTCTAGATAGAAAAACCTGAAGGATTTAGTTTATCAGATAAACCAGATATGGTATGCAAATTGAAGAAAGCTCTCTATGGAATTAAGCAAGCCCCTAGAGCATGGTATGAAAGACTAGATGGTTACTTAACAAAGATCAGATTCAAGAAAGGAGCAACAGATTGTAACTTATTCATAAGAGAGACACATGAAGGATTATTAGTAGTTGCTATTTTTGTTGATGACATTATTTTTGGTGGTAATTAAAAGCTTAGTGTAGAATTTGCTAAAGAGATGCATAGCGAATTTGAAATGAGCATGATTGGACCTATCAAGTACTTTTTGGGATTGAATGTGCAGTAGACAGACAAAGGTATTTTCATTAATCAATGTAAGTATGTGAAAGAAATATTAAAGAAGTTCAAGATGGATGATTGTAATTGAGTAAGTACCCCTATGATAACAGGAAGTAAGCTTTCAAAAGATGATGATTCTACAACAGTAGACAAGACCCTATATAAGTCTATGATTGGTAAACTCATATATCTTACTCAATCTAGACCAGATATTTCTAATGCAGTTGGTATTGTTGGAAGATTTGTAGCAGAACCTAAAAAAAGTCAACTTATGGCAGTAAAAAGGATATTTTGACATTTGAAAGGAACTATAGACTATGGTTTATGGTATCCTAATTTAGAGAATGTAGAGCTTCATGTGTATACAAATGCAGATTGGGTAGGTTGCGTTGATGATAGAAAGAGCACCTCAGGAGGGGAAATATTTCTTGGAGATAGATTAGTTACTTGGACAAGAAAGAAGAAAAATTGTATTTCTCTATCAACAACAGAAGCAGAGTATGTAGCAGCAGCATTAAATTGTTCTGTAATTGTGTGGATCAAGTAGATTATAAAGGATTTTGGAATCCAGTTTGATTACCCTATTGTTATTCATTGTGACAACACTAGCACTATCAATATGTCAAAGAAAATTGTGATGCATGCAAAGACAAAACACATTGAGATAAAATATCACTTCCTAAGAGAAAAAGTTGCAGAGAAAGAAGTAAAATTGGATTACGTAAGCACAAAAGAATAGTTAGCAGACATATTCACAAAACCTTTGCCGAAGGATACATTTGAGTATCTTAGGGAGAAGCTGGGAGTAATTCCCTTCCCTGGATATGATTAGAGTTTGCAGTAGTGCATCAGTCCGTAGTGACTAATGAATGATTGACTACTCTACTTCAGGAGTAGTACCTGTGCTTAATTATTTTTGGCGCCCTTTTCCATTGATGTCAAAGGGGGAGTATATAGTCATGAAAAAAATGTAGTTGAGGAGTATGAAGTAAGGGGGAGTATATAATAAGAAGATGCAACATCATATATTTAGAACATTCAGTAGTAGATGGAGAATTCATCCTTGGGGGATTTTTGTTGAGGAAATAGAATGTTATAAAATAATTGTACGTTTGGATTGGTTGTGTTTTTCATTCCATATGTTGCCATCAATGCCAAAGGGGGAGATTGTTGGAGATTTTTTAGCAAGCCAATGTTGACTATATGTTTGTCATTGATGACAACATATGGTAAGAAATGTGCATTGTAGTTCTATGTAGAGAGCCTTGAACATATGTTGTATGGATATGTTATCATCATGATATCATAGACGCAGAGGTTGATTATGAGTGCAATTATTTGTATCAGTAGTGTTCTTGATAGTGTTATAGATAGAATTCTATATGTGATTCTCAGTATGGTTATGATAGAGCCTTGCACGTTTATATTTGTGTTGTAGACATGTTTGTGAAGCTATGATCATGGACGTAGAGTTATTTGTACAGAACAAGTTGAGTTATGAAGTTTCTATTTGCCAGTTATAGTTTCCTGAGATTGTTTCTTGGAGCCGACTGTGTTTATAGTGTTTCAGAAGTTGCGCCTATCATTATGGTATGTGTGTTTGGTTATGAGATAAGAATATTTGGTTAAGAGCACATAACACATTTCAGCTTGAGAATAAAGTTTCAGTTAATTTGGTGGAGCCGATAATGTGAAGTGACGCATATACTCATATTGAGTTGCACGGTCCTTTTTGTGTTGCGTGCTTGGTTTAGCCATTGGAGATGTTGTTGGAGAGTTGTAGTATTTCTCTAATATGATTTCAAGAAGGTTCTAATAGACCGAATCAATTATATCTTTTGGATAAGACTACTTATAGCCGGTCAGTTGTGATCACTTAATGAGCAACAAGAAAATGAAGTAAAGAAAGAGGAGAGCAGAAAGTGCAAAGTATTGGGCCAACAAAGCTATATGTGAAGAAGTAGAGAGTGTATGCTATACATTGGAATTGATCAAGACATAAGGTCTATTTCCAATTCACCAAGATCCAGATATAGTGTGTATTTGTTGTGCAGAAGGTTGCAGCCTTCACCATTTGAGCAGTGTGCTCCTGGACAGTGTGTCCTCACCCCTAACAGGGTTATTTATAAACAACTCCTAACAGGGTCCAAACTTTGACCAGGTCACTGTACTTCATGCATTGTAAAGATCAACTCCTAACAGGGTTGTAAGATCTTCTAACAAGGATCATTATACACTAGTGCATTTTATAGTGGGTGCTAATTCCCACCGGGGTTTTTACCTATTTGGGTTTCCCCGTAACCAAAATTATGGTGTTGTGTTAAGTGTTATCTTATTATGTATGTGCTTAATGTTATTCTATACTTAATTGGATAAATAATTGAATCTTGTAGATAACTAATTCACCCCCCCCTCTTAGTTATCTCTTGGGACTATTCCTAACACTATAAACCTGCTTTATGGATAAGATCCCTAAGCTTAGGATTTTGTAGAAAATGACTCCACACCCATCCAAGGCCAATAAATAGATTTGGACAAGTTTGTTTGGATCAAAGAAACCCAAATAAACTATCAAATTGATCCCCAAAACTCGACAAGACAATATGTCCTATCTGACCCAGTGGGGAGGCCTAATTCCAATTAGGTCTGTCCAAAAAAAATTTCAGACTTAATTCCAAATTATCCCACACCACCCCCAGGAAAAATCATGGATTTAGATACCCTTTTAGAAGTTACTTCTACCCTAGGAAGCATAGATCTTGGTCTCAATCTTACATCTCCAAAGCAACACTGTAATTAGAGACCTAATAGGCTTAATTAGGTCTAATCAGAGAAGCAACTAATAAACAGAGGGGTCTCCAAACTTATCCAAGGGCATGGAAAATTCCTATTCGCTATAAGGATCCCAAATCCAACATTAAATTTAACCTTCAAACCTTCTTACCATCCCTACACACCAATTTCCTTCAAAATGTCACCAAGCACATAGTGATGCTCAGCTAGGGCTTGGTGGTAAAAATACCAAATGATTCTCCCAGGGTTTGTCCTTGTGGAATCATATAGTAAATGAAACTTACTTTAATTACACCCAAATCTATTGGATTCTCATGAGGGAAATGCAAGTTAGGGTCCCATCTTGAGGAAACCCTGATTTTTAGGAGGGTTTGGTGCTAGTATTATAAAATTACAGAGAACCCCTTCAAACCAATCCCTCTAGTGATGCTAAGACCAAAAATATATATGTTAAAACACACCTTTAATCAATTATGTACAAATATAGCATCTTCCAATTGATCAACACATTATACATCATGAAGAACACTAATTTACACCAGAAAAATAGACTTTTTATTCCTTGTTGCCACCAAAACTTCATGTACATCTACCATTGTCATGGTTCTTCCATGTTTGCATACATATATGTGTTAGGATTAGGTAATACTGAGAGGGGGGGTGAATCTTTATTACAACACTTTAATTTAAACTTCAACCAATTGTAAATAAACCATATTAACGCTGAAATGAAAAGAACATAAATACACAACATGTAACTCATAACACCATGATTTTTTTTTGAGGAAACCCTTACCAAGGGAAAACCCAAGTGGGGATGGTACCCATAACTATGCACTAAAATATAGTATCCCTATTAGGAGCTGAGTATTATATAGTACATTTCCTTGTTAGAGGAATACACAACCCTATTAGGGGTATACAATAACCCTGTTAAAGGTGGTGAGCTTACAACTCTTACAATCAAAATATTGTCACAAAACTGTTCTTCAAAAGTGAACTACACAAGCATCTGCTATGCTTTGATAGTTCCAGTCATAGCTTTGTCAATCTTCGATCTCGCATATGCTATTCGCATCCATCATATCATCCTTTCATACATACATATCGCTTCCTCAAAAAACTCTGTACTTATACTAATTCTGTCATTCATTTAGCTCCCAAATACAATAAAAAACATGATAAATAATTATGCAAATGATAAATATTGAGTCGGCGATCTTATATTACCAAAGTGTCAACAATATACAACTTTCATCTGACTTAGCACATTACCAATTCATCTGATCTTCCCTCAATCATCGCGGACTGTTCACATACCCTGTTTCATTGATTCTCTATCTTTGCATACCTTCATATTATTGTATTTTACTAATATCAAATTTAAAACATGTGTGACCTTAACTAAAGGTCATGCATATCCCAAAATGTCTTCCTTTAACTTCGCAAGCCATAATACATCACATATAATCTTTGCTAACCAAAATTGTATTGCAGAATACTGTTACTCTAATTCTATACTTAGTCATTTTCATGACTGTGTCTCTAGTACCTAATCTTATTTCATGAAATCACTCCAACATAAGTGTTGCCATAAATGAAAACCCTTAATTTATCCATAGTGCTCCCAAACATCACTTGCCAACAATACCTCCCTTTGGCATTGATGGCAACACTTAGCAAAAAAATGACTAAGTGTTAGAAAACTCTCTTCCTTCTACTTCTCTATATACATATTCTCCTCTTTTCTTTTCTTTTCTCTTTTTCTCTAAAAAAATTAATTAATTCTTTTTCCTCTTCTCACTTTTTCTCTTCTCTCCCTCTTTTCATTTCTCTCTTCTCTTACTCTCCCTTTGACATCAATGGCAAAGGTACTTACAAAATTTCAAAATTCTAAGCACAAAAGACTTAGTGCTTACTCACCAGATTTAGAATGTCTTGGAAGGAGTCTTCCAAGATCTTCACTTCATCAACCCATGACTTAATCAAAAGTTCACTGACATGGATCAGTCCATTCAATGCATAAGATGTTGTTTTTGTTGCCTTCAGCTCAATGGGTATAACATTTAATATTGATCCTTCTATTTTCTACATCTCTGTGAGATGAGCTTCAAGAATTGATAGCTTAGGAGTGATTAAACTCTTTAGCAAACCAAATCTTTCCACTACTCTTCCTTTCTCCGTATTCAAAAAACTTATCTTATCCAAAAGATTGGATGTCTATTTGTCCATTTCCACCACAAATTGTGAATAGGTTTCACAACTGTCCATTAAGCTATCTAATGTAGCTCTGTCCTTGGATATGATGTCTTCAATATTCTTAACATGTCTGATAAGATCTATGCAATAGCTATATATCTTTCTTCCTTGTGCCATAAAACTCTTAGCCTTGATTATATTTTATTTCAGAATGTTCAAGTCCCATGGAATGGACTAACAAACTTCCTTCAACTTCTTTTGTAGGAATCTCCTTTCAGCCTTATCCTCAGTGATCTTCAACAATGACTCAAAATGATTGTCAAAGTTTTCCAGTGCCATGTTCAAATTCTCTACGTCATCCTTTCCTTGAAAAATAAGAGGTGTAGGGAGTATATTGTTCACTGTCTCCACTTTCCTAGTGATCACTTTTACCTTCTTGTCCCCCTTTTTGTATTGAACTTTCCTTTGCCTTAGCAAAAGCCATGAAGGATAACCTCATGAGTTCATCCTCATCCATGCTTTCCACATCTGTGCTCACTGGTTTGGCCATACTTTCCAACAATAAAGTGGAGGAGGTATCCAGTTCTTGTTTGAGTTATGTTCTTACTATTTCTTCTTCTTCTTCTACTACTGTCTCTTCTTCCTGACTTTATTCTTGTTGTTTCTCCTTCTCCTGTTCTTTTTATTCTTGTTTTTCCTCTGTTTGTTCTTCCTCTTTCTATCCTTCTTCTTCTATTGTCATCACATTGTCCAAATTATATTGAAATGAGTCACTTGTATGAAGTGAAGTGTCTAATGATATAGGCATACTAGAAATGAAGAAGTCTAGTTGCTTGTCAAATTCTCTAGCTTGCTCACTCTCTTCTGTTGTCTTTGAACTTTCACCCATTCCTAAGGGTGTAGGCTTGGTTACCTTGGGAGGTGAAGTCTTCTTAGGCATATCACACATAAGAATTTGGTCTAATGCCTTTTGTATATCCTCTATGACTTCATCATACTTTCTTTCCATAATCTTCACCAGTCTGGCCTTAGTCCTTAATAAAGGTTTCAACTCTTTGATGATCCTTTCCCTCTCTTATATAGAGACTATAGGTAACATTTCTTCTATAGCCTTATTTCTTATATTCTCATCTTCAAACTGTGCTAACTATTTTCTTATTTCTAACTTGCTATACAAGTCCGTAGGAATACTTCCTTGTATTTCTAGAAAATTCTTCTTAAAAATTAACAAGTGCTCAATTATTGTGTCCTCAATTATTGCTTGATTATCTGAATCATACCTTTCATAGTATCTATTTACTGTTTTCATATTTCCATCTCTTATCACTCTCTTTTGCAACATTTGAATATCTGGCTTCCATAGATCTTATGGCCTCTTCTGTACTTCTTTTTCTTCTTTCTTCTCAATCACTTTTTTTCTTTCTTCTTTGTCTCTACTTCTACCTTTTGTTTCTTAGGGCTACCTAGTTTATTAGATCTTGTAGATCTCATAGGTGTTCTTGTAGGTGCAACCACTTCTACAATTTTCTCATGTGTAATTGATAAATCAATTATGTCAGGAGTAGGACTTACTATCTTTTTAGCTTTAGAAGGAGGAGGTGCCTCAATTGCCATGCTAGAGGATCCTTCTGTCATCTTTGTCCTTACTTCTCTCAGATGCTCCTTTGTAATTCCTACCTTCACAATAATGTCATCAACTATTTTCTCTATTCTTCTCTTCCTTATTCCCTTGTCCTGTTCCTCTCTTACTTTTGCAGACTTTTCTAAGTAAGTTCCCCATCTTTCTTCAGATGTGTCTATCTCAGCTGCCAATACATGCTCAACCTGCATTGTGATAACTTCAGAATTGACCTTATACCCCATAGGGTAGCACCATTTCTTCCTTGGTTCAACTACCTCAAAGCATACAAAGTCAGTTTCAACCATGAAACAGATTGTGTCTTTGGATTTCTACACTATCTCCTCAGGTATCCTGTACTTGTCTTTCATTTTCCTTTGAAGAATTTTGGTCATTGCAAACAATTCACTATCTACCCAATTCTTATCTTGTCTTCGATAACTTTCAGAGATTTTTATACCAGTAGGTATATTGTCCTTCCATGCTCTAGGGTGCATTCTAGGGAATTTATGCCCAATGTAGATGTACATGTGAACCAAAAGTGAACCAAACTTGAATGCCTTTGGCTTATCTTTCTTGATAATTTTCACATTCTCTAAGAACTGATGTGCTAGTATTTTGCATAAGTAATATATTTTATTTTCTTTAACCATTCTGTAGGCCATCATAACTACTCCTGCTGACACAAAATTAAGTCTGATGCTTTGGAACATCTTGTAACCTAGTAGTATTGATACCAATCTCACATCTTGCTGAAAGATGTCATTCACTGTCATCACTCTCTTATCCCACTTAGAATGGGTTAGGGTTTCTGCTTGTTTTCTGATATTCTTCTCAACTACTGGGAGGGCTCCATTATTGTCTAATATGGTTATCTCATGTATCATCTACCCACATATCTTAACTGGCTACTCTCCAATCCAAATGAATTGGTCATGAATTCTACTTAGAATGATCTTGAACCATTAAGTTTCACTGAACTTAGTTAGAAGGGTCAACTAACTAATGGATTGGTCTTCCGAATGTTTGAACTCTTCTACCATCTTTCCATCTGATTCTACCATTCCATCTATTTCCCTATATATGTCTACATCCCCAATTGTCTCATATTTGTAGTGGATGTATGCCCTAATATCTTCAACGTGTAACATGTCGTAAGGGATTTGCAAAAATTCTCCTTCCAGATCATCCTCACAAGACTTAAATGGGTGCTTCTTAAAATTATACCTTGGTCTATCAACAACATAAAAAACCATAGGTGCATCCATATCTTATTGAAAGAGTATAATATCTAAATACCTTTGATACACTAAATTTTGGAACTTTTGCTTGAATTGATCATGCAATGTTGTTTCTAGATGGCTAAAATGCTTCTTCACATTTCTCTCCTTGGTCGCTGATTATCCAATGGTGAGGAAATGATATGCTTCAAGCTTTTTATCCATCTCTAGTTGAGTAAGTGCATTAATCACAAGTAGCTCAACTTCGCATGTTGTCTAGTCAACACAAATCCTACAAACACAGAATATGAATCTCCAAGTGCCGCGATCACAAACATAAACTCCATAGTATTTATACACACCATATCTAAGCTCACATGAGCTTATTCCTCATAATAAGGGGTTGGATATATTTTAGTATCTTCATCCAATGCTCTCCCTAAGGCCATGCAGCCTTCTAGGTCAATGTAGTAATGTAATCATCATGTGAAGACATAGTAGCATCTATTGTCTCTCCCTGAACCAATGCCTTATTGAAATCTTTTATCTTCCATATCTTCTCATCCTCTTCATTTTATAATTTCTTGAAATGATTCTCAAACTCATTTATATACTCCGTAAGACTTTTACCACTGTCACAAATATTCTTCTTTATAACCATAGGAGGTGGTCCTCTACTATTTTCCTCTCCATTTTATCTGTAAAACTTTGCTATGTGTCCTAGGTTGTTGCATTTGTAACATGTAGGTGGTCTCCTTCCATCTTGATTTACCCACAACTTAAAATACCTTACAGTATGTCCAAAGTTATTGCATTTGTGGCATGTGATCTTTGCTATTGATTCTTCTCTAATGTAATCTTGTTTATATCTAGACTGATCAGGTTTTCTACATTCTACTTTCTTATGTCCATATGCATAACAATTATGACAATAACTAGAAAAGGGTTTGAAGGAATTGTTACCTCTGCAATCTCTTTTCAGTGTCCAAGTTTGTTGCATCCAAAGCATCTACCTCTAAAAGGTCTGATATGATCTCTAGGTCTCTCAAGAGTAGGTCTTTCTTTAGTCTTTGTTTCATGGATTTCTTCATTATTCTTAGAACATTCTGCTTCATTGAATCCAAGTCCATTCATGTCTCCTTTAGGTTTCTTTCTTTCTCTTTGTTCATCAATCTTATCACTGCTCATGTGCAACTTCTCAATATGCAATTTGGATTGAGTGAGTTCACCTTTTATGATCTAATTGTACTTCTCCAATTCCTAACACTTATCCTTGTAGTGATCAAGTTCAATCTTCATTTGTCCTATATGCACATTTGTTTCTTTTAGTGACTCTTCAACTTTGTATCTTGCATCCTTTTCATGTTGAATCTCTTTAATCATCATAAGATTGATTAGTTCTTTTTCTTGCTCCAACTTCTTTACTTGATCTGATGTATCATTATTTGAATCCTCTTTGATCTTATCCATAACGTATTGTTTCTGACTTATTGAAATTTCAATATATTCCTTTAGTTTCTGAATGAAACCTTCTGTTCTTCTCAATTTGAATTTTAATTCACCATTTTTAGCCTTTTCTTTGTCCATGTCATCAAGTGCTGCTTCAAATTTCTCTTGCAAAATTTTTGAATCCATTCCAATCTCCCTTAAGCTATTAGGATTTCTCTCCAAGGGCCAATAGCTTTGATACCAATTGTTAGGATTAGGTAATATCGAGAGAAGGGGGGGGGTAAATAAGTATTACAACACTTTAATTTAAACTTCAACCAATTGTAAATAAACCATATTAATGCTAAAATGAAAAGAACACAAATACAAAACACATAACTCATAACACTATGATTTGTTTTTGAGGAAACCTTGGCCAAGGGAAAACCCCACTAGGGATGGTACCCACAACTATGTACTAAAATATAGTATCCCTGTTAGGAGCTGAGTATTACATAGTACATTTCCTTGTTAGAGGAATATAAAACCCTATTAGGGGTATACAAAAACCCTGTTGAAGGTGGTGAGCTTACAATTCTTACAATAAAAATACTATCACAAAAGTGTTCTTCAAAAGTAAACTGCACAAGCATCTGCTATGCTTTGATAGTTCCAGTTATAGCTCTGTCAATCTCTGATCTCACATCTACTATTCACATCCATCATATTATCCTTTCATACATACATATCACTTCCTCAAAACACTCTATACTTATACTAATTTTGTCATTTAGTCGGCTCCCAAATACAATACAAAACATGATAAATAATTATGCAAATGATAAATATTGAGTCGACGATCTTATATTACCAAAGTTTCAGCAATATACAACTTTCATCTAACTTGGCATGTTACCAATTTATCTAATCTTCCCTCAATCATCGCGGACTGTTCACATACCCTATTTCACTGATTCTCTATCTTCACATACCTTCATATCATTGTATTTTCCTAATATCAACTCCAAAATAGGTGTTGTGTGCTAAAATGTTGTCACACTTCTATGAGTCATTAAATCCAAGATTGCTCAAGAATGAGGTCTCAAATGGTGACTCATAGCTCTTTATTCATGGAGTGTAAGGGTTTGTAATGGAGGCCCTTAGACTGACCTAGTTTGTGCCCATGCAAGTACACCATAAAATGAGAGATTCAAAGATGCATGCAAATGAAAATGGAAGCTAATCTATATGAAAGCAAAGTAATCTATGAAAGGAAATGCTTATGCAAGATTATTCTATGGAAGGAAATATGAATCTAATCTAACATGCAAGTGCAAAATTAATCTAAATGGATTGCCATGGAGGCATGAGAGAAGAAGACAAGAAAAGAGAAGTTGCAATATCCAAGCTCAAGTGCTCAAATTCTCCTCCAAAATTGCTCTCCAAACTTGCATAATAATAACAATCTCTATATGCTTCTTATCAAAAATGAGAAGGAGAGGATTCCTTATATATGATTTAGAAATAAATGGACGGTCAAGATTAAGAGGCAAAAAGAAATGAGCAATGGTGGAGATTAAATCTTGGTTGATCCATGTGCTCACTTTTTCAAAAGGCAAAATCAAAGGTAATGATTAAGAGGAAAAAAGCCCACCACTCAGGAAAGTGTGGAAGAAAAATGAATCTTTATTTATTTTTATTTAATTTATTTCCTTTTTCGTCATAAAGAGAGCTTTAAGTGGGGGTTTTATTTATTTAAAAGAGGAATTTTCTTTTAATTAAATAAGATAATATTATTTAATTAAAAGAGGAATATTAATAAGATAAAATCATTCAATTAAAAGAGATATTTTAATTAAATAAGATTATTTCATTTAAGATATTTTCTTTTAATTAAATAAGCTTATTTTATTTATTTAAAAGGGAATGCTTCTTTTAATTAAATAAAATTATTGATGAAATGATCAAACCTTAGGAAATTTTGAAATAATTGAATTAATTATGATTTGATCAAGGAAATTGATAAATTAGAAATATTGCAAGGCATTGATTCAAAAAATTGATAAATTGGTTCCATCATTTGATAAATTGAAGAATGGGGCCCAAAGTCTAGGTGACCATTTTAGGGTGCATACATTTGCCCCTCTTTGACTAATGTGTGATCTTCATGGGAACACATGTAGTCAAAGAATGAAGTTGAAATGTGAGGTTGATCCGGGATCACAAAACAACCCAGACATGTGTTCGACGGATGAGAACACATCAGGACAAAGATAAGCAGATTGATAAAGATAAGGCCAACACCCCTGTAAATAGGTAATTGTCAAGTCTCAGATAAGGTTTGATTGATAGGTTTGATAAAGCTGAATCAAGGATTGAAGTTTGATAGGTACTGCCCCCTCGTGATTGAAATCGAAATGAGATAGAGAAGAAATAGTAAATTGATAAATTTGATCAAATCGAACTAAAAATAAGGTTCTTGATGTAAGATGAACGATATAAGGATCATAGAACCAAGGTAGATCAAGCAAGAAAGATTATACCCCAAGGTTGAATCAGAAGAAAAGAAGTGGGGTGAAAGCGAATGGAAGATAGAAGTTTGGAAGAGGTGAAAAGAAATGGAGAGAAGAAAGAGAATGTGCCTCAAGAAAGAGAATACCTCAAAATCAATCAACTGGTTAAGATAGAAAATTTTGATTTAGATCACGAAAGAAGATAAGGAAATGAAGATCAAAATGTGACCACAGTTGATTAAAAGTTCAAAAGAAAGATGAAGGAAAACCCTCTCAAACTCATAATGCAACCTAAAAATGAAAATTAACATGAAGTCTAACAATGCAAGCTACATGAAAATGCAAAGGTGTACTTGCAATAGAGCAACTATAACATAGGATCTTGTGTTCATCATTCATTAGAGAATGTTAAGGAACTTATTTTCATCATTGGGCCATTATTAACGGACATCAGAAAATCACACAATCATCACTAGTCACAAGCGCAACTATGAAGATATGAATGTGATTTATATCGGATTGGAATGTGGAAAGATTCTAATATAAGCATTAAAGACATCAAGGTCAAGATGACTTCGATGTTAGCTTACCCAATTTAATGTAGCAAAACCATGCTCGCATCAAGGCATAGATGCCAGGATGACTATAAGAATGGTTGTGCAAAAAAAAATAGTCAAGGATGATTCCTCAAATCTCCTAAGTGTTTCAAGGGAACAACAAGAGACAGTCAAGAGGTTCAAGACCACACCCACAAGTAGAAAGCAAATAAAAACATGCCCCATGCCCCAAGTCCTCTAGCTATGCGTCCCGAAGAGACTTATTAGACAAGGACACTCAACACAAATCAATAACAGTCAGCACATAAAGAAAAGATCATGACATATCTCAAGCATTAAGTGGTGCATTTAAAAATTAAGTGTGTTAACTAATACTGAGTTCCGAGGATAAGGATCGAATGCTTGCAAGCAGGTAAGATCACATGACAAAACTAGGTAAGACCAAACCAATAAGTGTTGAGAAACACTCGATGTGAGGGGTTGTGTTGAAAAACACAGTTGGGGTGGTGTTGAAAAACACCGTTTGTGAGGTGTACTAAAGACTAACGCATCCAAGAGACCAAAGCTAACATAGTTATGCCCCCTAGACAAAGACAAAGACCAATTCCAAACCAAGGCAACAAGGTCAAGGCATGATGGAGAAAGGCTAAGTGTCGAGGATGAGTTCTAAGAAACTGGGGTGCAAAGGCCTCAAGTAGCACCCGTTTCCAAGTTTTCACCACTTGGATTTTATTGCAATTATTTATTTTTATTTTTTTTAAATTTTTATTTTCAGGACTTTTAAATTTTTTTTTGTATTTTTGCTACCAAGGCGCCTGTTTCCAGGTTTTCACCAAGGCACTTTTTTTTTGAATTTTTTGAATTTATTTTTTTTTTTGTATTTTTGGAATATATATATATATTTTGGAGATACATCAAAGCGCCTATTGCTAGGTTTTCACTAAGATGATCATTTTTTCAGGACATTTTCTAATTTTTAGAATTTTTAACAATATATCATTTTTTTGGATTTTTTCAAGATCAATAAGTATGTACAAAGGATGCCTCCAGACAGAATGGGCATCATAGATAGAACTTCTTTAGGTGTAAGAAATTGATAGGATCAGGGAGCTGCTCTCCCTCTTTAGTAGATAATAAATAAGCACCTATCCCAAAAGCTATTGTAATGATGTAAGGTCCAAGCCAATTAGGTTCAAATTTGCCCTTTTGATCTCTATATTGTTGGTTCTTAGGATTTTCATGTAGGACAAGATCTCCCACTTGGAATTCTCTACGGTGAACCTTTTTGTTGAAGGCTTTGGACATGTGCTTTTGATAAAACCTCATGTGGTCAAATGATGCTTGACATTTCTCATCCAGAAGTTCAAACTCTTGAAGTCTCATGGTGTGACAGTCTTCATCTGTAACTAGACCTTTGAGGGAAACTCTAAGTGAAGGAATCTCAACCTCTAAAGGTAACACTACTTCAACACCATATGTAAGGGAAAAAGGAGTAGCCCTAGTAGGAGTACGAATACTCATTCTATAGGCCCATAAAGTCAGATTTATCTATAAATGCCAATCTCTACCATTCTTATGAACTGTTCGATGTAAGATTTTAAGAATGATTTTGTTTGATGCCTCTGCTTGACCATTTCCTTGGGGGAAGTAAATGGAGGACCAATGTTGTTTAATCTTGAATTTTTTGCAGAGTTGCTTAAGGTCCTTATTTTTTCACTGACCTCCATTGTCAGTGATAATCTTAGAAGGCACTCCATATCGACAGATGATATGGTTTAGAATGAATAGAGAAACTGTCTTGCCCGAGGCAACAGAAAGTGGGATAGCTTCTACCCATTTAGTGAAGTAATTAGTAGCAGTGATAATAAACTTGTGTCCACTTGATGAGTTGGGATGAATCTACCTAACAAGGTTAATGGCCCAGCGCTGAAATAGCCAATGAGATATAGAAGGAATGAGCTCCCCGCCTAGAGCATGTATCAGGCTACCATGTTTTTAACACTTTTCACATGACTTTGCAAAAGCTACTGCATCAATCTGCATCGTAGGCCAATAGTACCCCACCATAAGCAACCTTCGGGCCATGACAAGACCATTGGAATGTCCCCCAAAGATGCCCTCGTGAATGTCAACTAATGCTTGATCAGATTCTTCCTTTTCTAAGCATCTAAGAAGTTTTCCATCTAGACCCCTCCTATACAAATCACTAGAGATAAGGATATGGCGAGAGGCATTTTGGGTAAGGTTTCTGTGTTCAGATCGGTTAAAGGTTTCAGGAATTATTCCATCATGAAGGTATGAGTAAATGGCACCATAACATGATGACTCTCAACCAACAAGGGTATAGATAACACGACTTTCTTGGGAGTCATAGATAGGGTGATGTAGCTCTTCCACTAGGAATTCAAATCTAGATTCATGTTGCTCTAACTAAAGAAGTGAAGCAAGTGTAGCCATAGCATCAGCTGCTTTGTTTTCTGCTCTAGGGATTTGCTGAAACATGACAAATTTGAAGTATCATTTCAAGGAATCAACCATTTTCTTGTAAGGTACCAGTTTCTCATCTTTTTTTTGATATTCTTCATTGACTTGGTTGATTATCAGCTGTGAATCCCCATAGATGTGTAACTCTATGATTCTCCATTCTATGGCCATCTTAAGTCCATTTGTTAAAGCTTCATACTCAACAATGTTGTTTGTACAGGGGAACAATAGCTTGTAAGACTTAGGAATCCTGTACCCATGAGGAGAAACAAACAACACACTAGCTCCTGAACCATTTTGCATAAAGGATCCATCAAAGAACACCCTTCATGTTCTTTCAGTCATATACATGCGATGCTCATCTAGGAAGTCAACTTGAATAGGTGTATTATCTTGAATTGGGAAATCATCCAATTGATCTGCTATGGCTTGTCCTTTTATGGCTTTATGCTCAATGTACTGTATGTCAAATTATGAAAGGATCATCATCCATTTAGCAAGTCTACCTATGAGGGAAGCCTTACCGAGTAAATACTTGAGTGGATCAATTTTTTCTATGAGGTGTATTTGATGGAATATGGATGAAGTGACTGAGAGGGGGGGTGAATCAGTCAACCATAAAAACTTCCTTATTGTTTCTTTCCAGATCCCTTAGGATATCTTAATGAATATTGTCTGTTTAACACTCCGTAAATAGATTGCAATAACTTGGTAGATGCAGAAAGTATTAGTAAAATTATCTTTAGATATTCATCACCACTTGTATATGATTAAGATAACTATTAAGAACAAAAGAGACACAGGATTTTAATGTGGAAACCCAATATGGGAAAAACCACCAATGTATCTAGATACTGATTTTCACTTTTCTGAAGTGATGCCCGGTTAGAAGCCAACCCGGTAAAAGGTTACAAAACACATTGTTAGGTGTGACCTTGTTAGAGGATTTAATCACCCTGCTAGGAGTGGCCTGGTAAGAGGTCTTGAGAACAATTCAATGGAATTGTCACCTTGTTAGAGGATTTACAATATGGTTGTTAAACCAACTCGGTTAAGAGATTTAGAATTCACTATTACAATGATAAAAAGGTAACAATGAAAATGACCTGTATAATAATGCAACTACCTTGCTGATTACAGATCTCTGTTCTGTATAAGTGAGATCCTTCCTGATCGAATATATCTCTGCTACTCCTCAAGGATATCTGGTCATCCTTCACAATTTCGTACACACCTTTTCTATCTTTCTTCTATATATCTTCTTCTATATCTCTTCTGTTTATTTTTCACATTTGACCTTTTATTTATATGATTTTAGATTTGTCAAATCGGCATTACTTAGTATAACAGTCAGTTGAATTAAGCAAACTTTATTTGCAAAGATCCTTCAAGGGCCGACAGTGCTCGGTGACTATAATGAAATTTTCTACAATCTTTTGGAGATCAAGAGAACTCGGTAAACACTGATAATCCTTTTTCTTTGATAACCGAGTGAGCTCGGTAAATGCTAACTTTTCTTTGACAACCGAGTGAACTCGATAAACACTTATTTTCTTTGATAACCGAGTGAACTCGGTAAACACTAATTTTACTGCCAGGTAGACCGACTAAGCTCGGTAGGTACTAATTGTTGCGGACTATGACATTGTGTGACATCAAAGACAATACATAATTTGAGTAGCAATTTTCTTTAAACAATTGTTTCCAACAATCTCCCTCTTTGGCATTGATGGCAACACAATATGTCATAGCATAAGAAATTTTGAAAGGATTAGCTCGGTTCAGATTCAAATCTCCCTCTATCAGCAAACTTCCTTTTTCTTAAAAACTCTTCCTTTTGACTATTGAAAATTTCTTGAAGTAATAGCAAAGACATAGCAAAGACTCTCCCTCTTTGACAACACATGCCAAAGACAATTCACATATTACCGGTGTAAACTAATGTACCTCAAGTACTGATTCATATGCAATGATTCCTTGAATATGCTGCATCAACTGTTGATTTTCAATCATGTTCTGGTTGATGCATCACTAAAACTGTATTTAGTGAGCCTCGGATAGGGGAATGACCCCTAACTTACCTCTTAGATACACAAATGCATCCTTGGGTAATAGTTTGGTGAAAATGTCTGCAATCTACTCTTTTGTATGAATATATTCTAATCTAATTTCCTTATCCTGCACCAATTTTATGACAAAGTGATATTTAATAGCAATGTGCTTGGTTTTGGAATGCATTACTGGATTCTTCGAAATGTTTATTGCACTTGTATTGTCACAAAATATAACAACTGGTTCTTTGATTTCAACCTTCATACCTTGTAATAACTGTTTAAACCAAACAATATTTGAACAATTTACTGCAGCAGCAACATATTCTGCTTCAGCTGTGGATTGAGATGTGCAATTTTGCTTTTTACTGGTCTAGGATACTAGTCTTTTTCCAAGAAAAAATGCTCCACCACTTGTACTTTTTCTGTCATCAATGTTCCCTGCCCAATCAGCATCAGTAAACACTTTTAAGTCTAGATTGCCTCCAAATTTATACCACAAACCATATTCTTCAGTTCCTCTTAAGTACCTTAAGATTCTTTTGATTGCCATCATATGATTTTCCTTAGGTTTTTCTGAGAATCTTGTTACTATACCGACTGCTAAGGCAATATTAGGTCTTGTATGTACTACATACTACAATTTTCCAATCATAGATCGGTATAAGGTCTGATCTACTTCTTTTGAATCATCATTTTTGGTAAGTTTCAGTCCAGTACACATGGGTGTACCAACTGGTTTTGAATCTTCCATACCGAACTTCTTAAGTATTTCCTTAATGTATTTAGATTGAGTAATGTATATACCATTCTTGCTTTGCTGAATTTGAAGACCAACAAAGAATTTTATTAAACCAAACATAGACATTTCAAATTCTTTGTTCATTTGCTCTGAAAATTCTTTGCACTGATCATCATTCCCTGTAAATATAGTATCATCTACAAATATTTCTGCCAATACAATTTTGTCATCTGGTCCTTCTTTAATATACCGATTGCTGTTATCATTGGCTCTTTTGAAATTAATCTGAATCAAATAGTTATGGAGTCTTTCATACCATGCTCTAGGAGCTTGTTTCAAACCATACAATGCTTTGTGTAACTTGCAAACCATGTCCCTTTTATCTGGATCAACAAAACCTTCAGGTTGTTTAATGTAGACTTCTTCATCAAGAATTCCATTGAGAAATGCAGATTTTATATCCATCTGATATACCTTAAATCCTTTATGTGCTGCATAAGCAAGTAGAGTTCTTACACCTTCTAATCTTGCAACAGGAGCAAAAGTTTCACCATAATCTATACCTTCTTCTTGAGAATAACCTTTACATACCAATCTAGCTTTGTTTCTAGATACTTGACCGTCTTCATTCAGCTTATTCCTGAATACCCAATTTGTTCCAATTACATTCTTATCTTTAGGTCTAGGTACAAGAGTCCATGTTTTGTTCTTTTGTATTTGTTCTAATTCTTCATTCATTGCTTCAATCCAACTTTCATTTTTCAATGCATCTTTGATATTTCTAGGTTCAAAATTAGTAAGCAGACATGTACCTTTTAGCTTACTTCTTGTCATAGTACCATCTAATTTGTTTCCAATGATTTGATCTGGTGTATGATGCCTTCTGACATATTTGGCTAGTATAGGTTCCTTGCTTTTTGAATGAGTCATGTTGTTGTCTTCTAGGATCTCTTCTTCAGGTTGCTCTGGCTCGGTAGATATTTGCTCGGTAACTTCAGGCTGAGACTCGGTTTGAATTTCTTCCTGTGACTCGGTTTGAACTTCTTCTTGTGACTCGGTTTGAAATTCTTCCTGTGACTCAGTTACTATGCTAGGCTCGGTAGATATAGTTTCCTTATTGATAGTTGTGTCTGGCAATGTTTCAAGTTCAATGTAAACGAATCTCCTGTAGTTTTCAGGTTCCCTTTTGCTTTCTTCTTCAGTCTTTTTTGCAAACTCATCAAATTTTACATGTATACTTTCTATGACTTTGTGAGTAGACAAGTTCAGACATTTGTATGCCTTACTTTTGCTAGAATATCCTAGGAATATTCCTTCATCACTTTTCACATCAAATTTATTTCTTCTGGATTCTTTTAAGATATAACACTTGCTACCAAATACTTTCATGTAACTTACATTGGGTTTATAGCCATACCATAGCTCATAAGGAGTTTTGAATGTGTCTTTCTTCAATTGTACTCGGTTTAAGGTATGAACTGTAGTGCTGATAGCTTCCTTCCAGTACTTTATGGTGATGTTCTTTTCTATCATTAGAGTCCTTGCACAATCCATAATAGATCTATTTCTTCTTTCTGCTATTCCATTCTGCTCAGGAGTTCTAGGAGCTGATACTTGTCTTTTGATTCCTCTTTCAATGCAAAAGTTGTTAAATTCATGGGAGATGAATTCACCACCTCTGTCTGATCTTAAGCATTTCAATCTTTTCCCTGTTTCCTTTTCCACTCTTGCCAAGTACCATTTGAACTTTTCAAATGCTTCTGACTTTTCTCTTAAATACATAACAGTCATCATTCTAGAATAATCATCAACGAAAAGAATAAAGAATTTATCTCTAGTATAGCTTTCTATTCCAATAGGTCCACATAAATCAGTATGCACAATTTCCAAAATCTCTTTAGACTGATAGTTCTTACTCTTAAAACTAGTCTTACTCATTTTGCCAATTTGACAATTCTTACATAGACCAGTATCAGGTTTCTTCAAAGTAGGAATGCCTCTTACCTTCTTGAATTTGCTTATTTTTATCATGTTATCAAAATTCACATGACATAACCTTTTGTGCCATAGCCAACTTTCTTCAATTTGAGCAATAAAACATGAATATTCACTGAGATCAAGATAAAATAAGTTACCTTTTGTTTGCTTGCCTGATCCAATGAGTTTTCCTTTTTCATCCAGCAGTCTTGCTTGACTATTCATGAATTCAACCTTGAAACCAATGTTGATTAGTTGTGCTACACTTAGAAGATTATGTTTTAGTCCTTCAACCCAATAAGCATTATCACATATGAGTTCTTTGGTTAATGAGATTCTTCCTTTTCCTTTTATACAACAAGGTTCATTGTTTCCAAATCTTACATTGCCACTATCACAGTCTTCTAGGTATTCAAATTTTGTCTTGTCACCAGTCATGTGGTGTGAACATCCACTGTCTATTATCCATATATCATCTTTTCTTATATGAGAAATAAGTGCCATCTTATCTTCATCATCATCAGATTCATCTTTTATAGCAATAAAGACAATTTTTTCTTCACTATCATCAGAATCTTTAGCCATAAAACATGTTTTCTTACCTTTATCCTTGAATGATTTGAAATTCTTTTTGCCATAGTACTTGTGACCTCTCTTCTCTTCCTTGGCTTGCTTGTTTGGGCACCTAGCTACAATATGTCCAATTTCTTCACATGAAAAACAGATTAAAGGAGTTTTACCTTTATATTTACCTTTACCTTTAGAGTACTTCTTTGCAAGTAATGCTTCTACAATTTCAAGATCACTATCAGAACTTTCTTCTGATACTTCTTCACTTTCTGACTGAACTTCTTTTATTTTCTTGTTCTTCCTTATTGAAACCTTGGCCTCAAATGCTGACTCAATATTTTTGGAATTTGGAACATAGTTGTCATAGTTGTCTAATTCAAAGGCTGTCAATCTTCCAACTAAAGCATCCAAAGTTATATTGTGGTTTGTTTCACATCTTCTTTCTTGAATAGCTGATACTCTTATTGCATAGATAGGGAGTAATGTTCTGAGTACCTTGCTTATAACAGTTTCATCAGAGATTGTTCCTCCAGAAGCTCTAATTGCACTAACACTTGCTTTGATCCTTTCAACATATTTTGCAATGTTTTCATCTTCTTTCATGTTCATCTTGTCAAACTGTCCTCTTAGGCTTTCTGCTTTGGCTCTTTTCACATTTGCATCACCACCATATATTTTCTTCAGTGTGATCCACATTTCATATGCAGTAGTGCATTCTTTAATATCATCAAATTCTTCATAGCTGAGAGCTGATGCAAAGTCTATCATCATGGTGTTATGACACTTTTTCTCTGCAATGTCTTCAACAGTTAATGCGCCAGTAGGAACTGTGTATTCTTCATCAATGTATTTGCATCCTGAATCACCAATGGAAGCCAGATGAAGTCTCATGAGACCTTGCCATGCTAAAAAGTTATCTCTATTAAGCTTTGGAATTTCTCTCTTGTAAGACATCCTGATCTTTAGCTTAGGTCCTTGAAACCCTTCCTGCAAGCACCAAAAGCTCTGATACCAATTGATGGAATATGGATGAAGTGACTGAGAGGGCGGGTGAATCAGTCAACCATAAAAACTTCCTTATTATTTCTTTCCAGATCCCTTAGGATATCTTAATGAATATTATCTGTTTAACACTCGGTAAATAGATTGCAGTAACTTGGTAGATGCAGAAAGTATTAGTAAAATTATCTTTAGATATTCATCACCACTTGTATATGATTAAGATAACTATTAAGAACATAAGAGACACAGGATTTTAACATGAAAACACAATATGGGAAAAACCACCAATGTATCTAGATACTGATTTTCACTTTTCTGAAGTGATGCCCGATTAGAAGCCAACCCGGTAAAAGGTTACAAAACACATTGTTAGGTGTGACCTTGTTAGAGGATTTAATCACCCTGCTAGGAGTGGCCTGGTAAGAGGTCTTGAGAACAATTCAATGGAATTGTCACCTTGTTAGAGGATTTACAATATGGTTGTTAAACCAACTCGGTTAAGAGATTTAGAATTCACTGTTACAATGATAAAAAGGTAACAATGAAAATGACCTGTATAATAATGCAACTGCCTTGCTGATTATAGATCTCTGTTCTGTATAAGTGAGATCCTTCCTGATCGAATATATCTTTGCTGCTCCTCAAGGATATCTGGTCATCCTTCACAATTTCGCACACACCTTTTCTATCTTTCTTCTATATATCTTCTTCTATATCTCTTCTGTTTATTTTTCACATTTGACCTTTTATTTATATGATTTTAGATTTGTCAAATCGACATTACTTACTATAACAATCGGCTGAATTAAGCAAACTGTATTTGCAAAGATCCTTCAAGGGCCGACAGTGCTCGGTGACCATAATGAAATTTTCTACAATCTTTTGGAGACCGAGAGAACTCGGTAAACACTGATAATCCTTTTTCTTCGATAACCGAGTGAGCTCGGTAAATGCTAACTTTTCTTTGACAACCGAGTGAACTCGGTAAACACTGATTTTCTTTGATAACCGAGTGAACTCGGTAAACACTAATTTTACTGCCAGGAAGACCTACTGAGCTCGGTAGGTACTGATTGTTGCGGACTATGACATTGTGTGACATCAAAGATAATACATAATTTGAGTAGAAATTTTCTTCAGACAATTTTTTCCAACAGTATTATGTGCGCAAGCATGTAATGTCACAACTTTTGGGAAGCAAACACCACTGCAAGGCAAGCTTTCTCAATGCTGGTGTAGTTAACCTCATATGAAACAAGAGTACGACTAATGTAGTATATTTCTCTTTCTTTCCCATGTTCATCAAGTTGAGCTAGTAATGTCCCCAAGGAAGATTCTATCGCTGAAACATATAGAATAAGTGGTTTCCTTGGGATAGGAGGCATTAAAATGGGAGGATTTGCCAAGTATTTCTTGATTTTATCTATGCTCTTTTGACAATCCTCATTCCAAACACATTTGACTCCCTTATGTAAGTTCTTGTTGAAAGGTTGAGCTCTATCTGCCTATTGTGAGATGAATCTCCTTATGGATTGAATACGTCCTTGAAGACTCCTCATTTGACTAATGTTTTTAGGAGGTGGCATATCCATGATTGCTTGGACCTTTTCAGGGTCTACCTCTATTCCTTTTGCTAAAATGATAAATCCTAGAAGTTTTCCAGAGGTGACGCCAAATGCACACTTCTTAGGATTTAACCTTAATTGAAATCATTCCATGCGATCTAGAATGACTTCTAAATCATCTAAGTGTGTGCCTCTTTTCTTAGATTTGGCCAAAGTGTCATTCACATAATCTTCCATATTTTTATGCATCATGTCATGAAAAATAGTTGTCATAGCTCATTGATAGGTGGCTCCTGCATTTTTTAATCCAAAAGGCATAATGTTCCAACAATAGGTACCCCATGCACAAGTGAATGCAATCTTTTCTTGATCTTCAGGAGCTATCTTAATCTGATTGTATCCATAAAAACCATCCATCGAGGAATAAATCTCATAACCCACAGTCATGTCCACTATCATGTCTATATTGGGGAGTGGAAAATCATCCTTTGGGCATGCTCTATTGACATCTCTGAAATCTATGCAAATTTGAATGGATTTATCATGTTTGGAAACTAGTACAATGTTTGATATCCATTCAACATAGTCAATAGCTCTTATAAATCCCGCACCAAGGAGTTTCTCTAATTATGCTTTGACTAGAAGAGCTATGTGAGGATGCATCTTTCTCAATTTTTTTTTAACTGGTTTGACACCTGGAGCTATGGACAAGTGATGCATGATAAGATTAGTGTCCAACCCTGGCATATCTGAATAAGTCCAAGAAAAATTGATCTTCTTTTTTGTAAGAACTTAGTGTAGGCTTCTTTTTCTTGTGGTGATAAGGACTAAGCCAAATGTACTATCTGTGGAGCCTCATCTATACCCAAATTGACTAGTTGTGTTGGCTCGATGAGCACTGAAGATCTGTCTTGAAAGTAGCTAGGGAGACGATCAAGTACCTCATCCTTAGGTGCTTCAGAGAGGTTTTCACCCTTGGATACATCTTTTATTTTTACTATTTTTGGTTTTGACACCGCCACACAATGGTTTTCGCCATCAGAATTCTTATTCTTTTTATTTTATTTTCTTTTTATTTTGTGACTAAGGTACTTGATGTCTAGCTCTGTCATGCTGTTAGCTAGTTCACTGGTGTAAGAGACTACGGGTTCAATGAAATTCAAGTAACAGGTTATCTCATAGTCATTTTGGAACGTTAAGAGCTTAGGTTCTTGATAGCGTTGGGACCAATCAATGAGATTAGGATGAGCAAGAGGTAAGTTAATGACTGGTTCAATGTTGTGGATATGAATAATATCATCTCCAGTGACCGAAGAGTCAGAATCTGTCAAGTATCCTTCTAAGCTACCCAAATCAGGATTTGTCCTAACAAGTGAAGAATCATCCACTAATGCAACATGTGGGTTCAAATCCTCTAATCCTACACATGACTTGTTAGCTACCTTAGGTTGAGGACTATAAGTGTGGATGACATCAACATCCATGTCAACTGTGGAAGAATCAGAGAGAGAGTCCCGTTCATACTCATGTGAATCTGTTTCTAAATCTCGACTAGGATGTTTACACCATGAAGGTTTAGGACATCTTGATGTGGAAGTTCTAATGTCATCAAGGGTAACATCTCTCTCCATCAAATGAACAATATTCTTTTGTTGACATTCTCTGATAGAATCCTCTACATCTGACTCATCTTGTTCTACGATTGCGACTATCTCATGAGCGACTGGACTATCTGAATCTCCCCAAAGGAGATTGGTGGAAGGGACCCAATATTCACACATATCTTTCTAATTTGTCAAATTAGGGATATATTCTTGTTCATCTTCACTATCTGACTTATCAAGGATAGGAGCAGTGTTCTTGTTATGATTTGCAAATCCCAGGCCAATCGTCTTCTTAGACCTGCATCCAAAAAGAACATGACTAAGAGGTTCAACTTTAGCATCCAATCTATGACTAATAGGACCATTTCCAAGATAGCCCATCTGCTTGAAAAAATTATACCCTCTTCCATAAGCCTTAGGAGAGGGAGAAAAGTTCTCATTGTGCATGTATTTCTCTTCTCTATAAATCCAGTCTTTAAAAACCACCTCTTCTTTCTCATTTTGAATAGGCACTGAGGACTCTATGAATGTTCTAAATAAAGTCATAGCTGAAGAGGAAGGTCTCATTTCTTGTGAGGGTTTTCCATAAGACCTAGGTGAAATTGGTAGCTTTGTAAAGGAGTTAAGTTGATACCCCCCTACACTAAGGTCTACCGACTTGAACTTGTCTTGGCATTCTACTAGGATCGCATTGAAGTCTTCTGCTTCTCTATTGAGGGGAACATGGGTACTTGTTGAAATTGAGTTGACAGATAAAGTGCTATCCCTAGGTATAAAAATTTCTACTCCATTATAGGGGAACTTAACACACTGATGGTAGGTAGATGGAACTGCTTACATATCATGAATCCATGGTCTACCAAGTAAGATATTGTATGCAAGGGGACCAACATCAACAATTTGAAATAAAATATCCTTCTTAACAGGGCCAATCCTAAAAGGAAGGATGACCAACCCCTTGGAACTTCTTTCTGCCTCATCATAGGCTTTGATAGTGATCTTCTTTCTAGTATCTATGACTTGTTTAGAATAACCCAATGTCTTTAAAAGACTCAAGGAACAAATGTTAAGCCCAACACCCCCATCTATCAACACACGCCTGACATGGGTTTTGTGGATCATGAATTCAATATGAAGGGTGAGATTGTGTGGGTGGCTCAAAGCTTTATCATCATCCTCTGAAAAGGTAAGGTAATGAGGGCTAGCAATATGGTTAACCATGTTCTAGAATTGATTGACATCTAAGTTATTAGGAACATTCACTGCATGCAAAGCATCCTCAAGGACTTGCTTGTGTCTTGGGGACAACTCTAAGAGCTCAAAGATTGAAATCTGAGCTGGGGTTCTTTACAACTGATCAACAAGATTATAGCTTGACTTAGGATTCATAGCTGGTTTTGTGGTGACATTCTTGGATGCCACTTGCTTTGGTTTATTGGGTTGACTTGAATTAGGTCCTCTAATGATAACGGGACCTTGACTTCACGTGATAGCATTAGAAGCTTGGGATGACATTCTAGAGTTGGGACCCCTTACCACCACAACTAGTTCTTTATCAAAGATAGGAGGAGAGTCCATGTCTAGATCATAACCACATGGATCTTTATTTCTCATCATGTTGACATTTTCTTCCACATCTTCAAGCATGTTGACAACATTCTCTGTAGCTGGGTAAGTGTAGTTGATCTCAGCCTTGCCATTCTTAGGTTTAGAGTTTTCCCCCTTCTCATACTTTGGAAAAGGTTCTTTGAATGCCTTATGATTAGTGTTGGTGTTCAATCCATCTATCCCAAGTTTGCCACTCTCAATGAGATCTTGGATGATATGCCTAAGTTTCCAACAATTTTCAATATTATGTCCAATGCCATTATGAAATATGCAGAATGCTTTCTCATCCCACCAATGTGGCTTAACATCAGGTATATGATGTTTTGTTGGATCTTGAGGATGCACAAGGTTGTTGGCAATGAGTGTTTTGAATACATCCTCATATGAATCACCAAGTTTCAAAAACTGGCGCCTCTCTTTCTTAGGCTTATCTTGGTCTCTTGGCTTGTACTCTTGTTGGTTAGATGAGTTGAGCTTCATGGCTTGAACAACACTAGACAAGTGAAGAACAACTTGATCCTTGGATTGAGAAGAGTCCACAACTCCATCATTGACCATTTTTTTGTTCCTATTCCAATGTGAGTTTTTCCCTTTATCTTTATTAGAGTTGTTATTTTGACCACTGTTGTTGTTTTTGTTGTTGGCCAAAATTCCTTGTTCTTTCAAAACATCCTCAATCCTACATGTAGTTTCAACCACAGTGTCAAAAGAATCAAAGACCATTTTCCTAACTTCATACTGCATCTCAGGAACCAAGTTGCTAATAAGGATGTCAATCTTCTCATCTTCATGAATAGTCCTAGAGTAGTGAGAGCATTGTCATCTCCACCTTTGTAAAAATGTGACAAAGGATTCCCCTTGATGTTGTTTTAAGTTGCATAAGTCCAACATGGTGACAGATCTTGAAAGGTTGTATGCAAAGTGTTGGACAAATCTATGGACAAGTTCTTTAAAAGTATTGACGGGGGGAGTTATGTTGGTGAACCATTCCATTTCTTGACCCTTAAGGCTCCTTGGGAACAATCTCATAAGGTAGGAGTCATCTTGATGGAACTCAAAACTCATAATATAGAACTGACGCACATGATCACGTGGATCTCCATTACCATCATAATTGTCATATTAAGGGATTTCAACCTTTCTAGGAAAATCTTTCATACTCACACTCTTGTCAAAAGGGCTAGGACAAATAGAGTCAAGATTGAATGAACTCTTGGGTGCCAACATTTTGTCCATCCTATTCTGCAGTTGTTGGATCATTTCTTCCTGGGATGGACCTTGCTTCTTGATCTTTCTGTCCACATCAAAATTGTAAGGGACTCTGGCACCTTTGTTGATTAGACTCTCTAGGAACTTATCTTTGTTTTGCTCCACATACCTCTCCACATACTACTGGAAGAGTGGTTCTTGTTGCATTTTCATGAAATCTTGAGAGTCGGGGTCAAAACTTGAACTACCACCCCCATATTGTGAACCATGGTGAGCATGCTGAGAAGGTTGTCTTGAGTTCCTAGGAGGTATTTGTCTCCTATAATGATCATATTATGGAGCCCTTCTTCCTCTAGGTCTAGGAGATCATGAAGGTGTTCTTGAGTACCTTCCACTTCGTGGAGTCTTAGGAGGATTGGGTGGAGGAGAGTTGTTTCCACCACCAACACACATGTCATTGTATCGATCATTAAGTTGTTGCGCCAAAAGCCTATCTTTCTCTTCTTGTGCGGCTCTCCTTTCTATATCCAATAAGGCTTGTCTTTCCGACTCTAGGAGTCTAAGTTTCTCTTCCTTTGCATCTTGTTCATCTAGGAAGGCTTTCTTTTCATGCTCAATTCTTTTGAGTCTTTCACTTGTATATCTTGAAGTTGTTTGGAGCGGTGAACTTGGTCTTGAATGTTTAAACAAGTCATTGGTATATGCTACATTCACATGAGTATCATAAGGTTCATCATCTTGACTGTCATGTTGTGATTTCTCTTCTTGAGAGACTTGCCTCTCATTTCTCTCAACTCTTTGGTGTACATCCATATATCTATTAGAAATAAGAGATGCGATTGGTTGATTTTCATTAGAGGACCAACCAAACAGAATGGTGTCCCTATGCCTTTCAAACATGTTGCCAAGATTCCTATCCCTTTCTTCCCTCTCCTTTTGAGACATTGTGTAACTTATATCCATTTATAAATGAGAAGGTGCTAAGGGTGTGCTCAACTCACTAAGATTGCTTTTGGGATTAAACCAGACTTCTGAGGTATTCCTAGGGGATTGATCAAAGATGGGCTCTTTTTCCTTACATTTTTGGTGAGTTTGAACTAAAGGTAGTTGGTCAAAGACTACTTGAGGTCATTTTCCTTGATTTACTTGATATCTTGTCATAACCAACATGAAAGAAAAGATCCTAGGTGATAAGATGACCCTAAGAAACAATGATATCAAACTAGGATAGTAAAAGCACTCAATTGTCCAAAAGAGATGTGATAAGATAGAATTTTTGCAAAAGGCATAAACCAACATTACCACAGAGGTGTCCAATAAATGGATGAGTATCCTAACATATATGGATCAAGAGGATGATTTACCCAAGTTATATTTGATTGAAATTGATTTTGGATGGAAGTGAATTGGACAAGAGATTACTAAGACTCTCCAAGTGTGTTATCAAAGAATCTAGAGGTTTACTTTTTCAACAAGAATGATTTCTATCTAATCGATTCCAAACAAGGTCACTTGTGAAATCAAAGATTACTAATTCAAGAGGTCAAAAATTAGGAACCCAAGGTGCAAACAGGCTTCCAACAGTGGGGTAAGTGACCCGATTAGACCCGGATCAATCGAGGAAAACTAGGAATGGCAGGATAGCAAATCAGGAAAGCTGTAAAAAGTTGGTGTTTTACCTCAGGAACTCAATTTTTGTTCATTTTAAAAGATCAAGTAAACACATCAACCAATTTTTATCATTGATCAAGTACATAAGACAAAAATCAAGGAGTTCAAGCAAACAAATGTCTTCAAACAATGAGCAAGGGACAAAGCAACCTTGCACATAAATAAGAATAGTGACTTAGTATGCTACTCCTTAAAGATTCTACTTGTGTATGTTCTCAAAATGTTTTTCAACCATGCACATAGTCCTAGAAAATAAAAATTTGGTTGCACTATGGTTCTTAGTAATGGTTTGACTCTACAACTTTGCAATCTCAAGAGGGCGAACTCCAATTCAGGCACACTGGGGTTTTGACACATTCTGAGAATTTAATCAATCAGAGATGTTAGGGAGATTTGACAACCCAACAAGAAACCACACCCGCAGAGATTTATTCCACAAGGACATTTATATAGCGATTATTACTACCATGGTGAAAATGGCTATTACCGCTTGAGGTTCCATCCACATGGTTTACCCAATAAAGGGAGTTTCCACTATAGTTAACCCTCTCTAAAAAGGTGACTCACAAAAAGGACCACATGGGGACTTGGTTTAGATTCAAGGATTTGAGTTTTTGGTACTACCCAAAAAGGAAATAGAGCATAATCCTCTTTCCTCTTCACTTAACCCAAACATAGCAAACAAATTCATTGACACACTAAGATTGAAACCACCTCACCAAGGTTTATGATGTAAATAACAATGTCTATCGAGCTCTCTAAGTGGGTCCAAGAGAGAACGTACCGATCAATGTTGAAGACTAAACCAAGTAAGACCATGAGATAGTAACAATATCCTCCCTACCTACAAGGGGTTCTATCATCAAAAAGAGCTTCGCAAGAAACCCACTCTCTCAAGAACACCACAAATAGTGTTCATAGGGCCTAATTACTATGTGAAACATATATGCAAGAAAGTGAATCTATGTTTTTTTTAGAGCCCAAAATTGAAGTGTGATCTATGAAAGCAATAAACACTCAAGCTAGGCACATGAGAGATTCATTTTAATTTCCAAAATCCAAATATTGTAGATATTCAACAAAATACCTCAAGTCCAATGCAACGCGCTTAGTAGATTTTTGTTGAGCTTTTTTTTTTTTGCAAGCAAGCCACGAACTCTCCAACAAGCAAACAAGATATGCAATGTAGATCCAACTTATACAAACTCTAGGGTTAGATCTGAAAATCAATTGTTAGGAGAAATAATAGCCAATAAATAATTCAAATGACAACTCATATCATGCATTGAACAATGAAAAATAAGTGCATATTCATCACAACATTTTATTTTTTTGCATTTGACCTAGTCAACAAGATTTGATTTTTTTGATATGATTTCGGCCACAAAAATAGAAATACAAAAAAAAGACCCCTACTAAAAAACAAAGAGCTTTCCAAAAATGTAAAAATTTTAAAAAAATATCTTCATTTGTGCCCTAGAGACCCATTTTACCAAAATAGACCAATTTTTGTAAATCAATTATTTGAGCTATGATATTGCATCTAAATTCAAAACACAAATAATGGACCCCCTATAGAATTTAAAGATCTTTCTGAAAATGTAAAAATTTTCAAAAAATATGCTAATTTGCGCTGAAAATTAATTTTTTTAATGAAAAATAAAGAACAAATTATAAAAAATAAAAAATACCTCAAAAAATTTTGAATTTTTTATTAGAGCTTCTCTGATATGTCGCCAACTTGCAAAAAAAATTTCAGTCAAAAACATCATGCCATTTGGGATATATGATCAAATCTTTGAAAATCTAGGGTTTTAATCTCCAAACAAATCTGCACAAGGGGGTTAGCTCCAAAAATAACCAAAACAAGCATGTAAAGGTGGGTTGCCCCACGGTGGGCACCAAAAATATGTGCTAAAATGTTGTCACACTTCTATGAGTTATTAAATCCAAGATTGCTTAAGAATGAGGTCTCAAATGGGGACTCATAGCTCTCTATTCATGGAGTGCAAGGGTTTGTAATGGAGGCCCTCAGATTGACCTAGTTTGTGCCCATGCAAGTACACCATAAAATGAGAGATTCAAAGATGCATGCAAATGAAAATGAAAGCTAATATATATGAAAGCAAAGAAATCTATGAAAGGAAATGCTTATGCAAGATTATTCTATGGAGGGAAATATGAATCTAATCTAACATGCAAGTGCAAAATTAATCTAAATGGATTGCCATGGAGGCATGAGAGAAGAAGATAAGAAGAGAGAAGTTGCAATATCCAAGCTCAAGTGCTCAAATTCTCCTCCAAAATTTCTCTCCAAACCTGCATAACAATAACAATCTCTATATGCTTCTTATAAAAAATGAGAAAGAGAGGATTCCTTATATATGCTTTAGAAATAAATGGACGGTCAAGATTAAGAGGCAAAAAGAAATGAGCAATGGTGGAGATTAAATCTTGGTTGATCCATGTGCTCACTTTTTCAAAAGGCAAAATCAAAGGTAATGATTAAGAGGAGAAAGGCCCACCACTTAGGAAAGTGTGGAAGAAAAAGGAATCTTTATTTATTTTTATTTAATTTATTTCCTTTTTCATCATAAAGAGAGCTTTAAGTGGGGGTTTCATTTATTTAAAAGAGCTTTTAATTAAATAAGATAAGATTATTTAATTAAAAGAGGAATAATAATTAAATAAGATAAAATCATTCAATTAAAAGAGATATTTTAATTAAATAAGATTATTTCATTTAAGATATTTTCTTTTAATTAAATAAGCTTATTTTATTTATTTAAAAGGGAACGTTTCTTTTAATTAAATAAAATTATTGATGAAATGATCAAACTTTAGGAAATTTTGAAATAATTGAATTAATTACGATTTGATCAAGGAAATTGATAAATTGGAAATATTGCAAGACATTGATTCAAGAAATTGATAAATTAGTTTCATCATTTGATAAATTGAAGAATGGGGCCCAAAGTCTAGGCGACCATTTTAGGGTGCATATAGGTGCGACCTTAGGTGAAGGTCATACATATCCCAAAATATCTTCCTTTAACTTCACAAGCCATAATACATCACATATCATCTTCGCTAACCAAAATTGTACTGTAGAATATTCTTACTCTGATTCTGTACTTAGTCATTTTCATGACTGTGTCTCCAGTACCTAATCTTAGTTTATGCGATCACTCCAGCATAAGTGTTTCCATAAATGACAACCCTTAAGTGATCCATAATGCTCCCAAACATCACTTTCCAACAATATATCTTTCCCAACATCCACAACTGAACTTTGAATGGTTGGAGCTGTTGGGGTTGGTTAAGACCAAATTTTGACAAGAGTTGTAGAAGTTGCTTAAGAAACTTTTACAACTTTGATAACAACTTAAGAATCTTTTTTTTTCTTTATCTTCTATGACCCTCTATGACCACAAATTGAATCAACGCTCTTAAAAAATTCATTTAGTACTGATAAGAACTTAATTTAGTAATAAGAGTCTTCTGTACTGATAAGAACTTAGTTTACCGATAAGAGTCTTCTTCTTACCTATAAGCCTTTGTCACTTCCAATCATCTAAAACTCCTAAAACAACAAAACCAAACATTTGTGAACTTTTGACCGGGTTTGACCCAAGGTTTATAAGAACACCTTGTGGTTCTTAGTCTTACAATTTTGTCCTTATTACATGAAATGGATCCATTAATCATTGAGGCATCTAAGGCCCATAAAACATTATGTTATTTCTTCTAGGGAGGGGTTCTCCTACACCAAGAAAATTAATGTATGTATTCTATGATTGAGGTAGAATTCATACTTCATTGGAATTGTATTGGCATTGCAGATGTTGTAAGTCAGTGCAGTTGTATTGGACAATTTATCCATCTTGGTGAATTATAATCAAATACTGATTGGTGAACTTGACTGAGGATCATATTATTGTATTGTGAGTAGTGTGCCCTCGGAAGTGGGACTGTTAATGCATGTGCATTCCTCTTTTGTTTTTATTTTCTCTTAATTGGGTAGTACTTTTAGAAGAGTACATTTATCTTGTGAGTTTGACTCCCACCATGGTTTTCCCTTAACCAAGTTTTATCGAGAAAAAATATGGTGTTGTGGATCTTGCATTATTATTTATATTTTATATCTATAATTAGATAAAGTATATTAAAGTTTTAAGTGTTGTGAGTGTAACTGATTCACCCACTCTCTTAGTTGTGCTTGTCTTCTTTGGGGCCTAAAAATTGGTATTAGAGCTAAGTCCTTTTCACGAGTCTTAATTTCTTGAAGGAGATTTGATATCAAATCTATTAAGTTTCCACAATCCATATGTATGAATATATTAGTTTCTGGATTCGATTGTGCAGAATTTTTTTCATCAACGTTTCGGATCATACTACATGATCCATCATCAGGATGTCAAAGAGAAAGAGCAAGAGGACTTGAAATGATAAACATGAATTATCATCAATGAAGAACATGAATTATCTATCTCCATAATAGCTTCATCTCTTAGTAGGAACACACAAATATATATTCACCTAATCTAGAAAAGATCTAGTTAGCTTTCCTAACTTACATTCTTTGCACATATTGTTAGGCTTCATTAGCTTGGGAAAATATCTTATAGTGTTTGTAATGCTAAAATTCACCATATTATCAAAGCTTACATGAAAAAATATTTTATGCCACAACCAACTATCTTCACTCTTAGCAACCAAGCATTTATTCTCAATAGTCCTCAAATGAATTACATTAAGTCCTTTTAATGAGTCTTAATTTTTTGAAGGAGATTTGATATCAAATCTATTAAGTTTCCACAATCCATACGTATGAATATATTAGTTTCTGGATTCGATTGTGTAGAATTTTTTTCATCAATGTTTCAGATCATACTACATGATCCATCATCAGGATGTCAAAGAGAAAGAGCAAGAGGACTTGAAATGATGAACATGAATTATCATCAATGAAGAACATGAATTATCTATCTCCATAATAGCTTCATCTCTTAGTATGAACACACAAATATATATTCACCTAATCTAGAAAAGATCTAGTTAGCTTTCCTAACTTACATTCTTTGCACATATTGTTAGGCTTCATTAGCTTGGGAAAATATCTTATAGTGTTTGTAATGCTAAAATTCACCATATTATCAAAGCTTACATGAAAAAATATTTTATGCCACAACCAACTATCTTCACTCTTAGCAACCAAGCATTTATTCTCGATAGTCCTCAAATGAATTGCATTACAATCCTAAGTTTGATGAAACCAACTACCTAATATAGAAGGATCACATGACAAGTTATTTGATATGTATAGGAGATGAATATTGGAATATTACAAAAAAGTCTTACTCCATTCATAATGATTTTTCTTAGGGTAATGCTGATGAAAAGAAGAAAGTCAAAGAAAATATGTTAGCAAGGGAAGCTTTGATCACTTCCTTTTTAGATACTAAATATACTCACATCGATGGATTGAGAACAACACACGAGGTATGGAATAAATTATAAACTACTTATGAAGGTGATACGTATGTAAAGAAAGCTAAGTAGCATGGACTGAAAGAAAAGTATGAGGATATGAGGATAAGTGAAGGAAAGACTATCTCATCCTATATGTAGAGAGTGAATGATTTGGTTTTTTCAATCAAATGTGATGGTGGTTCCTTGGATGAAGATTAAGTTATATGAAAAATTATGAGATCATTTCCTCCATCTTACAGTGAGAAATTTGCAATTATTGAAGAAGTTAGAACAGTGAAATACATTTCAAGAGAAGCCTTGATTGGTAGACTATGTGCTTATGAGATGACAACTCTTGGTAAGGAACTTATGAAGGTTGAAACTACATTCAAAGCTACTGTGACTAAGTATTATAAGGGAGAGTTATTCTAAGATGAAAAAAGATAACTACTATGATAAGAAATGGGAAGAGATCATGGACAAGGAAAGGAATATTGATGAGCTTGAATCCTTGATTATAAAAATACTACCTAAGGGATTCAATAAGTATGAAGGAAAAATACTTTTGAGTTTTTTTTTCTTGTAATAAGATTAGTCATAATACATCTGGATGTTGGAATAAAGTATCTAAATAACATAAGTCCAGATAAAAGAAATTTCACCCTAAGGGACATATAAGTTTTTATGCTACTGAAGAAGGTGTGACTGATGATGAATCTAGTGCTAGTGAAGAAGAGATTGTGTTTATTACTATTAAATAAGAGAAATCCTTGGTTTTTCATGTTGTTAAAAGAGATGAATGGGTTATTGATAGTGGATTTTCACATCATATGACTGGTGATAAAAATAAGTTTGTAAATCCTGAAGATTATGATGGTGGTGCTATTAGATTAGGTAACAAAATTCCCTATTCACTTAAATGAAAAGGATTTATTACTCTTGATGGTAAAAATAACATTGATGATATCTTGTATATTGAAGGCTTAAGACATAACTTTTGGAGTGTTTTAAAGCTACTAGATAAGGTCTACCAATTGGAATTCATGGAAGGAATATGTAGAATCATTGGAAGCACTAGAGAGTTAATTACATCCAGTATACAAATTTCAGGTAATGTAATTCATTTGAGGACTATCAAGAATAAATGCTTGGTTGCTAAGAGTGAAGATAGTTGGTTGTGGCATAAAATATTTTTTCATGTAAGCTTTGATAATATGGTGAATTTTAGCATTACAAACACTATAAGATATTTTCCCAAGCTAATGAAGCCTAACAATATGTGCAAAGAATGTAAGTTAGGAAAGCTAACTAGATCTTTTCTAGATTAGGTGAATATATATTTGTGTGTTCCTACTAAGAGATGAAGCTATTATGGAGATAGATAATTCATGTTCTTTATTGATGATTATTCAAGAATGATGTGGGTTACATTTTTGAGAGAGAAATCATAAGCCTTTCAAAAGTTTTAGATATTCAAGATGATGGCTGAGATAGAGTCTGGACAGAGATTGAAATGCATAAGATTGGGTAAAGGTGGAGAATTCATATTTGGTGAGTTTTATGCTCTTTGTGAAGAACATGGGATAAAGAGGTAGACTTCTACTCCGTGGAACCCACAACAGAATGATGTTGTAGAGTGAAGGAATAAAAATATTCTAGAGACATCCAAAACCATGATGATTGAAGGAAATTTTCCATAGATCTACGTGAGAGAAGCAATGAGCACTGTAGTATACACCTTGAACCAAGTGAAAATAAAACAACGAACCGGTAAGACTCCTTATGAACTTTGGTATGGTCATGTTCCTATAGTGAAGTATTTTAGAATTTTTGGAAGCAAATGTTATATTAAGAGAGATGAGGATATTGGAAAGTTTGATCCTAGAAGTGATGAAGGAATATTTCTTGGATTCTCTACAAAGAGAAAAGCATATAAATTTTATAACCTTATAATGAAGAATATTGTTGAAATTAAAAATATAAGAGTGGATGAGAATGTTCAAAGATCAAAAAGAACTTGCAGGTATGACATAGTTGAAGAGGAAACTTAGATTATGGAGGTGCATAATTAGATTCAAGATCAGAATTATACGGTAGAACAAGCTAAACTGATGGCTAATGAGGAAGAAATTGAGACTGCAGGGTCTGCTATAAATCATATTTTGAAGACTCCACAATAGGTAAGGATTACTAATTTAGAAGATGTTATTATTGGTGATAAGAATAGAGGTGTTTAAACTAGAGGAATAATTGCTCGAGATGAAACATGTTTGCTATCTAAATTTGAGCCTAAAGATGTAAATGAATCATGTAATGACGAATTGAGTAGAATATTTGTTGATGAAATGAAAAAATAATTTGAGATGTCTATGATAGGCGAGATAAAATTATTTCTTGGATTATAAATTACACAGTTGGATAAGGGAAATTTCATTACACAACCCAGGTATGTTAGAGAATTGTTGAAGAAATTTAGTATGGAAGATTCAAAACCAATTGGAACTCCTATGATTACTGGTTGCAAATTGACTAAAGATGATGAATCCCCTTTTGAAAATAAAACAAGATATAGATCAATGATTGGTGGATTACTATACTTGACTCAGACTAGAACTATAATGAATGTTGTTTGTGTTGTGGAAATATTTCAAGAAAATTCAAAGGAATCACATGTTGTTGTTGTTAAAAGAATATTTAGATACTTGAAGGGAATAATTGACCATGGCTTTATTTATGGTAAGGATAATGATTTCATGCTTTATGCTTATATAGATGCTAATTGGATAGGTAATGTGGATTATAGGAAAAGTACAAGTGGTGGTGCATTCTTCTTTGGTAAGAGACTAATCTCTTGGGCTAGTAAGAAACAAGATTTTATTTCCCAAACTACTACTGAAGCTGAGTATGTTGATTCTGTTAGCAATTACACTCAAGTTATTTGGATGAAGAAAATGCTAAAGGATTTAAGGACAAACATTGATGAACCTATTTTTATTTATTGTAATAACTCAAGTGCTATAAATATTTCAAAGAAACCCGTGCAACATTCAAAGACAAAGCATATTTATATTAAGTATCATTTCTTAAGGGAAAAATCTAGTGAAAAGGAACTAAAATTGGAGTATGTAACTACTAAGGAACATATTGCTGATATCTTTACAAAGCCTTTACCAAAGGATACATTTGAGTATCTCAGAGATAAGCTTAGGGTTATAGCCCCTTCTTATTAGAGCTAATGATGAGGGATGGAATCAATCCATAACATTATCAAAATATCATTCTCTAGATTGATGAGTTGGGGACTACTCCTTAGGAGATTAGTCTTGTGGATCTTGTGGATTGACATTGTAGATTTTCACATCAACCTTTTGAGGTGAGATTAGTTCTTTTGATGTCTTTGGACCTTTTTCATTCATGTCAAAGGGGGAGAGATTTTGTGAAAAATAGGATTATCATAAAATATTGTGTTAGGTAGAGATTGTGTTGAGAGTTTTTAAGTTGGATATTCAGAGTGATTAGGTGGATATATTGGACATATTGCCTCTTGATGCATTTGTGCATTGATCAATTGTTCACTTCATATGTTTCCATCAATGCTGAAGAGGGATATTGTTGGAATATTATTGATCATGTTAGAGATTTTTTTATTATACCTTGACTATGTGTACTAACATGTGTTTTTTCATTAATGTCAACATACTATTGTTGTTGCGGATAGTGTGTTTAGTTTGTTCAGTGAATATGATTTTAGTTATTTAGGTGACATGTTGAAGATATTTTGCTACGATTCTAGATGATGTTTCAGATATGTTTGTAGTTGATTTTTGTCAACTTATAGAGGTTCGCATGACAGTTTAAGTGAGATATGTTTGATTTATTAGTTGCTTGTATTTCAATGTTCTAGTTGTTCAAGATGTGTCAAAGGTTAAGGTTTTTTATTTGGTATGGATTGGATTAGTTAATTCAGTTGGTGTGAAGCTAGTGGTAAATTCGGGACTTATTTTTGTTTCCTCAAATGGTGTTGTTCATGATTCATAGTTTGGAAAATTATCTTTTTAGTATGACAGAGTTTGGTGTTCAGTATTTCTAATGATCAATATAGAGATGAGTTTAAATTTTAAGGTTGAGATGATGCAAAGGTTTGAGAAGTTATTCTTATTTCTTCCTAGTGTTCTTGGATCATGTTATAACAATTTTGATGGTGTGCATTGGTTTTTGCGATTGCATTTGGTGATTTGCTAATGTGTTGGTGTTTCTTAATTTAAGTCCTAGCCAACTTAGTGAAGTAACATGTTATGATCTTTGTTACAAATTTGGAGAAGTTTTTGTGTGTTCAAGGATGATGTTTTGGGTCCTATCTAAGTCTTTCCAAAATTGATTTGGATTGAATTGAAGGTTGAGCATAATGTTCATATCATTTTTTCTTATAGGTCTTAGTTGACCTTGTTGTTGATTATTCATTGTAATATGTATAAATGTGCAATTATTTGTGACTGTGAATGTAGATGAGATGAAATGTGGTGAGAGGAAAGATAATGTATATATTCAATGACTAAGAAAGCAATTATACTTCATTATAACTATATTGGCATTGTAGATATTGTAAGTCTATTCAGTTGTATTGGATAGTTTGTCCATCTTTGTGAATTGTAATCAGATATTGATTGGTGAACACAATTGAGGGTTAGATTGTTTTATTGTGAAAAGTGTGCTCTAGGAAGTGGGCCTATGAATGCACATGCATTCCTCTTTTATTTTCATTTTCTCTTAACTAGGTAGTACTTTTAGTAGAATACATTTATCTTTTGGGTTTGACTCCCACCAAAGTTTTCCCTTCATCGGGTTTTCTCAAGAATAAATCTGGTGTTGTGAGTTATATGTTATGAATCATGTATTACAATTTATATTTTAGATCTATAATTGGATAAAGTATATTAAAGTTTTAAGTACTATGAGTACAACTGATTCATCCCCCTTTCTTAGTCGTGCTTGTCTTCTTTTTGGCATAAAAGAGATAATTAATTTCTTGTTTCTAATTGTCAATTTATACTTGCTAATTATCAATTATTCTTTGCATCCTATCCTTTTTAATTCACCATTAAAATTTCTTATACTACATAATTCTGCAAAAATACAAAGATAATAATGTCAAGTAAGAGTTCTAGAGGGTTATGCTCATATATTCTTTGCCTCTTACCTTCAGGACTAGTGCTGGATTCTAGCTTCTCTACTTGTAGCACATGTTATTTTAGTTGTAACACAAGTGGTTCTAAATGTAGCACAAGTTCCCCTATTTTTTTGCACAATAAATGAGGTTATCAAGCCCTTGTAAACCTAAACCTTCTACTGACTGATCCTCTTCTTCTGGAGAGTTCTGTTGAACTAGAGAAGTTGATTCTCTTAATTCCACTTCATGTAACTATGTCCTCTTATCAACTTGTTCAACATAGATTCTTGGATAACCTTATTCCTATATTTATATTTCTTTTATTCCATATTCCTCAGAAGGGTCAACCATATTTTCATTAGATATAGACTCATTCTCTTCTCATGGTGTATTAGTTTGTATTGTAGGTGAGCCAATAGGATACACTTCCGTTCCCTACATTTCTCTTTCTTCCTTAAACTTATCTATATTCATGGGAGATGCATTCAATGGTCTATCCTCTATAATGTTGATTATATGTGTTTCTTCCTAAATAAATTATTTAATATATTCATAGGTTTCTATAAGAAAACTTACAGTCAACTCTTCTCTCTACAATGTAGCCCTTTTTTTAAATCTTAAAACTTCTCCATTGAGGAGTCACTTTAGTGACTGCAAGAGTCTTTTTCTTACTTGTTTTATGTGAAGGCTTAGCTAAAGGAGTAGTTTCCATAGGAAGAGGTATTTTTTTCCTTTTACTTCATTTGGAACTAGGGGTAAAAGACTCATGAATCTATTCTTCTTCAACTTATTTAAAAATTTCATCAATTTTACCTTTCCCCTTTTCTTTCCTAGTATATTGATGTAAGGAGAGGTGATAAGTGGGGCTAAAGGCTCACCCAAATACCAAACCACCTTGAATAATCACAACATAGAAGTAATAACATAGAAAATGAGATAAATGAAGCATACCATTTTCATTTATTCATTCTTACTTGATATATGTCAGGATGTGAGGCCTTCTCGATTATGACCAATACCATGAAATTAATTAAAGAACATTACAATCCTCATGCATGCAAGATCCATGATCTCCAGCTTCCTATCTTTCTTATAACTCAACTTAGTTCCCTAAACCTAGAACAAAGCATTACATCTATACTCGAGGCTACCGAACAAGTCAGCCCAAATAATCTTCAAGATCTAGCATTGGATAAAGAAATGACCTAGATTTAGGTCCACACATTTCCCAATGAGTGATCCTAACTTAAGATCATGACCAAAATTAAATACACAATTCAACCAACCAAAACATTCAAAATAAACCCGTCGGTGAACAAGACCACTGAGAAACACCGAATACACCAAACCCACTTAGTGAAGAACACCACCAAGAAAAATAAAACACAAATAAAACCACTCAGTGAAAGGCACCACTGAGTAGAAATAGGTAACCAAGATAGCCAATGAAAAAAATAGGAACGCTCCACCAAGAACTCCAAAGCAGTTACCGAGCACATCTAACAAGATACATAGATATAGGATTGCCATAAACCCAAGATGCTCCTACATCAGATTTCTAAGGTTGAAAATAAATTATTCTCCAAATCATGAGTGAAGTACAATTTGAGATGAATCCAAATTAGATTGAGAAATCCATGTAGAGTCTTCAATTGGTATGTTCTTCCACTTTACCAAGTATTCCATGTAATCCTTTCCTCTCGTGCTTCTACCAACTCTTTGTTCCAAGATCTATTCAACTTCTTCTACCTGCTTCTTAGGATAATCACTCGGTAATGTCACTTCTTCATCAGGATCATGATACTCATACAAATTTGCAATTTTGAATATTGGTGATATATCCATGTGATCAGGTAATTCTACTTCATAAGCATTTCCACTGTCAAAATTCTTCAGTACCTTGCAGGGACCAAATTTCTTCATCTTCAACTTACCATATGTTCTAATAGGAAATCTTCCTTTCTTCAAATGAACCATTACCTCATCACCAACCTCAAAAACCTTGTCTTCTTGACCTATGTGTAGTATCCTTGTATTTATGATTACCTTGTTCCAACTTATGTTTCATTTCCTCATGCAATGACTTCATAAATTCAAAAAATTCTTCCCCTTCAACACTCCTCTTCTCTTATCTAGTAATATATTTCAATTCTGATATAACTTTCAATTGTATGCCAGTAACAATATGAAAATGTGTCTTTCCAGTACTCCTATTCACTAAATTATTGTATGCAAACTCTGCTTGTGCTAACATTAAATCCCAATTACTCAGTTTGTCTCCAACTAAGCATCTCAATAGGTTACCAAAACTCCTATTTACAACCTTTGTTTATCCACCAGTCTGTGAATGAAATGTAGAACTATACTTCAACTTGGTGTCCAACTTCTTCCAAAAATAGCCAACAAACTTACTATCTCGGTCAGAGATGATACTCCTCAGTAATCTATGCAATCTGGTAATCTCCTTGAAGAAAAGATCTACTATATGCACTACATATGATGTTTTCTTACATGGTATGAAATGTTCCATCTTGGAAAATCTATCCACAACAACAAATATGGAATCATTACCTCTTGTTGTCCTTGGGAAGCCAAGAACAAAATCCATATTGTTATTGCTTCAAGATTTCTCAGGAACAAAACATGATGTATATAATCTAGTATTCCAACTTACTCCTTTTGCAACTTGACAAACTCCACAACTCTTCAAATTTTTGTGAACATCCTTAAACAACTACGAACAAAAATACATTTCTTTAAAAAAACTCAATTTCTTATCAATACCAAAGTGTCTAGCCAAACCACTACTATGCTTCTCCTTTATCAAATTAGTTCTCATTGATCCTCTCAGTACACATAACTAAATTCCTTTGAACAACATATCTTCCTGAATGAAATAGTCTTCCCACTTACTCGGTTGATCTAGAATAGGTGCTCTGCACATTCTCCATGATTCATAAAAATTAGGGTCAGTTTCATACAAATTCTTCATATCATCAAAACCAAGAACCTCAAATCTCATTTCAGTCAGCAAAGATCTTCTTTTCCTCAATGCATCAACAACTCGGTTAGATACTCCACTTTTATGTTTTTATCACAAATGTAAAATTCTACAAAAAATCAACCCATTTCATATGTCTCCGATTCAAATTATTTTGACTACCCAAATACTGTAAAGCCTTATGATCAATATACAACACAAATTCCTTCGACATCAAATAATGTCTCCATTTTCAGTGCTTGAACAATAACATACAATTCTTGATCATACACATAATATTTCCTTTTAGCATCATTCAATTTCTCACTAAAGAAAGCAACAGGCTTACCTTCTTTACTCAACACAACTCCTATTGCATTGCCACTTTCATCACATTCAACTTGGAATACCTTATTGAAATCCGGTAAAGCTAATACAATAAATTAAAAAACCTTCTATTTCAAAGTCTCAAAATGCTTATTATCTCCATGTGTCCACTTGAATTCTCTTTTATGTCCTCTCATTGTCTTGGTCATAGCATTGCCAATTGAACTGAAATTTTTGATGAACTTTTGGTAAAAAATTGCTAAACCATGGAATGATCTTACCTCACCAACATTCTCAGGTGTAGGCAACTCGAGTATGGATTTAACCTTCTCAGGGTCCATCTTCAAACCATCAGCTGAAATAAAAAATCCCAAATACATAATCTCCTCTTTCATGAAGGAACACTTTTTTCATATTAATCAACAACTTTTCCTGTTTCAATTTCTGAAATACATGTCTAATGTGAAAAAAATGATCTTCTCTAGTTTTACTGAATATCGTAATTTTATCTAGATATACAATAAAAAATTTATCCAATAATTTCTTCAGAACCTCATCCATTAGCCTCATAAAAGTACTCGATACATTAGTTAAACCAAAAGGCATAACTAGCCAATCATACAAACCTTTTTTCTTGAAAGCAATATTCCATTCATCACCTTCTTTGATTTTGATATGATGATATCCACTCTTCAAATCAATCTTGGTAAATATTTTTCTCCACTCAAACAATCCATTATATCATCCATTCTTTGTATAGGAAACCAATACTTAACTATTATCTTGTTGATAGCTCTAGAATTAGTACACATTCACCATTCTCCATTCTTATTAGGTGCCAACACATCTAGTACTACACGTGGACTCAAACTTTCTCTGATCAAACCTTTCTGGAACAACTCTTAAACTTTGCGGTTGAGTTCCTCATTCTCGATTAGTATCAGTCAGTGTGGTGACTTATTCAACAAACTAGCTCCAGGAATCAGATCCATACAATGAATAATAATTCTCATCAGTGGAAAAATATCATGTACATTATCTAAAATGATCTCCTTGTACTTGGTGAGAAACTTCTGAACCTCTTTAGAAACTTTATCTTTTGTTTTCTCACTCATTTTGTTAGGAATCACAACATAACACACATCATTTTTCTTCAAATCCTTAACAAACTTGTTACAAGTAGTGGTTGCCGTTGCACCAAAAGATTAACCTATGAATGCCTGATACAAACACTAGACTTATAGAAGACATAGGAGGTGGTTAAGCCATGTCACAAATCCCAAGGGGAGTACTGATCATTTTGCCAACAATCTCCCCCTCAGCATTACCTGAGGGGATTCGAACCTGTGACCAAGCTTTGATACCACTTGTTACAAGTAGCAGTTGCCATTGCACCAAAAGATCAACCTATTAATGCCTGATACAACCACTAGACTTATAGAAGACACATGAGGTGATTAAGCCATGTCACGAATCCCAAGGGGAGCACTGATCATTTTGCAAACAAAACTCTCTACCTTCCATCAAATTTTTTTTCATAGATGTACATATCTCACCAATAGATTCTCAATCAAAGGTAACAAGATTTTTCTCTTTCCATTGGCCCAAATAGTATATTTGTGTAGTCTTCCATCATATATAGCATGTCTATCATATTGCCAAGGTCTACCCAAAAAATATGACAACAGTCCACATGCATAATATCACACAATACCTTATTATAATACTTTCCAATTTATAGATTTATAAAACATTTTTCACTTACCATAAGTGTATGTTCATCCTTGATCCATGAAATATCATAGGGCTTTGGGTGCTTCAATCTTTCCAACTACAACTTTGTAACCATTTCCTTTGATGCCAGATTCTCTGAACTTCTACTGTCAATGATCACTTTCCAAACTTTGTTTGCAACTCTACATCTAGTCTTCAAAAAACTCTTTCTTACCAAATATTCATTAGTCTTTTCACTCCAAAAAACTCTTTTGACCATTAGGTTTCCTTCCTTCTCAAGTTCATTTAGTGAATCTTCATGCACCAAAGCATTTCTGCTACTATTGACCTTATTTCTTGTATGTGTACACTCAAATGATCTATGTCCCTCTTCTCCACAATTGTAACAAGTTCCTTGGAATCCTCCTCTTGCATATCCACCTCAGGAGTAATTACCCCTTCCTCAGGATGAAATTTCAACTTTCCACTCAGTCTTGCCTTTGTCTTGATTTGTCTTATCCTAATCGGATCTACTATTTTTACCATATGGATGACCTCTTCCTCTAGAGAATCTACCATCTCTTCCTCTTTGTCTTTTCTCATTTCTTTTATTCAATTTCTCCTCAACTTTTAGGGCAAACTGATAAGCCTCCTCAATACTCTCCATTTTGATCAAACTGATTTATTCTTAAATAGAAGTCCTTAACCCATTCATGTACATTTCAACTCTTTGGAACTCATCTTCAATATGTCTAGATCCGATATCTAACCTACAAAATTCCTTGGTGTAATCCTTTATCAAGCTATCTTTCTACCTCAAACTTTTCATTCTCCTAACTAGGTTAATCTGATAATCACAAGGTAGAAAATTTCCCTTCAACATATTTACCATTTTTCCCATACCTTGATTTTGGTTTTACCTTTCTTCTTTTGGTCTAATTGAAGATGCTCCCACCACAAGTATGCATGACCTTTCAATTTTGTGCTTGCAATTTTCACCTTCTTCTCATCTGATATATCTCATACTCAAATTATTTCTCCATCTCAGTAATCTAGTCCATCAGTTCATGTGAATCCAACTTTCCACTATACTTAGGAGGGTTAAACTATGGTGTAGCCTTCAAACTAGTCAATGCTTTTAGAAATATTTCTGCTCCTTGATCCATTATAGGTTTCGGTTTAGCTACCTCCTACACTTCTACTTCATCATAAATAACATCATCAAGATGTCTTCCTCGGTGTTGGGCTGTCTCAACAACTTCTAATCTAGCAATAATTTGTCTTAGCATATCAGTTAAGCTTGGATCTACATTTCTTCCTCCTTGAACCATATTGAAACCCTCTAAAATTATAGGTTAGATCACAATCTGCTACCCCACAACAAATAACCAACTAGGGTTTACAAGAATGAACCTCGATCAAAGACCTAGATTCACAAACCTAGATCAAATCCTCGCTATGATACCACATGATGCAAGGAGAGGTGATAAGTGGGGCTAAGGCCTCACCCAAATACTAGACCACCTTGAAAAATCTCAACACAAAAGAAATAAAATAGAAAAGGAGAGACAAGAAGCAGATAATTTTCATGTATTCATTCAAACTTGATACATGTCAGGTTGTGAGGCCTTCACAGTTATGGACAATACCATGAAATCAATTAAAAAACATTACAATCCTCATGTATGTGAGATCCACAATCTATAGCTTCCTAGCTTTCTTCTAACTCAACTTATCTCCCTAAACCTAGAACAAACTATTACATTTATACTCAAGGCTACCAAATAGGCCAGCCAAAAGAATCTTCAATATTTAGCATTGGAGAAAGAAATGACCTAGATTTAGGTCCACATGATTCCCAATGTCCGATCCCTACATTAAGATCATGACCAAAATTAAATACATAAGTCGGCCAGCCAAAAAAACAAAAAAAAACCCATTGGTGAACAAGGCCACTGAGCAACACCGGACACATCGAACCCACTCAGTGAAGAACACCACTGAGAAAAACAAAACACAAAAAAAGCCACTCGGTGAAAGGCACCACCAAGAAGAAAGATGTAACCAAGCTCACTGGTGAACAAAACAAGAATACTCCATTGAGAACTCCAAAGAAACTACCGAGCACATCTAACAAGCTACCAAGATACAAGATTTCCATAAACATAAGATGCTCTTGCATCATAGATGGCATATTCTTTACAGGTGTTTGAGATAAAGTACTAGCACTAGATTTTTCTACAAAGGTTTCTTCAACATTAACATTTGATGGTTTGACTAACTCATTAGGGGTTTCTCGCAATGATGTGGTTGCAAGAGGCTCAATAGTAGTGGAATCCCTAGAGGAAGAGGCACCCATTGTTACTTTTGTAACTCTCCTAGGAGTATTCATTCTTTTCATAGTGACCCTACCGCTAGGTCCTATATTTTCCATCTAAAACCTTCTAACAAATACAAATTATTCCCAGGTCATATGGGAGAGATGCCTTAATGATATTTCTACCAACATCTTAATCAAACCATGATGGGTGACAAAATAAGGCCTACCTTTCTTGGTTTTTCCAGTGCTGATGGTGAGAAGGTTATAAAGATAATTTGGCACATTAAAATGAAACCTATGAAACACATGGATTAAAAATTTGAAATGAATAGAATGTAAACAAGATTTACTACACTCAAATATCAGATACTTGATGATATATATTGCAACTTAAACCCAAACAAGAGGTAATGATAATATTCTAGTTCCTTGATTATCAACCACAAGTTTAGAGTCTCTAGGATGTGTGAATTGAGCTCCGACCAACCTGGCATCATATGCTTTAGGAAACCATTCTCCTACATCTAGGAGTATCGTTACTTCTTCAATTATTTCTTCATTAGCTTTAACACTTAATCAATTTACTTTTTCTTCACCATTAGAGAATGCTTGGGAAAATTCTCATGCAATGTCATCATTATAACCATTTAGATTCAAAAAATAATCCAATGATCCAAAATTATTGAATATTCCTACACATAATTGGTCTTGGAGAAACATTGTATGTACTATAGGTTTGTTCCTAATAGGTGGTCCACCCATGGTGTATACCAAGATCCTAATTCAAAATTCAACCAAAGACAACAAACCCTTCTCAAAAGATTTCAAGAACTAAAAAACCAAGTACTTGTAACTTGAAACCTCTGTAATTGTTTAAAATATATCTCTAATAGACTATATTCCTCCTCCAACCAAGTTCTTCAATATGAACTCTCTGATACTCATAAAATCCTCCACCATTTCTAAATTTAGACATTGTAGTTAAGGCAATTAGGGAAAGATGTTCATAAAAATGGTCATTTCTAGATCTTTGTTGGTGGAAGGAGAAATTAATTAGTAGGTATACACAAAAATATTTGAAAAAGATTTCAAATGCTTCATATTTCACATCAAGATCACTAAAAAATTATGAGATTTGTAGGATTAATGATGACTTCAATCATGATTTGACATTATGGCTTAAGAAAATTGTGACATCGACATGACATGTCAAAGACATTCCCCCACCCCACACTTAAACTGGGACATGTGTCCACACATGTGAATGGAAGAAGACATGTTGGACAAGAAATATTCAATATATATATATATATATATATATATATATATATATATATATATATATATATATATATATATATATATATATATATGTTAGGGATGGGAACACTGAGAAGGGGGGGGGGGTGAATCAATGTTCACTGTATTTTATCTTTTTGCTTTATTCTTTAAATTGAACTTGAATACTTAAATACTAAAATGAACATCAACATAAACATGAAACATGAAATCAACACATAACACCAATATGGTTACGGGGAAACCCAAATAGGTAAAAACCCTGGTGAGAATTGACACCCACTAATATTCTGTACTAGTGTTTTATGATCCTTGTTAGAAGATCCTTAACCCTGTTAGGAGCTGCTTTACAATGTGTTTAGTACAATGACCTTGTCAAGGGTTGGACCTTGTTAGGAGTCTTTTACAATAAACCCTGTTAGGGGTGTGGACGCATTGTCCTAGAGCTCACTTCTCAAGTGGTGAAGGCTACAACCTTCTGATCTCAGATACACACTATATTTGCTCGATGAATTGTCACTGTGACACTGCTTGTTTGATTAGTTCCTTTAATGCGCTGATTCTTTGACCTCTTTCAAAGCTCTAATACATCTTATCAACTCTTTGCACACTTCTGCTCTACTTCTCTCAACTCTATATCCACTCTCATACTAATTTCAATGGGCGCATCTACTATTTATATGCACATACAAAATAATTAACTAGGTCGGCTCTTTAACCGATTACATACAACGCTTCCAATTGAATTGGCTCAAGCGTGTTTATAAAAAAAATTAATTACATGTCTACAAACTATTTACAATATATGCATAGCCTTTACATCATAGAAACATAACCGCTAATCAAAATGCCAACAGTCAGCTGCTTGCTCTGTTCTACTCTGGCATTCATTGGCCGTGTGACTTCAACTTCCTATAACTTTGTCATACCTGCACATCTGATCATGTGCTCATAGACTAAGCATGAACATACTCTAACCAAATTATCTTCTAGGGCACATACCATAACTCAGTCGTACGCACATGCGCCGATGCTCTGAACTGCTGGTGTTCTTCTTACTGTCCAGTCTTCTACACTTAGCCAATTTATGATCTTCTCATCAAGTACACTGACTCCAAAACATCATATGACTTTATTTCCATAATGAAAACACTATATTAAGTCATATACACTAGTGTAGTCAACTTTCCAACAATCTCCCCCTTTGTCATTGATGGAAACAAAGGAATATGACACAGTTACTAACTGTTCTCTTATACAAAAAACTTTTGTTATACTCTATCTTATATCTTCCTTATATTCTTTACTGTACATTTTATTTATATATCTATAAATCCATATTCTATACATACTTCCCCTTTGATATTAATGACAAAGGTGCTTAAAAACTATATCTACAAATACTTACAGTGAGAGAACATCTGGATATGCTATTTGTAAGCTTTGGATCTCTTTCTTCCAAAATGTAATCAGTGAATTAACAATCTGGAGATGGGCACATAGTGCATACTGTAGCTTCTCCATATTCTCCAAATTTTTGCTAGGACCATGATCATATGTCACCATGGTGGCATCGATCTCCTTGATATTTTGATTAAGTATATCTAGTGAGGGTGCAAGAGCATTTCTAAGTTGAGTCTGCCTAGCCCTTATTTTTGACATCTCCTTTTCTGCCTTCTCAATCTTGTTAATTTGTCCTTGATATACATTATTGCTCATATTTACATTAGTGGATGGATCTTTCACTAATTTATTTACTTTCTCTATCATAACTTCTACCTCTTGTATCTTCTTGAAATGGTCACCAGTTAACTTGTCTTGATCCATACAGTTAGCAATGATTTTTCTTCCTTTTGCTGCAAACTCTTTCAAAGTTGCTTGTCCAACTTTGAGTGAACTAAGGTCTAGTGAGAAGTTACTGACCAATTCACTGAGCCTTTTTTCTCTATACTTCTCTTTTGCAACTTGAGATGTAGATTCTTCCAAGCTAGAAAAGTTAGTTTTAAAGGCTGTGAGGATGTTGCTAACATCATCATTTGTACTGACCTTGGACACTTTCTTTTCTGAAGACAACAGGCTATTCAATATGTTCACTAACTCAACAAATCTTGGATTCCTAATTACCTATTTCTCCTTAGCCTTCTCCATAGCTAAGATATTGATCTTGATCAGGTCTTCTTCTCCCCATGAATCCAAACTGGTTGTGTCAAGAGTCAAACTTGACAACAATGCTGCTGAGGGTAGTGGATTGATATGAGTGCTGTCCTCTACTTCTTGTTTTACTTTGATTAGCATTTCAACATATGGCTTATCTGTTGGATCACTTATTTTTACCTCTTCTTCTCATTTTTCTTCTTCTGACTTTTCTTTCTCTTTTTTTGTTTCTTTTTCTATCACTTTTTATTCTTTTTCATCAGTTATATCCTTAATCAATATTTCTTGTTGATTAGAAGGAGTGTTACTACATAAGTTCTTAGCCTCTTGAGTGCTTACAAAGGCTTCTTCAAACTTGTCCAAATCCATGTCTGTGGCCTCCATAGTAACTTTTACATTGTCAATAAAAATTGAGTCATCCTTGAGTGTCTCTATTATGGGCACAAACTTATCTGCCTCTGTATGTGTTTCAACTATAGGTGTTGAGTCCTAGGGATCTATCATAGGTATATTAGTGGGCTCTACCACCTTGACTTCCTTTGTGGGCATTTGAGCTGTAGGCGTAGTAGATGGGAACATGTGCCTGTTCATGAAGACCTTCTCAAATGATTTCTCTATTTCCTTAGCCACCAATTCCTAGTTCTTGTCCATTATATATAGGGTCCTTGACTTGGTTCTAAGATGTGGCTTCAACAGATCTAACAATAACTTCTTCTCTTCCAGCGAGCATACTAGGAGGGTTTCATCTAAGGTCTTTTCCCTTATCCTTAGGTCCTCTTCAATGGCTTGTCTCTTTTGGAATTCTAGGATGTTCCACACATTGTCTAGAATCATAGTTTTCAATTCTAAGACTATCTTTTTGAACTTCAACATATGTTTGATAATCATTCCATGAATTCCTGACTTGTCAATTTCACTATACTTTTCATAGAACTTCCCTACTTGATCTATCCTACCTTCATCAATGATCCTTGTACTCAACACACTTAGACTAGGTTTGAAGCTTACTTCTGGAGGTGCTCAAGTGTTCTTCTTGTTCCTTGTTACTCATGAAGATGGATGACTAGTGCTGATCTCTTTCTTCCTCTTAGGCATTGCCTTATACTCAGGAGGAGTAGTAAGGTCAACTTTTACTGTGGGCGCAGGAGTAATATTAGTTTTACCCTTCTTGTCATCTGATTTCTCTATTTTCACCTTCTTCATCTTTGGATCCTCAAATTTTGTCTCTATTTCCAAAGCAATCTTCTCTTGGCTTACTTTGTCTAAATCTGCTTGTGATACTACATGAATTCTCAAAATCTCTGAAGTAACCTTGGCAACCTTCCTTTTTGTTGTTGCAATGTTCAAAACTACATCAACTTCTCTTGTTTTCTCTTCATAGGTTCCCCATCTTGGTTCATTAGGGTCCTTAGGTGCTGATAATAGTACTTGATCATATGCTTCTAGGATAGGCTCCTCAACCTCATATCCAAGTGGATGAATCCACTTTGTCCTTGATTGAACTGCTTCCATACAAGTTGTATTAGTCTCCACCATAAAGAAAATACTATCTTTGTACTTTTCAACAATGCTTTCTGGAATCCTATATCTCATCTACATTTTGACCCTAAATGTTTTCAATTAAAGTGTCATGTAATCTTTTAGTGTGCTCTCAGTAGATGCCTTGAAGGATATCTATGGCATAGTAGGAATAGTCTTGTCTAGGTATAAATCTGACACCTTTCCAAGAATGTGGAAATACATGTATATGATCAAAGACCCAAATATGAATATCTTGTTCTTGTCATTTTTAATAGCTTTGATGTTGTCTATAAGTTGTGCGCACATGATCTCACACAGATTGAACTCTCCATTCTCTCTCACAAGTCTTATTGTTGCAAGAATTGTGGTCGCTGACACACTGTTCACCCTATTGGTGTGTTGAAACCTATACCCTAGTATCATAGACATCAATTTGATGTCTTTCTCCTCTATAGGCTCTATAGTCATTCCACACCTATCACTTCTTGATTTGTGTGTTTGTTCAATAATCTTTGTTACATCCTTACCCACTAGAAGAATGATGCCTGTTCTTGAAAGGCCTGTCATCTAGTCATGAATAAGGTCTCCAGTGATCCTTACTAGAACTTCACCTATCTAGAATAGGTCATCATGAATTCTTCTAAGTAGAATCTTTACCCACTCAGACTCATAAAACTCATATGCAGTCGCATATTCAATAATTGGGTGGTTTTCAAGCTACGCATACTCATCCAAGAAGGTTTTATTTGGTTTCATCATGGTTTCTAAATGCACTCTTATCTTTTCAAGACCTACTGGTTCCTTCTTACAATAAATGTATGCCCTAATATCTTCAACATGCATAACACCCATGGGAGTGTGAGAGAATTCACCTTCTAGGTCGTCTAGAGTGGACTTGAATGGATGTCTTTTAAACACATATCTCTTCTTCTCCACCACATCAAATACAATGGGAGTAGCCATTACTTACTTGTATATCACTTTCCAAATGATTTCAAAGACTTCTGAATCAACGCGATGGATTAGGGCTTTCGCAAATGATCAAACACATTGCTTTGCTGGTGAATCAATCTGTAATCCTTCACAATCAACTTCTAGGGATTTTGTACTCTTCAATCATGCTGAAATTGAACGCAATGAGTGATCTACTAAATTCTATGTACTTTAAAGTGAAAATTCCACCACTTATGCTTGCCGCGTAAACCAGATTTTTATTGAAAATCTCCAACTTTCATTCTGTTAACAATCAGCTAGTGCGCTCTTGCACATAGGTTCTGCTAGTCTCCAAAAGCTTAAGTCCAGAGGTGCATACTCTGATGGTGAGTATACCAGCTGCATAGGGGTTTAGAGCTAAATTAGCTCCCCCTATGACCCTAAGGGCCATTCATCTAAATGTATAGGGTGCGTCCACCGTGGATGCATCCAATACATTCTCATCAACCTTATCCTTCTATCTCTGACCAAATTAAGCTCACATCCTCTGAAGCTTTCACAAACTTGACTTCTCCTTCAGTATCCAATATTGTTTCTTCTGGCTTTTTAGGGCTTTCCTGACTTTGTGTCCTTGATCTACAAAAATTTGAGATGTGTCCATCATTGTTACAAGAGTGACAAATAACTGGAGGTCTTATATTCCTCGACGTATTGACATGGGTTACCATTTTACACTATCTAGCTGAATGACCATTATAGTTACATATATGACATGTAACACTCTAAGAACTTCTTACATTTGACTAATTCAAATTTCTCTGATTATAGTAAGTCTTGTTTTTCTAACTTGTCTTACAAGTCATAGCTCTATGACCAAATTTATTGCATGAATAACAGTAACCATTGAAAGGTCTTACCTCTATACAGTTCCTTGCTATATGTCCATGCATAACAAGTGTAGTCTACTAGCTTGCGCTCATTCTTGGATGGTTCAATATGATCTTTAGTCTAACTTCCAGTCTCCTTAGCATCTGAGGTGTCTTTTGGTGCTTTCATTCTTTCTCACATGTTGTCAATTTGATTTTGTGCTTCATTGTATCCAATGCAGCTAGTATCTCCTTTAAGTCTTCTTGCATACGACTGAGATTATATCAAATCAGAGATGCTATGTAATTTATCAATGTGATTCTTTGCCTCTTTCAATTCAGATTCCAAGCTTTCCTTGCTGTTCCTTAGCTCCAAGATTTCCATGTTTGCTTGCCTCAATTCTTCATTGAGTTGAAGGTTCTCTTTGATCTATTCATCATAGACTTCCTGATTATTAGTCAACTTATCATCCAATTCTTCAATATGTTCTTTCAGGAATGAATTTTCTTCATTTAGCTTCTTGATCATTATCCCTAAATCACTGGTAGAACATTCTTTCAAATCCTTTCTTAGCCTTTTGATGACTACTTGAGCATCAATGACTTTTTCTTTTAGTTCTTCAATTTATTTTTCAGATCTGTCCAGGTCTTAAAGAGCAGCTTCAAGATTTCTTTTCAGATGTTTCATTTCTACTTTGTCCATGATCTCCTCAAGTGGTTAAACTTCTTTGCTGAGGACCAAAGCTTTGATACCAATTGTTAGGAATGGGAACATTGAGAGGGGGGGGGGGGTGAATCAGTGTTCACTGTATTTTATCTTTTTGCTTTATTCTTTAAACTAAACTTGAATACTTAAATACTGAAATGAACATCAACATAAGCATGAAACATGAAATCAACACATAACACCAATATGGTTACAGAGAAACCCAAATAGGTAAAAACCCCCATGGGAATTGACACCCACTAATATTTTGTACTAGTGTTTTATGATCCTTGTTAGAAGATCCTTAACCCTGTTAGGAGTTGCTTTACAATGTGTTTAGTACAGTGACCTTGTCAAGGGTCAGACCCTGTTAGGAGTCTTTTACAATAAACCTTGTTAGGGGTGTGGACGCACCATCCTAGAGCTCACTTCTCAAGTGGTGAAGGCTACAACCTTCTGATCTCAGATACACACTATAACTGCTGGATGAACTGTCACCGTGATACTGCTGGTTTGATCAGTTCCTTTGATGCACTGATGCTTTGACCTATTTCAAATCTCTAATACATCTTATCAAATCTTTGCACACTTCTTCTCTACTTCTCTCAACTCTATATCCACTCTTATACTAATTTCAATGGGTGCATCTAATATTTATATGCGCATACAAAATAATTAACTAGGTCGGCTCTTTAATCAATTACATACAATGCTTCCAATTGAATTGGCTCAAGCATGTTTACAAAAAAAGTTAATTACATGTCTACAACCTATTTAAAATAGGCACATAGCCTTTACATCATAGAAATATAACCGCTAATCAAAATGCCAACAGTCGGCTGCTTGCTTTGCTCTACTCTGGCATTCATTGGCTGTGTGACTTCAACTGCCTGTAACTTTGTCATACCTACACATCTGATCATGTGCTCATAGAATAAGCATGAACATACTCTAACCAACTTATCTTCTAGGGCACATACCATAACTTGGTCATACACACGGGCGCTGATGCTGTGAACTACTGGTGTTGTGCTTACTGTCCAGTCTTCTACACTTAGCCAATTTCTGATCTTCTCATCAAGTGCGCTGACTCCAAAATGTCATATGAATTTATTGCCATAATGAAAACACTATATTAAATCATATACACTAGTGTAGTCAACTTTCCAACAATATATATATATATATATATATATATATATATATATATATATATATATATATATATATATAATGCCTACCTTTTTGGATGTGTCTAAAGTAATTAATGTAGATCAATATTGTACATGCTGAGAAGTACTCATGTTAACATCATCCAAGCTGAAAGTATGATGGAATCACTTGGTGAGGTGGAGTTTGAGTCACACCTGGAAGGCAAGTGACATGAATTGAACATGGTGCGTTATTATGAAGAAAAGTACAGTCACTAAACATGGAATTATTTATTATGATTGTGCATGTAAAAATATTAGAGGGATTATGCATCATGAAGTCTTCCAACTTCTGCTACAGGAACCTTGGTATCCTTTTGAATTTCAAGTTGATGTAGGAAATCCTCTTTGGTGAAAGGATAGTGGTATAGTCTAACTCTATCACCATTTACAAGTAATTTGAGCTATACAAGATCAATGGTTGACAACTGGACTGTACCATTATCAAATAGCTCAACTATTTCATAAGGACCCAACCATCTAGTTAGTAACTTTCCCATGTTATCTTTATATATGGAATCATACAACAAGGCCTAGTCTCCAGGGATAAATTTATTCTCCTTTATATGCTTAGCATGCCATTTATTCCTTTGGTTTTGTACTAACTTGATTTTTTATAGGGATGATTTCTTGATTTCATCTAGGGCATTAAGCTACATGAACCTATCTTTCTATGCTACAAATAAATCTTTTTCCAACTGTAATGCAATTTGAGTGTTTTATGCTCAAATTCAATAGGCATGAAAAATGACTTACCATAGACTATTTCAAAGGGTGTACAACCAAATTTTGTTTTATAGGTTTTTTTGTATGCCCATAATGCTTCAGATAGCCTATTTTCCCAATATTTCCTATGAAGTTTCACTATTTTGGTTAGGATTGACTCAAGTTCCCTTTTTGTTATCTCAACTTGACCATTAGAATGTAGGTGATAGAGACTTGATTTCCTATGCCTGATATTGTATTCATTGATCAATTTTGTTATCAATATTAAGGTGAACTGTGCCCCTTGATTAGTTACAATTTTCCTTGGCACACCAAACCTTATAAAAATCTCCTTATAGAGAAACTCCACAACTTTATTATCCCTAGCATGATTTATAGGCTTAACGTCTACCCATTTTGTAACATAATCAGTGCATACCAAAATATATGAGTTACCATTTGAAGGAGGATCTATAGCTCCAAAAAATTCCAAAACCCATTTATCAATTAGTGTGACAACAACTTGAGGGTACAAGAGAATCTCATCAAATTTGGTAGGTCTACCCATTCTTTGGCATATATCAAATTTTCTAGTGTAGTGGACTTCATCCCTATGTAGTGTAGGCCAATAGTATTCTATAGTTAATATCTTCATAGCTATGCTTTTTGGTGTAAAATGACCACCACATGGTTCATCATGACATGCATTAATGATGTCATATGTCTCATCGTCTCTAAAACATCTCCTCATAACCTGATCTATCCTTGCATAGAATAAGCTATTGACTATATAATAAATGTTGAAGCTTTTCTCATCCAGTAACCTCTTCTCTTTGGAGGAAAAGTGAGCAAGAATATTATTGGAAGCTAGATAGTTAGAAATGTATACATACCAAGGTGTCTTAATAGAAATAGAAAATAGATGTTCCTTCAAAGTGGTAGGAAATATTTTAAGCCTATGAGCAAAAGTGGTGTAGTCATATCTTCAAAAAAGGATGTGAAATTCAAAAGAGGAAGGTATTAGGGTCCCCTATGACTAGGCCATAAATTTGGGAAGAGCTGAAGTAGGTATGTTCTTAAGATTATTATTATCATGTTGATCAAATAGGAAATGGAAAGGTAGGGAGAGGAGGATTTCTCGCTATCCTTGGTTGAGCCCTTGACTGAACAACTAGTTGATAAAATACCAAAGACAACTGGTTATCAACTTGATTTTGAACAAATGGGTCCATTGGTGGATGAATATGAAAATTAGCCAATATATCTGCAAATGGGTTTGGGTCAAGTGGCTCTTCAAAGATATTTAGAACAACTAGTTCTTCTTTTGAGGAAGATGAAGAGGGAGCTAAATTTGTGCAACATCAACATAAGGATTCTCTTCTTCTTCTTCTCATGCTTCTTCTTGCTGAACAAAAATCTCACCTAATTGATTTTCACAATAATTAGGAAGAAATATTCTTAAAGCATCTCTTCTTCTTTTATACATGTAGATTGAATAATTTGAACTAACTAAGGATGAAAAAAAACTTGAAAACTAAATAGACCAAGGAAAAATGAAGACACCGTAAAATGAATTGGAAAATTGACTCATGAATGCAATAGTTCCTTAGCTTGACACCATCCCTGAAAACGGTGCCAAAAATGCTTGACTTCCCAAATGGATTAATAACTAGGTTGCAAAACTCAACTCCGGGATTGGACATCCAAATTGAGGCTATCTTTCTCATTATGAAGGCTCAATTTCTTTGTCAACCAAGGGTTCATGAACTTAAAATGGGTCTACACTGTATGTGCACTAAGTTCCACTAAAGCCATGCGGGCCTATAACTTAAGGAAAGTAATGCTGAAAGGTAAATGATGGAATTGGACTTAATTCAAATGCTTAATAGAATTCAAGTGCTTTACAGAATTCAATTGCTAAAGATGAACTTATGAAAAATGCTACTACAAAGTTAAGGATGTGCAGACATGAACTAATCCATCTTCCTTTGGCTATAGGAACAATAATAGGAAATCATTTCTAGTGGCTACAGGAACAAATAAACTCTAAAACTTGCAAATAAAGATAAAGGAAACTACTACTAAAACTGAAAGGAGTTACTCACAAAGTGGGCCCCCTTGAGTGAGTAATCATATCTTTATTACACACTTATAAAATCAAAACATAACTGCTTTATTCATACTTGCAAAATTAATAATTACAAGCCATTGCTGAAAATAACTGAAACTGTATTCAAACTAAGATGCTAATACATGAAATCTCAATCTGTCTATCTAGGCTAGCTTTTGAAGAAGTAAAACTTCTTATTTATAATAGAAACTTACTAACTAAATACCCACTAACATATAAAGACCAAAAGAATATGAAGATCAAAATTATTACAACACTAGAAAGGAGGAAAACTATCAACTAATGAGGAAAAAAAGACTTGTTCAATTACATGTAGAGTGAATATAGCCCCCACTATCTCCTAGATTGATTCCACAATAATAGTATCCATTTGACTTTATCCACATGAGCTATGACCAGTTCACCATTGGACTACTTCAAATACCAATCCTTGCTAAGCTGCATGGAGTTGGTCTCCAAAGGAATGACCTTCTTGAGCGCAGGAACAAATAAACTCTAAAACTTGCAAATAAAGCTAAAGGAAACTACTGCTAAAACTGAAAGGAGTTACTCACAAAGTGGGCCCCCTTGAGTGAGTAATCATAGCTTTATTAGACACTTATAAACTCAAAACATAACTACTTTATTCATACTTGCAAAAGTAATAATCACAAACCATTGCTGAAAATAACTGAAACTGTATTCAAACTAAGATGCTAATACATGAAATCTCAATCTGTCTATCTAGGCTAGCTTTTGAAGAAGTGAAAATGCTTATTTATAATAGAAACTTACTAACTAAATACCCACTAACATATAAAGGTGAAAAGAATAGGTAGATCAAAATTATTACAACACTAAAAAGGAGGAAAACTATCAACTAATGAGGAAAAAAAGACTTGTTCAATTACATGTGGAGTGAATATAGCTTCCACTATCTCCTAGATTGATTCCATAATAATAGTATCCATTTGAATTTATCCACATGAGCTATGACCAGTTTACCATTGGAATACTTCAAATAATGATCCGTGCTAAACTGCATGGACTTGGTCTCCAAAGGAATGACCTTCTTGAGCGTAGGAACATATAAACTCTAAAACTTGAAAATAAAGCTAAATGAAACTACTGCTAAAACTTAAAGGAGTTACTCACAAAGTGGGCCCCCTTGAGTGAGTAATCATAGCTTTATTAAACACTTATAAACTCAAAACATAACTACTTTATTCATACTTGAAAAGTAATAAGTACAAGCCATTACTGAAAACAACTGAAACTATATTCAAACTAAGATGCTAATACATGAAATCTCAATCTGTCTATCTAGGCTAGCTTTTGAACAAGTAAAACTTCTTATTTATAATATAAAATTACTAACTAAATATCCCCTAACATATAAAGGCCAAAATAATAGGCATATCAAAATTATTACAACACTAGAAAGGAGGAAACCTGTCAACTAATGAGGAAAAAAAGACTTATTCAATTACATGTAGAGTGAATATAGCTCCCACTATCTCCTAGATTGATTCCACAATAATAGTATCCATTTGACTTTCTCCACATGAGCTATGACTAGTTCACTATTGGAATACTTCAAATACTGATCCTTGCTAAGTTGCATGGACTTGGTCTCCAAAGGAATGACCTTCTTGAGTGCATTTTTTTGATCATTTCTCCATTAATCTCTCTGCATCATAAATTTTAATAGGAACAACACATGAAACACATACATATACATTCATCACTAGATTAACCATTTAATAATCCATAATTAAACTAATGCACACACACACACACACACACACACACACACACACACATTGTGTATTAATTGTAAAAGAGTGTTTATTGCCCATAACAGAGATATACAAGTATAAGTTCAAGGTCCATGAGATTAAGCTCATTAGACTGTCCTAAAGCAAATAAGAACCAAAGTTCATGAACAAACTACCAAGACCACCTATGAATAGGAAATTCAAAACATGATAAAGTGACATAATATTTGAGTGAATAATTGGGCTCATTAGATGCTTTCAGGATGTGACATGATGCTTTATGATGATTATCTCATATTTCTTGTATATTATGCCATGATTGTTGTTGCATGATTCATTGAGATTTTTCGCTAATATATGCTCATCTTTCTATAATTGATTATTTTAATGCTTTAATATTTAATTTAAATGATTATGTACATTGAGGAATAAATATGAAATGACTAGTGTTGTGACATTCTAATACATATGAATGATCACGTCACTGTTCCATTAGGGTTAATTTTGTTGTTTTCTATTTCTTTAACTATATATATTGTGAAAAACTATATTTGATGTTTGCATATTTTAGTGAATAGGTACTAGACATTGTTCTATCTGAGTTGTAGGTTTGAGCATGTCTTATCCCCAAAATGGCACAAGAGACAATCTCACTGACCTTTCATGATTTAACCAATATTTTCCCTATATGGGGGATGCATCTATTATTTTTTATTATACCTCTAGTATGTGTCGATAAATCCATACTTCATATGCATTTTGTGATAGATCAGTATGGTGTTTGTGCATTTAGAGTTCCTGCAATTGTCATGATTGAGTATAGATTAAATACTAATTTTTATTATTTGGGGTTATTTTTATTTATCAACTAAGTTGCCATAGTTGATTTCTATTTGATTGACATCAAGTTATTTTAATCTAGTGGATTTTGAGAAATTCTATAGTTGGTCTTAATTTATTTAAGTGATTTTTTAAAAAGTCATTTTAAAAAAAAATGACTTTATATTGGGGAAAAAGAGTTCATTTCCTCAATTCTTATTTTGTGAAATTTGGATTTTGCTCCAATTTGCATTGGAGAAAATTGCCTTTGTGCTTGTTGGGTTTGATATACTCGCTAGATTTTTGTGGGCATTGACTTGTTGAGTTTTTGCCAAGATTTATTTGCTTTACCAAAGGTTTCATCTTATTCCATTGGGTTTTAGAATTTTCCTCTTTGTTTTAGTTTTCTTAACTTTGTGAGGTAGGGTTTTCTCAAAACTTCCTCAATTTCCTTTTGAATCATTTGTAATTGCTTGTAATTGATCTGTGGGACTTATGATATATTATCCCCCATGCGTATGGTTTATTTTTATGCCTATTTGGGATTTCATGTATTTTTTTGGATTTTGCATTTACATATATATAGTTTTTATGGTCTTTTACTACCTTTTTTGTGTGTGCCCAGAATGAAAATTTTATTGGATACATGCGTTTTTGGGTTTATTTGAGAAAATAGGTTTTCATATTTTTAAATAATTTATAGTTTGAATTTTTGCCAATTTTGAAGGATTATAGATGGTGATGTCCTTTGGGGCTGAATTTTAGTCTGTGACCTTTTTTTAGCTCATTTTAAAAATTTGGGATTAACCTCATGATTGGGGAAAATATGTGGTTTTTGTTTGTGTATATAATTTTTTTATTAGAATCTATGCTCTTGGCAAAGAGGATAGTTGAGTTAACTCAAACTTGTGTTTTCATGGCTTGTGTTGATAGCCATTTTATTGCATTGTTCTCAATTTTCCATTTGTGTGTGAGACCTTATTATGTGGGTGCACAGTGTTGAGAATGGATCTATGTGCGTTGTAGAGCTATGATCCTATGCCGAGGTCCAAGTGACCTAAGCTCTTGGTGAGTCCAATTGAGCATATCTTGTCTGCTTATTATTGGAATGGAACTTCTTTCTTTATGGTTTGATTGAACATTGCATGGTTGAAAGGTAGGTGTAGACTAGTGGGATGGAGTGGCTCCTTATATGGATCCCATCTTGCAAGTGGGTAGCACAAGATACGTCAAGGAGTTAAAAAAGTGATAAATTAATAAAATAAAATGGGGTAAAACATAATATAAGACTTAATGTGACTACCTTGCCATCTGCAAACATTGATATTATATGTCCTTTCCTTGTCGTTTAAGGATGTTGATATAGAATAGTACCTTTCCATATGAAAATATTGATATGGTAGAGTACCTTGTTGTCTACAATTGTGGATATAGTACCATTTAGCCTTACCATTTGTGAACATTGATGTGGTGCAATAGAGAATCCTTGATGAGTGAAGGATCACTCGAGACTGCACGAGCTTCCATAAGATCTGTGACAAAACTCCATCCTTAAGTCATAACACCTGAACCTCTCTAGATTTTAGTAGTGACCTTGACCTACTTGCATGTTGTTATCTGCATTGTGATTGCACTAGGATCACTATACTATTCCTTGAGTTTTGGATGTGCTTGGTGTGTGTGTTTGTTAGCCATTGTCTGCATGTGTGTACCTTGTGTTTGTGACTGGGTTATTATCTCTATTAGCATAGTGGGGTGGGCTTGAGGGTACCACATGGTTGGGTGATTTTAACTTTACAACTGCTAGGGATCGGTGTATATGTTATGGGATTCTTCTAGAGATAGAGTCAATCATGATATGCTCCTTCTTTCCCTTTTCTCTCATGCTTTCAGTAATTTTGGGTATTTATTGATATAATAAGTAGATTAGATTATATTGATATGTGTATGATTTTATTGAGTGTTTACAATGTTAAATTATGCTATTTGGTACTCCTTGGTGAAGATATAGTTATTTACCAGGTATATGTTGGTATTGACTTAAGTGTTAGATTTTTTTCCTTTTCATTACGACAAAAAATTGTGGATCGACACCTCTGTCCATATAGCACCTATGATAATCAATGTTTCTTCCTGTATAATTAGCACATGCAACTCACTGGTCTAAGACTTTTTGTCTTAGTTTCTATGCATGAAAACCAACACCTGCACAGAGCAATGCCTCTACCTTCTTTTGAGCATCCATGCCTAGTTTGGTTTTTCAATCAGGCTTGAATGCCAAGTTTCTTTCTTATATTTATGGGATGGATCTATGATTTTTATATACTAGTTATTGATGGTTAGAAGGTAATTAACTTGTATGTCTAATAATCTAGGAACATTTACCTTTGGATTAAAATGAATATCTGCTAGATTATTGTGAGGATGGATTAGTGTCCTATATGTTTAGTTGTGGGTTATTATTGGCTTAGCCTCTTGCAATTTGTGGATTTTGTTTGAATCCTTTTAGAAAAACCTTGAGAATGCATGTATTCTATTTTGAGTGTGTTATTAGGTATTCATGGAGCCATTGGAGGTACTTGTTAGCATTCATATTTTGCATGATCATGTAATGGCCATGGTTTACTTCCTTTTATGTTTATATCTTGGTATGCATCATGGTTATTAGATGCACTTATGTTCATGATATTGTCTCCATGTTAAAATTTTTTTGTTTTGTGCATATTTGACCCTATTTTCCAAGGGTTCCTTGGCGGGGCATTACAAATGGTTTAAGAGCCCATATTCACACATTGGTATCTTTGGTGTATATCTACCCATTATGCTTGGTGTGTGTGATGTGTGGTTTTTATATTCTCTGATGGTTATCATTTTACCTCATTTACTTAATATGGCTTAGAGACATGATGGTATCTTGGATCTAACCCATGCCTTGTTTCACTTTGAAGGATGCCTCTTAGGAGTAGAGGTGGTTGACAGATTGCCCATCAAGATGACCATGATGAGAGTCATGAAGAAGAGAATTGGGTAGAATTAAAACCTAAGGATAAGCATGAGGACTAGAGAGAGGGTCATGGTGGTAATGATGGGAATCTCAAGTTGGTTTTGTTATTAAAGGAACTTATTACGTAGTTGGGACCTTGTCAAGAGGTATCTCACCATGGGGAGTCTTAGTTATCTGATCAAGGTAATCATGAGGAGATGAGAGAGAATGATCATTCTTGTACCCCAACTAGCTCGAGAGTAGAGCATAGGAGAGAGTGGGTAGTAGTGGATGAGGATACTATCCATGCAGGGAACATGAGAGATCTTCTTAGGTCCCTTCCACTCACTTTTGATGGTTTGTATAGTGGTAGTAAGGCTAAGAATTGGATTTTAGATCTTGGATGTTTATTTTATATGCACCCATATGTGATAAAAACTAGAGATAGGTCTACCATTATGCACCTAAAGATATTTGCATCTACTTTGTGGTGCATAGAGGAGTAGAAGCTCCAATTAGATATCACGATTGTTTCATGGGAGAATTTTGAAGACCCATTTTGAGAGTGTTTCCTTTCAAACCACTACCATCAGGCTTGTGATAATGTGTTTCACCATCTCTAATATGGTACTATGATAATGTATCAATATGAGCATAGGTTCTTTGAGTTGAGGTAGTATGCTAGTTATACCCATGATGAGCCTATGTTGGTACAACATTTTATTTAGGGCCTTAATGGTCCTATCATTGGAGAAATTCATCTACACTAGCCTAGGACTCAATCTATCACCATTGAGAGGGTGAGATTGGCTAAGGAAAATATAGATAGGGGATACAACAGTAGGACAAGTGCACATGTTCATAGTGAATAACCTTCTAGACTACGTGAACAAAGTACATAGGTGCAACCCATAGGTTCTTCTAGGGAATATTTGGTGCCACCTAGGATAGATCACTAGTAGCACCATAGGCAATGACATTCTTAGGGTCAGTAGAGTCACCGTAGTTTAGGTACCCCAACATCTAGAGTCTCTAGTTGGTTCTATAGTAGGAAGACTCAACATAGTCAGCCATCTCAAAGTGTGCAACAAAGTGCTAGTTGAGGAAATTTCCACCAATTTAGTGCACCTTTTTCAAGGAATAGCTATAGTTTGGGGGCATATTTCTCTTACAACCAACATGGTCATAGGGAATCTTTGTGTCTTTAGAGAGTTATTATAGGGACTAGTCAGAGGTAGAATACTTTTGAGCCTACTATTGGTGATGCATGTAGATCCTACAAATTTTTTGTGATGGTTGATAACTGTCAAGATGAACATAGGGGAACCATTATTAATACTACAAGTTACATGATATATCTATATCTAATTTATTTGATTCTGGCGCTTTATATTCTTTTATTTCTCTCTTCCTTATAGAGAAATGTGGGCTAGTGACAACATGACATGTTGATAGTTGGCAGGTTGAGTTAGCCATAGGTTCTAGAGTGGAAATAGACTCCCTTGTTTGTGGTTGTGTGTTGGATTTGGGCACCTTCACCACAACCGTAAATCTTTGTATCCTATACTTGGGTTTGTACGACATTTTTTTGGATATGGATTGGTTATCTTCCCACCAGATGAGTATAGAATGTCAGTGCAAGTTGGTACAATGCATGGATGAAACATGTGGGCATGCTGAGCTTGTAGGAGTACAAAGACCTATTTCACTTTGTATGATCATAGCCACATAGATGAAGAGGAGTATAAGCAAAGGATGTCAATTGTTCACAATATTTTATAGTGACCTTGATGGGATTGAGAGTTGAGAGGTGTCTCTTGATGATCACCCACTATTTTGTGAGTTTTCAAATGTGTTTCCAAGTGAGATTCTAGGTACGTTTCCTCAAAACAAATATAGATTTCCATATTGATCTCATTCTTGAAGCCGAGCCTATTTCTTAGGAACCTTATTGTATGACCACTTAGGTGCTGAGTGAGATCTATTTTCAATTAGAAAAGTTGTTGGCCAAGGGCTATATTCATCCTAGTTTTTCCTCTTGGGGAATACCAGTCATCTTTGTGAATAAGAAGGATGGATCCTTGCATTTGTGTATTGATTAAGAATAGTTTAATAAGGTGAATATGAAGAACTGATATCCATTGCTTAGGATTGATAAATTTTTTTTTCTAGATGAATATAGTGAGAGTGTTGTCAAAGATATATCTTAAGTTGGGACACCATCAAATTTGTATCCTTGAGGCTAACATTCATTGTACAAATTTTGGCACTCAATATGGGCACTATGAGTTTACAATTATACCCTTTGGGTTGACTAATGTACCATTAGTATTCATGAGTTTGATGAATAGTGTGTTTCACACCTATCTTGACTAGTTTTTCCTCGTGTTTCTGGATGACATTTTAGTGTATTCAAGGACTATGGAGGATCATAAGGGCCATTTGCATAATATTTTACAGTGTCTTCACAACTATTAATTGTTTGGAAACCTAGCTAAATGTGAGTTCTTCTAGAATGAGGTGAGGTATTTTGGTCATATCATCTCAGCTGAAGGTTGTAACAACCATACTTTTCTAGCTCAAAAGAAAAAGAGATAGAAAACTAAGAGCACAATGTGTTTCAATTTTTTTTTAACTATCCAAAAACAAAAGTATACATAACATTAAATATAACCAAACATTTAAAGAACTAAGGAATTACGTAAGTAACTTCAACATAGAAAGAATTATTGAATTGATTTAACTAACTTGCGTAAATAAATCTTTAAAGTAAAAGCTGGTTCTAAATTATCTTTTCTCATAAATCTATTCTATCATTGATCATTCAAACGTAAAGAAGTAAACATGAAATTAAAAGAGAAGGAGAAGTTTCTCAGTGTTCCATCTGCATAAAAGGTATACTAAAGATCTTGACTGTCATCAGGAGGAAAGATAACACCAGGGCGTTTAACCACCCAACCAATGAAACTAATGTTTCGCCCTTTGTCCATTTCTCACTAAAATGGACCCAACCCCTCCATAGAGGAAAGAATAGATCAAAATAAGAGTAGTCAACTGGAACTGGTGGAACCCTACTGTCTCAGATGGTTACTCCCTGCAGCGACTACTACCCTAGATTAACGCCTATCTAAGAGAGTATTCGGGTTACTAGGAAATTGGTCCATCATCTGCTGATGCATCCTTGGCCAAGGTAATTTTCTGCTCTACTGAGCCTTACCCAATTTCCCACCCTATCTGACTAACTCCCATTCCTCCTATCCAGGTTCTAGTGTTCTCTGGAAACTCTCACTATTACCTATTTGTTCATATTTCATCCTACTGTTTACAACCTTCTGACTCTTGACTGATACTATAAGATTTATAGATTGAATCTAGTTTTGAGTCAAAAAGAATGAAGAGTTCATAACAAATGATTTGAAGGTGATTTCCACTTGTGTTCTTTAGGATATGCTACTCTGTTATTTTCAACAATCTACAAGAACATTGAGTTTTGTTTTATTTGAACATTTGAGAGCTACCATTTCCGTGACCTTAGAATTAAATATCTTAGTTAGAATCCTATTAATTAAGAATGGTCTAGTTTATAAGCGGGTTTAGCAAGGTATTCTATTCTCCTCACATCAATGCTAACAAGTGCATGCCATAAAGATGAACAAGAAACTATATCATAGTAATTTGATAATTTGATTAGAAAAGACCCCTTCTTAATAGTTTGCTTACTGGTTAACAGATTTGTGAGTAGCATGAAAGATAAGGAAGACCTTCACTCATAATGTAGATGTAAACACAGGTGTACTCCAGATGGCTATTTGACAGAACTTCTTTAACTGTATGTGACACAGCTGGAAGCAGCATTCAAGCTTAAAGAATTACTTGTGACTCTGCTATAATGGCATTTAGAACTTTATAGACTTACATTTGACTCTAGCAAGAGACCGCTGATTAGAACATCATAACTAATATGGCTTTGCTATGAAGGCATTTCACAACTCAGCTATACTCAGCATTTATAAACTAAACAAGACACTAGCATAACCGTTAATTGAAAACTTCTTAACTTGTATTGCAACCTTGCTGTGTGCGGTAATAGAAATATTCTTAAACTTAAAAGCATTATAGCTCAAGAAAGAATGGTATCATACACATAGGTTCACGATATCTCAAACTTCATTTCACCAATAAAAAATGATAATCTTATAATCGTTTTAGTTCTTGCATAAATTAAAGATAGCTTAGAAAACCATTGCAAGCAGATTCAACAGTAAGTAACATGAAGAAAGGAACCATGCCTGTATTTTTGTTTGCAGTCTTTCTCTAAGTTCAATCATCCAGCTCTTCCTCTCCCATCACCTCTAAACGTCTTTCTATTTTTCCCAAAAGACTATGCATGACCAACTTTAAGATGTTTCAAGCAATCCCTAACTACTTGATTGGACGGTGATGAGGCTCAGTTACCATGCCATCTTCCAAGTGAAACACATCACCCGACTCCCCATAATTCAAATGTTTCCCACACTTTTAATGTCTTGCGGTATAACAAGTTGATGAATTAAGTAGATCGCAATGAATTAAATAAAAAGAGTCTTAGAAAAGAAAATCACCCTTGTTAAAAATAATAATCATCTTTTCCATTCACTAATGTATTCATGGCATAAAATCAGAAAAGATTTTAGATGACCAAAATATTAAAAAGAGAATATTTAGATAAGAATCCCTTTATCCATCGATACTAGACTAAGAACTTAACATGAATGACCAAAGGAATTTTAGATAAAAAGGAACAAATAATAATTAGACACTATTATTATTATTATTAGATTGACGTGAATGTCTTGTATGGAAAGGTTGATAGATTAAGGACTCCACAACATTATATTTGTACCAAATAATTTCCCAACGTAGAGGAGGTAAAGGTCAAAAGAATTATTATTAATATTATGAATGATGCTGAGATATAAATAAGATCGCACTTCCCTAGCGACACATGTGGTTATAATTATGGAACAAAATAGTATAGACTGATAAGTTACTAGAGGGGTTCGATATGAACCAACTTAAGCTTGGTCATTGCTTATTATAGACAAATTCCCTAACGGACCTTATTAGGGTGTGGCCATCAGAATATTCCAATTCCCTTACCAATTTAGAACCAGTTCCTCATCTTATTTTTCACTATCCTTTCCTCCTCTCCTGGTGTTATCTTCCCCCCTTTCTGGGCATCCCTATCGCTCTTGCAACCACTTGCACACAAAAAAAGTTAATCCATCTTTTCATATCCTACATCCAAAAATCAAAATACTTTGTGTATAATCTAAATCCAAATAAATTAATATGGCACATGTTTCCCAATAATTATTCTGTAATCTTTTAATTAACAAAAATAGGAATTAACTTTCCATAATTAACGAAGCACATAAAACACTAAACCAGATACCATTTAGGGTACATAATCTAGAAATACTAAACCAGATACCATTTAGGGCACATAAACTAGAAATGTTAAACTAGATACCATTTAGGGCACATAAACCATAAATGTTAAACTAGATACTATTTAGGGCACATAATCTAGAAATGTTAAACCAGATACCATTTAGGGCACATAATCTAGAAACCACTATTTCAGAAAAGTTGTTGAAGAGGGGTGTTACATATTCTACCCCTTATGAATCATCATCCTCGATGATTGTGAGTCAACATGAACAAAATTATACATAGATAACCAAAACATTATTTACTTATCAATTTGATTATATACATTAAACAGATAAGGAAATTGTTGATGAATCTCATCATAATCTTCCCATGTGGCATTGTCTTCAGAATACTGGTTCCACTGAACCTTACATTTCTTAATGTCTTTGTTTCATAACCGGAGTTCACGAACCTCAAGCACCTTGATGGGCTCAACCCTGACCACCATTGGGTCCTGCATCTGTCACCTCAATGGGAGTAATTCAGAAGTCGGCCTGTCTATTATCCACTGCAACATGTATTCTCTATTAATAAGTTGCTTGCTAATTTGGAAGGGGATTCCTCAGTGTCTACCCACCTGATGTCTTGGTTGGGCATTGATTAGCATAATGTTCCCCTCCATAGGTGAAACATCCTCCCTGTGGTCCTTTTTTCTCATTTTCCTTGCCCTGATTGTCATTTCCTCTCTGGATGGTAGTAACATCTTTCTCATTCTCTCAGGAATCTGGCCTATTTTCCTTAAACTTCTTGTTCCCTTTGAAGTTACTTACTTCTCTGTCATTTCTTGGTTTGATCATCTGAGGGGTTGGAGTCCATTCCCCTCTCTTCCATTTCTTGTCATGGATAGAATCATCTTTCTTAAGTTTTGATTCCTGTCATACGACCTTTTCATATGCTTCTATGACATTGGATGGTGTAAGGACATCTACTGGTCCTCCTATTTAGTTATTCAATCCCATCAAATATTTCCTTAAACAAAACTTTTTATCAGCCTGCAACTGGGGTATGTACTTCAGTAGATGAGTGAACTTTTCTGAATAATCATTCACGGTCAAGTCACCTTGCCTGAGATCCTAGAATTCTGCTAGCTTCTATTCATAGAAGAATTGTGGCAGCCACCTCTTCCAGAATAGCTCAAAAAACTAATTCCAAGTTACCCTGGTCGATTGCAACTGTAATTCGGTCATTTTACTTTCCCACCAACCTGCAGCTTCCCCTATCAGTTGGTAAGATCCCCACATAACTTTTTGTGTTTTAGAGTAGTTTCTGATGTTAAAATACTTTTCCATCCCAGTCAGCCAAGCTTCGGTAGCCTCTCCTAGAATGGTTCCATCATACTGGGGAGGTTTTATCTTCTTCATGTCCTCAGGAATGATTCCTACCCTAGAGTTTTCTAGGTGCCGAGTTCTATTTTGAGATTGAGCTTCCTTTTCAGCACTAGATTGTTGATATTGATTTTCCCTATCCTTAGATTAGTACTTAGTTATTTTAATCTCAATCCCATCCATATCCTGTATCTTCTGTTCTAGATGCCCTATTTGACTTTGAGTCTCCTGCATCATCTGTAGAAGCTAATTCAACTTCCCATTTGGAGATCTAGGTGCTTCTACACGGTTTTCTTCTTGTAAATCTCCCATTGTTTAGAGTCTTGCCAATGGACCAAGTTTAATATACTTGTTTTTTTTTTATACAATATCAAACCAAAATGTTTTTTTTTTCTTCAATAACATGCCAAATTGTTTATTTTTTACAATGTTTACATAAAACACCCTATTTAGGCTGCCCATTTAAGAAGCTGCTTGAGATGGATTTCCTATAGTAGGTAATGGTGTCCTATTATCATCTGAAGGTTTGGTTTTAGGAATCTTTTGTTCTTCAGCTAGTTTGTCTTTGGCCAATAGGGCTGCTTTAACTTTAGCCCTAATCATTGGTGTCCAAGCATGTCTCTGCCTCTAGATTCTTTCTAGGGATGATGCAAGGGTCTCTTCATCTTGTGGAGGATCACACTGTGTATAATCATAGTCTCTATGTAAAGTATTGGCTATTTTGATGGTGAGTGGATCTTTAATCCTCTTTCATTTTGTGTGGATCATTATCGGCATCCTGGCAAACCAAAATGTCGTGAGCAGTTTCTACTTCTAAGTTGTTTGTGCATGCGAGCCCAGGTCCAGTGTTGAACCCAACACTCTGATACCATATGTAACAACCATACTTTTCTAGCTCAAAAGAAAAAGAGATAGAAAACTAAGAGCACAATGTGTTTCAATTTTTTTTTAACTATCCAAAAAAAAAAGTATACATAACATTAAATATAACCAAACATTTAAAGAACTAAGGAATTACGTAAGTAACTTCAACATAGAAAGAATTATTGAATTGATTTAACTAACTTGCGTAAATAAATCTTTAAAGTAAAAGCTGGTTCTAAATTATCTTTTCTCATAAATCTATTCTATCATTGATCATTCAAATGTAAAGAAGTAAACATGAAATTAAAAGAGAAGGAGAAGTTTCTCACCGTTCCATCTGCATAAAAGGTATACTAAAGATCTTGACTGTCATCAGGAGGAAAGATAACACCAGGGCATTTAACCACCCAATCAATGAAACTGATGTTTCACCCTTTGTCCATTTCTCACTGAAATGGACTCAGCCCCTTCGCAGAGGAAAGAATAGCTCAAAATAAGAGTAGTCAACTGGAACTGGTGGAACCCTATTGTCTCAGATAGTTACTCCCTGCAACGACTGCTACCCTAGATTAATGCCTATCTAAGAGAGTATCCAAGTTACTAGGAAATTGGTCCATCATCTGCTGATGCATCCTTGGCCAAGGTAATTTTCTGCTCTACTGAGCCTTACCCAATTTCCCACCCTATCTGACTAACTCCCATTCCTCCTATCCAGGTTCTAGTGTTCTCTGGAAACTCTCATTTTTCCCTATTTGTTCATATTTCATCCTACTATTTACAACCTTCTGACTCTTGACTGATACTATAAGATTTATAGATTGAATCTAGTTTTAAGTCAAAAAGAATGAAGAGTTCATAACAAATGATCTAAAGATGATTTCCACTTGTGGTCTTTAGGATATGCTACTCTGTTATTTTCAACAATCTACAAGAACATTGAGTTTTGTTTTATTTGAACATTTGAGAACTACCATTTTCGTGACCTTAGAATTAACTATCTCAGTTAGAATTCTGTTAATTAAGAATGGTCTAGTTTATAAGAGGGTTCAACAAGGTATTCTGTTCTCCTCACATCAATGCTAAAAAGTGCATGCTATAAAGATGAACAAGAAACTGTATCATAGTAATTTGATAATTCGATTAGAAAAGACCCCTTCTTAATAGTTTGCTTACTGGTTAACAGATTTGTGAGTAGCATGAAAGATAAGGAAGACCTTCACTCATAACGTAGATGTAAACATAGGTGTACTCCAGATGGCTGTTTGACAGAACTTCTTTAACTGTATGCGACACAGCTGGAAGCAGCATTGAAGCTTAAAGACTTACTTGCGACTCTGCTATAATGGCATTCAAAACTTTATAGACTTACATTCGACTCTAGCAAGAGACCGCTGATTAGAACATCATAACTAATATGGCTCTGCTATGAAGGCATTTCATGACTCAACTATACTTAGTATTTATAAAATAAATAAGACACTAGCGTAACCGTTAATTGAAAAATTCTTAACTTGTATTGCAACCCTGCTGTGCACGGTAATAGAAATCTTCTTAAACTTAAAAGCATTGCAGTTCAAGAAAGAATGGTATTCATACACATAGGTTCACAATATCTCAAACTTCATTTCACCAATCGAAAATGATAATCTTATAATCATTTCAGTTCTTGCATGAATTAAAGATAGCTTAGAAAACCATTGCAAGTAGATTCAACAGTAAGTAACATGAAGAAAGGAACCATGCCTATAGTTTCATTTACAGTCTTTCTCTGAGTTCAATCATCTAGCTCTTCCTCTCCTGTCACCTCTAAACGTCTTTCTATTTTTCCCAAAAGACTATGCATGACCAACTTTAAGATGTTTCAAGCAATCCCTAACTACTTGATTGGATGGTGATGAGGCTCAGTTACCATGCCATCTTCCATGTGAAACACATCACCCAACTCCCCATAATTCAAATGTTTCCCACACTTTTAATGTCTTGCGGTATAACAAGTTGATGAATTAAGTAGACCGCAATGAATTAAATAAAAAGATTCTTAGAAAAGAAAATCACCCTTGATAAAAATAATAATAATCTTTTCCATTCACTAATGTATTCACGACATAAACTCGAAAAATATTTTAGATGACTGAAATATTAAAAAGAGAATATTTAGATAAGAATCCCTTTATCCATCAATACTAGACTAAGAAATTAACACGAATTACCAAAGGAATTTTAGATAAAAAGGAACAAATAATAATTAGACACTATTATTATTATTATTAGATTGACGTGAATGTCTTGTATGGAAAGGTTGATAGATTAAGGACTCCACAACGTTATATTTGTACCAAATAATTTCCCAACGTAGAGGAGGTAAAGGTTGAAAGAATTATTATTAGTATTATGAATGATGCCAAGATATAAATAAGATCACACTTCCCTAGGGACACATGCGATTATAATTATGGAACAAAATAGTATAGACCGAGAAGTTACTAGAGGGGTTCGATATGAACCAACTTAAGCTTGGTCATTGCTTATTATAGACAAATTCCCTAACGGACCTTATTAGGGTGTGGCCATCAGAATATTCCAATTCCCTTACCAATTTAGAACCAGTGCCTCATCTTATTTTTCACTATCCTTTCCTCCTCTCCTGGTGTTATCTTCCCCACTTTTTGGGTGTCCCTATCGCTCCTGCAACCACTTGCACACAGAAAAAGTTAATCCATCTTTTCATATCCTACATCCAGAAATCAGAATACTTTGTGTATAATCTAAATCCAGATAAATTAATATGGCGCATGTTTCCCAATAATTCTTCTATAATCTTTTAATTAATTAAAATAGGAATTAAATTTCCATAATTAACGAAGCACAGAAAACACTAAACCAGATACCATTTAGGGCACATAATCTAGAAATACTAAACTAGATACCATTTAGGGCACATAAACTAGAAATGTTAAACCAGATACCATTTAGGGCACATAAACCAGAAATGTTAAACCAGATACCATTTAGGGCACATGATACAGAAATGTTAAACCAGATACCATTTAGGGCACATAATCTAGAAACCACTATTTTAGAAAAGTTGCTGAAGAGGGGTGTTACAAAGGTATTATTATGGACCCTTTGAAGATCCATTATGGATTAGCCAATGTGGATTAGTTTTCCTAAGGTTTTTAGTTTCATGGGTTTTGTGGGATACTACTACCAATTCATGAAGAATTTTTCTCACTTAGTAGACCCTAACACTTCTCTTTAGAGGAAGGGAGGAATTATTTTTGGTATATTTAGTGTGAGGAAATATTTTAGGCTCTTAAGGAGTAGTTGACTAGTGCACCTATCTTGGAAGTACCAAAGCTTGTAGGTGAGTTCATGGTCTGCACTGATGCATCATTAGAGGGAGTGGGGGTAGTTATTATGTAGGAGGGATGAGTGATAAGATATGAATCCAAAAAGCTCAAGAAATATGAGTTGAACTACGCCACCCATGATTTGGATTTAGAAGTAGTTGTGCATATGCTAGTGAACTAGAGGCATTTCCTTTTGGGTCACATATTTAAGTTTCATAAGTATCATTGTATTTTTCAATTTTTCTTTTCTCATTTGAACTTGAATGCATGACAACATTATTGAGTGAATTTCCTTTGTGAGTAAAATTTTGATGTTTATTACATCAAGGGGAAGGAGAATTTTTTTGAAGATTCATTGAGTAGGAGAAGGCATGCGATCTCTATTTTGTCTCTTGGTGTAGATTTGTTTAGCTATATTCTTGAGGCTTTACCTTGTCAAATTTGGTATCAGGAAGTTAGAGTGGAGATTGAGTCTAGACGTACCCTTGTAAGTCAATTTTTAGGTTACTCTTTGGAGTTAGATGGAATTTTGTGGCACCATGGATACATTTATTTGCTGATGTTAGGTGATCTTTGTTCTTTATTTTTGTCCAAGGTACATCATTCACTATATTCTATACATTTTGGCATCAAGAAGATGGATGCCAACCTTAGATAATTGTAATTTTGGGTAGGGATGAGGTGTGATGTTTCTGATTTCATGGCTAGATGTCTTGAGTTTTAGAGAGTAAAGGAGTAACATCAACATTCATCAAGTCTTTTGTACCCACATTCTAATCTTGAATAGAAGTGGGACACTATATCTATTAATTTTATTATCATACTATCTATGTCATCACATCGTCATGATACCATTATGGATACTATAGACATGTTTTCCAAGGTGGCTCACTTTTAATTTATGAGAGATTCTTATATTAATTATTTGGTAGCAAATGTGTTCATAGAGGATATATTTTAGTTGCATGGGATATGTCATAGATCATTTTGGATCGAGATCCAATGTTTACTTCCACACTGTGCACATATCTCTAGCATGATTTGGATGCACAACTCAATTTTAGTTTATCATGTCACCCCAAGACCTATAGTTAGATGGATTGGGTGAATTAAGTTCTTTAAGACATGCTTCACATGTATGTGATGGATCAATAGTCAAGCTGGGAGGAATATTTGTACTTGGTTGATTTTACCTATAATAATGGGTACCATAGTTCTCTTGGCATGTCTCTTCTTTAGGTTTTGTATGTTTGACCATGTTGTACACATTTGAGTTGGATCATTTGGAGGTCCATGTAGTACTGGGTCCTGAGATGCTTTAGGATATGGAGCAGTATGTGGTTTGTATAAGAGATTATTTGGATACTGCTCAGGATTTACATAAGATGTATGCGAATGCCCATAGGTTGGATTTTCACTTTTTAATAGGTGACTTTGTATTTTTTTGAGTTCAACCACAGAAGAGTCCCATCTGTTATGGGAAAGGATCTAGGTTAGCATCACATTTTTTTGTAACTTTTGAGATCCTTGTGAGGATCGGTCTTATTTCCTATTTCTTGGAATTGCCACCTAGCCTATTATGCATCCATGATGTGTTTCTATGTTTCTATGTTGAGACATTATGTTCTCGATTCAAACCATGTTATTGATTGGGGTGCTTTATAGGTAGAGGATAGAAAAATTTATTTGGATCCCATCTATATTCTTCAACATCAGAGATCGACCCTTAGGGATCAAAAAATCAAGCAGGTAAGGGTCTCATGGAACTTGAGTGATAAAACTTTAGATACTTTGGAGGATGCTTCACTATTGAGAGATTTGTATCCCTATCTTTTTCCAGGTATCTAGGAGTAATCCTATGCCTAGGTGGGGAGGATGTAGTGCCTCCCATGGTTGCATTTCATTCCATGTGATTTTGATCCAAGATTGGACATCCTGTTACTATCTGGTTATTTGTATGATTGGTACAGGGGAACCTAAAGGCTCTTGGAGGCCTCAATTGAAAAAATGATGTATTGGTATGTGGTAAGGGTCAATGAGGACCTAAATAATGTAATAAGGTCATCTGAGATCTAAAATAATGTAATAAGGAATGGAAAAACAATAAATGTAATAGTTAAGCTAGGTTGCCTATTTGGCCTAATAAGGGTCATTTGGAAAGAATATTCACTAAGGGAATTAGGAGATGTAGGTTAGGTGTTTTGAGTCACATGTAATGTAACAAGGCTAAAAGAAATCCTTTTGTGTTGATGGGATAGGTTCAAGGTTTAAAAGTTGAAAGTTAACAAATTCAAATTTGAATCTTAAATGACTAGTTATCCAAATAGGTGGTTATGGAGGTTGTAGTCACTTTGGGGGTCTAAAATATGTTTAAAAATGTTTTATTCATTCCCAATAGAGTTTTTTGATGTTGGAGAAAGGTATTAGATGTAAATACAACAAGTTCATTAATAAAAGTGACACGAGTTTCTTGTAGATAGTGTAGAGATATGAATAATTTTTGCATCACATATTAGTATTTATTTCATTCCCAACTTGGAAAGGCACCATATATTTTTCCTTAATGTTCTAGTTAGCATTTTAAGTCATTTTGAGGGTTCTTACATTTTTTTGGTTCAATTTATCTTGATTGTCCTACATACTACATTAGTTGACAAATTTTTATTATTTTAGGGACATTATGAGAGCCTAGACTCATTCCACTTTATGTTACTCCTAGTTCTTGTGGAATGAGTCTAGATCAGAGTATCATAGTTGTATAAAATATCATGTAAGAAAGAATAAGAGTTTTGTGTGAAGGTGATCACCATTTGGACAAAGGTGCATGTTGAATGGTATAAGCAAAAGGTGCAAGGTAATGTTCTGAGAGATCTATCTTAATGATGACCACATTTTATGTTGGGAAGTATGAAGATATGATGGAATCATGGTGTTAGGACCTTTGGCTAGGTCATGAAGTTTTGGGAAGGCATTATTTGAGAAATACCTAGGTTTTAAGGCCTAGAAGTGAGGGTTTTGTGTATGGTCAGTCAAATGAGCATGGCTATCCAAATGAGTGTGAAAATACTTAGTTTGGGATTATAACCTAATAATTTCATATAGTTTGAGGTCTTGAAGAGTCATATATGTGGTTTTTCCTATCAGATACAATCGAGAGGGGGGGGGGGGTGAATTAGTTATATGTCCTTAATATAAAATTTATCTTTTCATGTCAAAAAATTAAATGCAAATCTGAAACCTCAAAAGTAACATAGATCAGAACATCAATAATTATTGTTGAGGAAACCCTGTTAAGAGAAAAACCCTAGTGGGGATGAAATCCACAATATAATGTACTAGTAATAAAGTATCTTAGTTACATGACCTTTTCTTGTTAGGAGAAGATAAATACAACCAGTGCAAAGTCCCTATTAAAGGAAATACTATTTTATTTGAGTTAGAAACCCTATTGGGAGTTGATAAGATGAGATTTTCTTCACTCAAAGAAACTTTCCCAATGTGAAGGTTAAATCCACCTTCTGAAGGTTAAACCCACCTTCTGGAACTAATGTCAAAATGTAAGTATATAAATATACTGATAACTGATAATGATTTGACTAAAAACAACTCCTTTTCTAAAATAATTCTAATGAAGTACAATAATCACAATGCGTGCTCCACATCCAACAGTCCTCACATCCACACATTCTCATCCACACATTCTTTCTATCACTTATTTCGCTCCTTTATACAATATAAAAATGATTTATTAGGTCGACACCAAATTGGACTTTCCTAATAAAAATGATTACATAAACTCTTGTCAAGATACACATGGGATCTTGGACAAGAAAATTAAAAAAAAACATCAGTCAACCAACATACTCCATAATCCACAAATTATGTTCGCACAAGGTATAACATGCCACATCCCATAGGTTGACACCAAATAAGACCTAGCAAGGTCACACACTACAACTAACTTCACCAAGAGCGCATCGATCAAAGAATAAGGGAAATTATTCCTCAATTAGTCTTCTATCATAACCTAAATGCACATAACATGAATCCATCTCGCATCCAAGTAAACATATAAATTCAGAGACTAACTCTACCAGAGACCTCTATTTCTATTCCTGCGACCAGTCTATACTAAAACTATTGTAACTTATTCTTTTGATTAAATTATTTCATGTGATATTAGATATAAGATCTAAACTCATTCTAAAACATACATCAAATCTCATAGAGTCAGCCATGTCGTACATAACCCATACAACCTTAATGATTCTTCCTTTTCCTGTCTTAACCATTTTTATGGCTACATTAGATACAATCAATCTTCTAAAACATATGTTGACATCAATGAAAACACATGTCAAGAAAAAATTCCAACAATATCCCACTTTGGAATTGATAGAAACATATGTGTAAAAACATCAACCCAACAACCATCTCAATATCCTCTACACAACTCCCCGTGAACTAGTAAGGGTTTTTTCTTGAATTTCTCCCCCTTTGACATACATGAAAAAGGGTTAATTTTCCTTTTGAATATCCCACCACTTTAAGGTTTATCTTTTTAAAATCTTCATGCCTACAAATAGGTGCCAAATCACCCAGATAAGTGTTGTTATGTCCTGCGATCACTCCCCTTGAGGAGTGCATCCAATCATCAAGTCCAGTGAATAATACAACTTTGACAACTACGAGACTAATGCATTCTTGCATCATCTAGTTATTGCAAGGAGGGGTTTTCACCCCAAGCATGCCCCTGAGATACTCAAAGATATCTTTTCACAAAGGTTTCGTGAATATATATACTAATTTCTCCTTTGTACTGACATACTCAACTTTGAATTCCTTTTTTGCAACTTTCTCTATCATATAATGACATTTGATTGAAATATGTTTGGTTTTTGAGTGCATAATATGACTTTTTGACATATTGATTGTGCTTGTATTGTCACAATGAATCATAAATAGTTTTTCAAAGCTTATTCCAATATCCTTCAACATCTGTTTCATCCAAAAAAAACCTTCAAACTATTTAAATAAACAACCACATACTCTGATTCAACAGTAGATTGATAAACATAATCCTGCTTCTTTCTTAACCAAGAGAAGAACCTCTTTCCAAGGAAGAATGCACCACAATTGGTTCTCTTACTTCCATCAATACATGCTTCCCAATCCACATCAGTGTATGCATGTAGGGTAAACTCATTTGACTTAACATACCACAAACAAAATTCTGATGTACCTTTCAAATACCTAAATATCCTTTTTACTGCAATATAGTGAGTCTCTTTTGGATATTCTTGAAACGTCAAAACAATTCCAATTGCCTTTGTAATATCTGGTCTAGTATGTGTTAAATACTATAATCCTCCAATCATGGATCTATATTTGTTTGATAGACACTTTGAGTTTCATCATTTGCTGTAAGCTTGCACCCATTAATCATAGGTGTTCCAATAGGTTTACAATCTTTCATGCCAAAATTTTTCAGTAACTCCTTGAGATACTTGGTTTGAGAAATGAGCATGCCATGTTCACTTTGTGTAATTTATAAAACAAGAAAGAAATTCATTTCACCAATCATAGACATTTTAAATTCATCTTTCATTTCTTCAACAAATTTATTACTCATTTCATCATTTCCCCCAAAGATAATATCATCCACAAATACTTCTATGATCAAGATTCCATCCTTTCTAGTTCTCAAATATAAATTAATATATGCACTACCTTTCTTGAAACCAAGATGTAATAAATACCTATCAAGTCATGCATACCAAGCTCTAGGAGCTTGCTTCAGTCCATACAAAGCCTTTTTCAACTTGTAAACCATGTCTTTGTAATCTGTCAGGAGAAAACCATCAGGCTGCTCAATGTAGACTTCTTCTTCTAGATCACCATTCAAGAATGCAAATTTCAAATCCATTTGATACACTTTGAAGCCCTTGTAGGCATCAAAGGCAAGAAATAGTCTTACTACCTCCAATCTAGCCACAAGTGCAAAAGTTTATTCAAAGTCTATTCCTTCTTACTGTGAGTATCTTTTATAGACCAATATTTATTTGTTCTTCATAACTATGCCCTCTTCATTCATTTTTTTTTCTTCTAAATACCCATTTAGTTCCGGATAAATTTTTTCCTTTAGGTCTAGGAACCAATTCCCACATTTTATTCTTTATTATCTAATCTAGTTCTTCTTTAATTACATTAACCCATGATTCATCTTTACAAGCCTCATCGATAGATTTAGGTTCCACTTGTGAAATCAGAAATAATTCCTCTCTAGCTTTAGACCTAGTTAACATGCCTTTATTCCTATCACTAATAATATGATTTTCAGGATGATTTCTTGTTACATACCTTGGCATTTTAGAAGCTTCTGATTGTTCACTAAAACATATCTACCTGTTATTGTCAAAATAAAGTAACTCTTCTTCTTCAATAGTCTTTTTTTAGTTTGGGTCACCAATTCTTTCTTGAACTTGAAACTTCTCATCAATTCTTACATTATTTCTCTCAACCATCTTTCTCAATCTCAAGTTAAAACATTAGTAAGCTTTACTTTTGGTAGAGTAACCAGGAAAGATACCTTCACCGCTTCTTGAATCAAAATTACCTACCTCATCATCTCTTTTGATAAAGCATTTGCTAGCAAAGATTATGAAATATTTCACAGTAGGAGTATAACCAAACCAAAGTTCATAAGGTGTTTTAGTATTACCTTCCCTAATCTAAATCATGTTCAATGTGTAAACTATAGTATTGACTACTTCCCTCCAATGCACATGTGATACATTTCCTTCAATCATCATTGTTGTAGCAACATCCAGTATAGTTTTGTTCCTTCTTTCTGTAATCGCATTTTGATGTGGAGTCCTAGGAGTAGAAGTCTTCCCATATATCCCATGTTCTTCACAATATGAATTAAATGAAGCATATGTAAAATTTACTCTTCTATCTGACCTCAATTTTTTTAATCTTTAGACTTGATTCATTTTCTACTTTTTTCTTGTAGATGTTGAACTTTTCAAATGCCTCTGGTTTATCTTTTAGAAAATTAACCCACATCATTCTAGAATGATCATCAACAAATAGTATGAAGTACCTTTCACCATAAGAAGATCCAATCCTTGTAGGACCACATAGATCTATATGCACCAGATCTATTTTCCCTTTGGTAGTGAATGATTTTCTCTAAAAACTCCCCTTTGTTTTGTTTCCCATTACACATTCTCTGCACATAGTGTTAGAGGGCTTCACAATTTTTAGTAAATCCCTAACTACATTGATGTTACTTGCCTTCACAATGTTATCAAAATTCACTTGACAAAATATTCTATGCCATAGCCAACTTTCATCAACCTAAGCAATAAAACATCTTTCTTCTGTAGTATTCAATTGAAATATGTTATGTTTTGTCTTTGTTCCTGATACAATCAAGTTTCCCTTTTGTCCTTTGATAGTGCATGATCCATTCCTGAATTGTAGCTGATAAAATTTATCCATAAGATATCCAACACTCAAAAATTTATTCTTAAGCTCATCAACAAGAAATACATCATTAATGTTAGTCTTTCCATTTAGAGAAATAGATCCTACTCCAACAATCAGTTTAGGAGTATTATCACCAAATCTGACAACTCCACCATCGTGCATTTTTAACTAAACAAACTTATTTTTAACACCAGCCATGTGATGTGAGCATCCACTATCAATCATCCATTCAAGTTTTCTTTCAACATGTGACACTAAGGTCTTTTATTCATGAATAGGTTCATCATCCTTTATAGCTACAAACCCAATCTCATCTACTATTGGATCATCATCAGAAATACCTTCACTAGCATAATAGCATTCCTCATCATATAAATCTGGCCTAGTGAACTTAGGTTTGTATTTAGAGACCCATGTAGGACATCTAGATGTAAAGTGACCAACTTTATTGCAATAAAAACATTTCAAAGGTAATTTTCCTTCAAATTTACCCTTACCTCTTTTCTCCTTTCTTGCGATTAGAGAAACAAGTTCATCCATCTTCTTATCTTCCTCCTCTATCTCCATTAGTTCATATCCATAATCTCTAGTCTCAGGATATTAGTTGACTCTACTAGTGCTTGCAAGGTTTGATGAGGTCCTTTTATCATTATGAACAATTACCTTGAATGCAGTTTCTATCTTAGGTATTGAATCTTTTAATTTTGTGGCCTCAAAGGTAGTTAACTTAGCTATCGACATCTCCCTATTGGATCCTTGAGTCAATGGAATGATCTCCTCAATCACCTATACTTTGGTCTTTTAAGTAGGTGTCAAATTTCTCATAATCTTTGTGATAACCTCTTCATAATCAAAGTGCCTCTTGAATTTATGATCCCTGTAACAACTTATGAGACCCTCTGAACATAAGATTTGACATTTTCATCTTCTCACATTTTTAGATTTTCCATCTTTTTCTTCCAATTTTGTAACTTTTCCTTCTTGGTATACTTATCTCCTTCATAAAGTGCTTCCAGTCTTTCTTAAATATCATGAGCTGAATCAAGGTCCTTAACTTTTTGTGAATTCTTCTTCAGATAGTTCTCTTATAAAAGCTTCCCTTGAAACTATGTTACAATAAAATATCTTCTTTTCATCATCAGAAGCCTTAGACAAATCACTATCTGCAATAATATTTTCCTTATTCTTTGTAATCATCCAATAATCAATTCCTAGGCATAAAAAATGTGTCCTCATCTTGTTCTTCCAGTTGTCAAAATTTTTAGCATCAAATTTAGGACTATCCTTCCTATAGTAAGCCATCTTTAGATCACCTCAAGCGGTCAAGATCTGTCTCAGAGGATGAAGAGCTCTGATACCAATTGTTAGATACAATTGAGATGGGGGGGAGGGGGGGGGGTGAATCAATTGTATGTCCTTAATATAAAATTTATCTTTTTCATATAAAAAATTAAATGCAAATCTGAAACCTCAAAAGTAACACATATCAAAACACCAAGAATGATTGTCAAGGAAACCTTGTTTAGGGAAAAACCCTAGTGGGGATGAAACCCAAAATATAATGCACTAGTAATATAGTATCTTAGTTACAAGACCTTTCCCTATTAGGAGAAGATAAATACAACTAGTACAAAGTCTCTATTAAAGGACATACTCTTTTCTTTGAGTCAACAACCCTATTAGGAGTTGATAAGATGAGATTTTCTTCACTCGGAGAAAATTGCCCAATGTGAAGGTTAAATACACCTTCTGAAGCTTAAACCCACCTTCTAGAACCACTATCCAAATGTAAGTATATAAATATAATGATAAATGATAATGAAATAACTAATAGCAAATCCTTGGCTAAAATAGTTCCAATGAAGTACAATAATCACAATGCCTACTCTACATCCAATAGTCCTTGCATCCACACCTTCTCATCCAAACATTCTTCACATCACTTTTTGCACTCCTTTATACAAGATAAAAATGATTTATTAGGTCATAACTGAATTGGCCTTTCCTAATAAAAATGATTACATAGAATCTTGTCAAGATACACACAGGATCTTGGACAAGAAAATAATAAACATCAGTCAACCAACATACTCCATAATCCACAAATTATGTTTGCACAAGGTAGAACATACCACATCCCATAGGTCAACACCAAATAAGATCTTGCAAGGTCACATGCTACAATTGACATCACCAAGAGTGTGATGATCAAGGAATGAGGAAATTTATTCCTCAATGAGTCTTCTATCATAACCTGAATGTGCATAACATGAATCCATCTTGCATCCGAGTAAACACATAAATTTAGAGACTAATTCTGCCAGAGACCTTTGTTTCTATTCCTATGACCAGTCTATACTAAAACTATTGTAACTTATTCCTTTGATTAAATTATTGCATTCAATCCTAGATATAAGATCTAAACTCCTTCTGAAACATACATCCAATCTCATAGAGTCAGACATGTCGTACATAGTCCGTACAACCATGATGATTTTGCCTATTCCTGTCTTAACCATTTTTACTACTACATTAGATACAGTCAATATTATAAAACATATGTTGACATCAATGACAACATATGTCAAGAAACAATACCAACAGTTCCTTTATAAATGAGGGATAATTAGGCCTATTTTAGGGATTTATAGGGTATTGTTCGTACAAATGGTCCAAAGGAACAATAGTTGAGTTTTGGATATGTAATGTAACTTGGAAAAGGGTATCAATATATATGACTAGTTTGTCTGATGTTTTTGAAAATTTGAGCTAAGTAGTAAAAACCAATTTTGAAAGGCTACTGGATAAGGCCTAGTTGGAGCTGGGTAGGGGGTTTGATGAAAAACTAGCTGAATGGGTGACCATAGTCTAATGAGACATATAGAGTGGGGTATAAGGAGACTCTTGAATATGTTGTAACAAACTATTGAAGTTGGAAGACAAGTTTTGGTGATTAGAGGGTATCTTGTGAGTAAGGAAAGGTGAGACAATCTTGGGGATTTGGTTGTCATATTTGGGAAGATTAGTTGTACTATTAATTGATTTTTTTATGGGATTAATACCTCTACATCATAGTGGTATCATATCCACTAGTAGGTTCTTGAGGGAATAAGGAGTGGAATTTGTGTTGAGTATTGGTTTCAAGGATGCCTCCAAAGAAGAAAATGGCTAGGGAAATGCAAGAGATGAGGGAAACTATTGAGTCAAGGGAAAAATAGTTGAGAGAAATAAGAGAGAAAGATGTAGCAAGAGAAATAAAAATGAGACAAGTGAGGAGAGAAAATGAAACCATCTTGGCAAGGTTGGAATCCTTAGAAAGAAACCCTAGGAGGGATGAGCATGAAGATCAAGAGGGTGATGTTGAAGCACAAGAGAGTCCTCATGGAGAGGATGGAGGTGAGATGTAGATCCCTATAGTTTTTGTTGACCATTAGTGTTTCACACTTAGTCATTCATCTAGGTAATGATGGTCGGTCATCACTGCGACCGAGTCATTTTGTAAAGGCCGAGTTTTGTATTGTATACTTATTGAGCAGTAGTACTACCGAGTAAAGTCATGGTCACTATATGTTTGTAATATGCCGAGAGTATAGTTATTGCCGAGTTACATATATCAGTGGTTACCAAGTGATAGAGAAGTTCAACTGATGGTGAGTATAGTTTATGCCGAGTGCCAGGAATAACTTTTGCCGAGTTAGCCAAAATTGACATACAAGTTTGGAATGGCGCAATGATCGAGGTAAACCATTTTTGGTGATGATAATGTTTTGTATTTTTTCTATTGAGGTAATTATGGAGATTATCATGCATCCATATTGTTATCATTGATCCCTATGTAAAACTTTGAGCCAATCAGAAAATTGTATAGTTAAGGCGGCAATAGAAATAAATCTGATCTGTAGATCTTGAAACGGTAAAACATTTTTGTTGTTATATAAGGGCAAGATCTAGGTTAGAGATAACTATGTGAATTAGAGAGATAAGATGGAATCAGTATGAGGAAATGATCAGAGAAGTATATTCAGAATAGCGAGGTATTTAGACAGAGTTCAGTGACCGAGCTAAGTAGTGAAAGGACAAACTCAAGAAAAGATTAGATATAAGAGATCAAACAAGAGAAAAGAGAAGATCTATAATATGCATACTAGTGAAAATCAAAAGATCAGGTACTGAGACATTTTGACCAGTGTATCAAGGTAAATCTCTTAACCAAGTAGTCTTAGCAGACTTTTTGTAAATCTCTTTACCGAGTGCTTACTTTATTGTAAGTTTATAAATCCTTTAACAAGGTAGACTATACCAGTCTTTTAGCTTTTAACTGAGTAGACCTTTCATAGGGTAGATCATGATTTGATCACATTTTGTAATCCTTAATAGGCAAAACTTATTACTATAGTAGTGAAGATTTGTGGGTGTCATCCCCACCTCAGTTTTACCTTTCAAGGGTTTCTGGGTTACCAAAATCTTGGTGTTATGAGTAATTTCATGCATGCTACTTTATATGTTTTGTTGCTTACTATGATCAAGTTTTATTTATGTTATGCATAAAAGTTTTATTAGATCAAAGGATAAAAGCAGGTAATATCTGATTCACCCCCCCTCTCAATATTACTTTCCCATTTATATTTCCAACAATTGGTATCAGAGCAGCAAGGTTTCTCTTAAGGAAGTCTAACCACTTGAGGAAAAAGATCTTAAAATGGAAGCTTATAAACTGGGGAAGATTATAGAGAATCAAAAGATTGAAGTACAACTAGCATTGTAGCAACTGGAAGTAGCCAGAGGAGAATTGAAGAAATCTTTGAGCAAGAGAAGAGAGATTGCAATCCAACAGAATGAGCCACAGTACAAAGAATAAGATATCTCTGGACTATTTGACAATGGTAACTCTGTCGAAAGTGATAAAGCTATAAAGGAACTACTGGAGAAAAATACCATACTAAATGATGACATCAGAACTCTAAGGAGAGAATAAGAAATTCAATCTGTCAGACTTTCTGAATTGGTGGAACAGAAAAAGAAAGCTGAAGATGATAAGACAATGGTTGAGGAAGAAAAAAGACAAATTGCAATCAGACTAGATGAAAGAACAAGTGACATGCAAAGATTAACTAATAATCAACTAGACATGGTAAATCAGCTATTGATGGTTAATCAGGAATTGGGCAGAAAAGATATGGAAATTAATCAACTAAGGTCTGAGAATGATCAGTTGAAACATGATCTGAGAACTAAAAAAGAGATCAATGAAAGGATGAACAAACCCAATGAAGCTGCAAAATATTTTGAAGAGCTGTTAAGATCACCTAGAAGATCCAGTGATAGATCAGGACTTGGACTAAATAAACATTCATCTACTGAAGAAGGAGAATCATCAATGAATGGAGAACAGAAGATGGCTAAACCAAAGAACACCAAACCCACATGTCATCACCGTGGAAAGCTAGAACATACAACCAACATATGCAGAAGCAAACATGGTAAGTCTGATTCTAAGCCTAAGTTTAATGGACATTGTTTTAACTACAAGAAGCATGGACATCAAGCACATGAATGTAGATTCAAAGCCAGTAATTCATCCACCTCACACAAGTTTCAAGGAAGTTGTTTTCATTGTTAAAAATATGGGCATAAAGCATTAAATGTAGATCAAGACCAAGGTGGTCATCAAATGAGAAAACAAAGCTAGTCACAAAGCACAACTGTTACAATTGGGATTACAACACCTGGTATAATTGCCATTATTGTGGCAAGTATGGACACATCAGAGAAAATTGCATGAAGACTCACTTTAGAGGTAAATCTAAAAGATGGATAAATGGAAGCATGGTTTGTTACAAATTTAACAAGGTCGGTCATTTAAAGAAAGATTGCAGATCACCTATGCCGAGCAATGGAAATCAGAATGGAGGTATTCATGAGAAATTGAAGAGTCAGATTGAAAAGACATGGAGGAAGAAATAACAAGAAAACTCAAGCGAAGCTAGCACATTGGTGATCACCCAATCCAATGGATTAGGTGATCACACTTCTTCTAGTTAAGCTTGAAAGGTATGTTTAGAACTGAGTCTTGCAAAGTCTTACCTTTCATCAATTCCTAACATAGAATCGAGCAAAAGTCCACATTAGCATAGATAAAGATGCACTAGGACATATGTGAGCAAAATAGAAAATTTAACTTTTGATGCCAAGCATCAGTGTCAACAACCAAGCTATCAATGCATGCCGAGCACCTACAATGGCCGAAATGCTATGTACACCGAGCTGTATCACAATGGTTATATCAACCGAGCTTGTGAGTTTGCTGAGACAGCTATAATCTACCTAAATCTGTATAGAGCATTTATGAGGCCCTAATCCTATTTTTTTTGGATTCTATAAATTGAAAAGTTGTCATTAATTTCATTTTACTAGGCTATTCAAGATTTTAGAGAGTGATTTAGAGTTTGAACAACCAGATTAAGCAAAGTGATTCTGAATTCTCTCAGCGTGCCGTTGGAAAAATTCATCTACAGGGTTATTGACAAAAAGGTACCTTACCAAGCAAATATTTTATTTTTCAAAAATTACAATTTAAAATGGCATCATCATCATCCGCACCAGTCAAGAAACAAGGAATGGAAGTTTTCAATGTGCAACTTGTAAGGAATGAAGTTTGCAAATCAGAAAGTGCTATCACAAGAGATTTAAATGGATCCCTTTCATCTATTCCAGGGAATGTGTTGTTGATGAATGACGTTAGGTCTTGCTATATGTGCAAAATTAGAGAAATTGGTGATTATGAGATCAGGGAAGCATATGACAAACTATGTGTCAACAGAGTATTGAAGCCGAAACATAAGGTTGTTGCCGATCAAGGGTTAGTGCATTCCCTAAATTTCCCACAAAATTTCAAAGTGGAATGGATCAAGATTGTTTTGGGTCAAGTACACAACATGCAGTTATGGTTGGAAGATGGACCGATGAAGATCACAAAGGAAATGATACACAAGGTCACTGGTTACCCTACAATTGACGGGAAGAGAACAATGAAATGTGTAGGAAAAGAGGATATTCAAGAAAACACCCAAGTAGTTTGGAACAAATGCGACATGACAATTTCCACCATTACTGATCCAAAAATTGACTTCACTATTAGAGTCATCTTGCACAAGTTTTACCAATCCAGTTGGTTGGATAGGGTCCCCTGTATGGCAGTGGACCAGGCAAGGAAGATTATTAAGAAAGGGCACACATATGACCTTTTCGAGCTCTAGCTAACTTAACTTGCTGAGAATTTGAGCTCCATTTGAATGACGAAGAACTCTATGTGTAAGTTTGGTTCCCTACTGATCTGTATATTCTTTTATGTTAAGAAGTGTTTTCCTACACATGGTGATGTCACATGGGATAAGAAGAAGCCCATCACAATTCAAATTAATGATTTTATAAACCAGATTGGTGATGATTTTGAAGGAATTATGGATAATTATTTCATTGAGTTTAAGAAGAAGATGAGGAATAGGACTAGAATCCCTGTGTCTTTAATTGAGAAGTACAACAAAGATATATGTTTTCTGGTAGACATAGACTTTACCTATGCACAGGCAATCCTACCTAGGGTTTCATGGTTAATGCCATTACCCTATGAACTCAACATAGATGAAGCTACTATAGCAATCACAACCCTCCTAGCTGAGGAAATTGATACTAAGGCACCCTACTTTGGAACATTTGAAGAGGCCAAATCCAAGATTTATTTGGGATTATTGGCTGCCACCACTGAAAGGAAAAGAAAGAAAATAGTGAGAAATCTGGAGGAATATGTCAAAGAATCTAAGAAGGATGCACCATTGGAGTTAACCCAAGGATTGGGAGAAGATGAACTGAGTGCAACTAGTAGTAGTGAGAAAGAAGAAGAGGAAGAAAAGAAACCAGTAATTGCCGAGTCCTCGCCAAAGAGAAGAGTGCTAAAATGAAAAGTGTCAGTGAAACCATCACTAAGGCCTCAGACTAGAAGAGATACTTGTTAGGAATGAATGCTGAAGCCTTTGGCAGTCATTCTGTAGCAGTGGTTGTTGCATTCATGACTATGATTGTCATTGATGTCAACACAATGATATTCTGGAGTTTAGCAGAGAAGCAGGCACATTTTTGTTTTGTGCACATATTATATTTTAGATTGACTTATGTGTAATTGATGGTATGTTCTTTGGTGTGTTATTAGCCTATGGTTAAGAGTGCAAAAAGAAATTCATTTATTCATGAAAGTTATAAGCATTTTGGTGGAAGCAGTATTCCTGCGTAACAATTTTTGGTAATTGGAGGATATCTCCTAATCAGGATGGAATCTAATTCTGCATACTTACAAGGAAGTTTGAGACTCATTGTTGGTGATGTGGTTCATAGTGAAAACTTTGAGGTCACACGATTGGAAAGTTATTGTATCTGGAAGCCGACAGTTTTATGTAATTTTGATGTAGCGTGTTGAAATTATTATTTTGTATTTGCATGCCGACTCATTTGTAATTATTTGAGTATGGTACAAAGGAAGGAATTTTTTCTTTGTTATAAGAGGATTGTAATAGTTGTGATATTAAATTATGAAAGTTGTGATGTGAATGTATGCATGAAGTGAAGAAAAGAGCTAATTCAGTGATGAAGGAAGACTTGCGAAGTACAAAAATCTAGATTTGTGATCTTGTGTAGCAAAGAGTGTGGTTGTGGCATAGTGTGAAGGAGGTAACATATTTCATATTATTCTATTGAATAATCCTAAGATCTGTTGGACAGTGAGTTTAGAGATCTTGCCTTGAAGCTGTTTGGGTAGTGGGTCCTTCTGTCTTCCATAACTCCTAACAGGGTTAGAATCTTTTAACAGGGATTCAAAATCTCCTAACAGAGATTCATATGTACTGAATGTATTTCATAGGACTCCTAACAGGGTCTATCCTCTAACAAGGAACTTTCATATTAGTGCATCATTTTGTGGGCATCATTCCCACCGGGGTTTACTCTTTGATCAAGAGGTTCCCTAGTTAACATATCTTGTGTTATTGTGTCATTGTGTATGATTATCCTTCTATGGTTGGTTACTACATTAATTATATGATTTAAAGCTGTTGAAGTTGATATTGAAGTTAATAATCATAAATGGTTTAATTATCAGATAACTGATTCACCCCCCCCTCTCAGTTATCTTGGTGGTCTTTACTTTCTAACAATTGGTATCAGAGCAGCAGGTCCTTGAAAGAGAAGTTTAACAACTTAAGGAGATCTATGGAAAATTTTAGGAAAGAAACCCCTAAGTTTGATGGAGTAAATTTTGACAGCTGGAAAGAAAAGATGAAGACACATCTCTTGTGTTTAGGACCAGGTTATTGGTTGATTACAAAGAATGAAAGGACTATAATTGAAGAAGGCAATCTTGAAACAAGTTCTAAAGATGAGGTAGATCTATTTATGTGTAACATACTTGCAAGAGAAGCACTTTTATCAGCACTTCTGGAGAATGAATACAGTCAGGTAAAAGGTTTAACTAAATCTCATGATATTTGGAAAGCTTTACATTCTACTTTTGAAGGTGATGAACATGCAAAGAAAGCTAGGTTACATAGTTGGATTTGTGCATTTGAAGACATAAGAATGATGGAAGATGAATCTATTAGAAGCTATATTGGTAGGATGTCAGAAATTGTTGCAGGAATAAAGTCTTGTGGAGGTGAAAAGATAGAGAATGAAGTAATATGGAAGATTTTGAGAACATTGACACCGGTATTCAGGTAGACTACATAGATGATTGAACAAGTGATACCTTGTACACCAAAATTTTCAGGAGAGAATCTTCTTGGAAGATTGGAAGCAACAGAGATGAATTTGAGATTATCAAGAGAACTACCTAGAGTGAAGACAACATTCAGTGCTCTTAGCATCAGACCTACTTTGTCTAGAAGTACAAGTGTGAATGGAGATTATGCTAGTAGTAGCAGATCCAAATCTGATGAAGATAAGAAGATTGAAGAAGGTATTGCCTTACTTGTGAAAAGAGAACTAGAAAGTAAGAAAATCTTTAAATGTTGGACATGTCAAGAATATGGTCATTTTGCATCTAAGTGTCCTAAGAGAGTTAAGAAGTATAGAAACAATTTTAAGCCTAGAAGATCTCAAGAATGTTATTATGCAAATGATGAAGAAATTGAAGTAGGAATTGAATGACATTTGAGTGACAATGATAATGATAACTTTGATGACATAGGATTTGTAGCAATTAAGGAAGAAAATTTTGAATCTGATATTAAAGAAGAAAAAGCTTTAGTTTCCCAAGTTGAAAAGAAAGCTGATTGGATTATAGATAGTGGTTGTTCACATCATATGACTGGTGATAAAGGAAAATTCATAAAGTTTAACAATTATGATGGAGGAGTTGTTAGAGTTGGTAACAATGCACCTTGTTTGATTAAAGGTATAGGATCTATTACTCTTGATGGAAAGACTAATACTGATGATGTTTACTTTGTTGATGGATTGAAACATAATCTTTTGAGTGTTGGACAGTTAGTGGATAAAGGATATCAAGTTTGGTTTACTGAGAAAACTTGTGTGATTAAGGATAAAGATGGAAATCGAATTGGAACTGGATCTAGAACTAGAGGTAATGTATTTCAATTGAACCCTACTAAGATGACATGCTTGATGACTAAGATTGATGATAGTTGGTTATGGCATAGAAGGTTTTGTCATATAAACTTTGATAATATTGTGAAAGTAAGTTCTACACTTGTAGTAAGAGACTTACCTAAGATTATGAAGCCTACTAACATGATTTGCAAGGAATGTGTGATGGCTAAGTAGAAAAGGAGTTCATTTCCTAGCAAGAAGTTCACATCTACAGAAAAGTTGGAGATTGTTCTTACAGACTTGAGTGGTCCTACTAGGACAAGAGGATTCTATGGAGAAATTTATTTTATGATTCTTGTTGATGATTTTACAAGAATGATGTGGATTGCATTTTTGAAAGAAAAATCTGAAGCATTTGATAAGTTTAAGGTCATGAAGAATAAAGTTGAGAATGAATCAGGAATGAGGATTAAGTGTTTGAGATCCGATAGAGGTGGAGAATTTACATCTAAAGAGTTTAACACCTTTTGTGAAGTGAATGGTATTAAGAGACAGTTATCAGCCCCTAGAACACCTAAACAAAATGGTATTGCAGAAAGAAGGAACAAATTAGTAACTGAAGTAGGTAGAGCTATGTTATTTGAAGGTGATTTGGCAAAGACATTTTGGAGAGAAGCAGTGAATACAATAGTATATACAATGATCAGAGTACAAATCAGAGCAGACACAGACAAGACACCTTATGAATTGTGGTTTGGACATGCACCCTCAGTTAAGTATTTTAGAATTTTTGGAAGCAAATGTTATATTAAGAGAGATGATGATATAGGAAAGTTTGATGCTAGAAGTGATGAAGGAATTTTTCTTGGATATTCTTTGAAAAGCAAAGCATATAAATGTTACAATAAGAGAACTAAAACTATTGTTGAAAGTGAAAATGTAAAAGTTGATGAGAAGTTTAAAATTCAGGAAAGAATGCTTGATTACGAATCTGATGAAGGAACTAACCCTTAGCCTAAGATTGAAACTACCTAACAATTTTTTGAGATTGATAGTGAATTGTTGAATGAAAGTCATGCTGAAGAAAATAGAGAAGAATCTAGAGAAGAATATACAGTTGAAGAAAGATCAGTGACTATGACACCTAACAGGTATATATCAAGACATCATCCTGTTGAGCAAGTTATTGGAAGTTTGGACAGAGGAGTTATGACTAGAAAGAAGGTACATTTATGTTTGATTTCTCAAATTGAACCTAAGTCTACTAATGAAGCTTGTGAAGATGAACATTGGATTAAAGCTATGAAAGAAGAATTGGATCAGATTGAAAAGAACAAGACATGGGAATTGGTCGCTAGACCTAAAGACAAAAATGTGATTGGAACTAAATGGGTATTTAGGAACAAGATGACTGAACAAGGAGAAGTAATTAGAAACAAAGCAAGATTGGTATGTAAGGGATACTCACAGCAAGAAGGAATTGACTATGAAGAGACTTTTGCCCCTGTGGCAAGACTTGAAGCGGTAAGAATATTTTTGGCTTATGCAACATTTAAGAAATTCAAAGTGTATCAGATAGATGTAAAGTCAACATTTCTAAATGGTGAATTAGAGGAAGAAGTCTACATTGAGCAGCCTGAAGGTTTTCCTTTGACTCAAGAAGGAGACATGGTATGTAAACTAAAGAAAGCATTGTATGGACTAAAGCAAGCACCTAGAACTTGGTATGCTAGATTAGATAAGTATTTGTTAAAATTAGGATTTACAAAAGGAATAGCTGATAGTAACTTATACACAAAAGAAATTGAGAATGGATTGTTAGTTTTGGTTATTTTTGTTGATGACATTATTTTTGGAGGAGAAGATAAAGCTAGTGACAAATTTGCTGATGAAATGAAGACATAATTTGAAATGAGTATGATTGGAGAAATGAAATACTTTTTGGGATTACAAATAACATAAAACAAAGATGGTATCTTTATAAGTCAGAAAAAGTACTTGAATGATTTGTTGAAAAGATTCGGTATGGAGAATTGTAAACCAGTTGGAACACCTATGGTTACAGGACATAAACTATCTAGTAAAGATGAGACACTAGAAGTTGAGCAAAAGAAATACAGATCTATGATTGGTGGATTGCATTACTTGACACACACTAGACCAAATATACAACATTTAGTTGGGATGGTAGCAATATTTCAAGTTGAACCTAAAGAGTCACATTATTTAGTAGTAAAAAGGATATTGAGATATCTTAGAGGCACAATGGACTATGGACTGTGGTATGAAAATTTTGATGATTTTACCCTATGTGCATATACTGATGCTGATTGGGGAGGTAGCATTGATGACAAGAAAAGCACCAGTGGTGGAGCCTTTTTTCTTGGAGGAAGATTAGTTTCTTGGTTGAGAAAAAAGTAGAATTGTATCTCACAGAGTATAGCAGAAGCAGAATATGTAGCAGCAGCAAACAATTGTAATCAGATAATTTGGACGAAGCAGATGTTGATGGACATTGGAATCAAGTTTGATGAGCCTATTGTCATATATTGTGACAATACAAGTACAGTTAGTATGTCTAAGAATTTGGTTTTACATTCTAAAACAAATCATATAGAGATCAAGTATCATGTTGTAAGAGAGAAAGTTGTAGAAAAAGAAGTCAGACTGGAGTACATAAGCACAAAAGAGTAGATAGTAGATATATTTACTAAGCCTTTGCCTAAGGATACATTTGAGTATCTGAGAGGTATGCTTGGGGTTATGCCCCAACCTACTTTTGAGTAATGATGTAGTTGGTTGCATCCGTCTAGTGGTTTATGGCCCTATCTATTTTCTGGATTGGATGTTGGTACTTCCTCTATGGGGGAGTATGTGTATTTGAGCTGAGTCATTAAGGACTCTTGTGAATGTATTTTCTGAATAGTGTCTTTTGACATTGAGCTATTGTTTGACATAGTGATAGAATTTTTGTCATTGATGTCAATGGGGGAGAGAATCATGAAAAACATTGAGGAAATATTGAGGAACTACATTTGTTGGAGAGGCTGAATAGGAAAACGAAGCAAGATTTGATTGATGAAGAGTAGCAGAGCAGTTGAGCAGCAGTGATTGAATTTTTGGAACATTGGATGTTTTTCATCTATGTTGCCATCAATGCCAATGGGGGAGATTGTTAGGAATGAATACTGAAGCCTTTGGCAGTCATTCTATAGTAGTGGTTGTTGCATTCATGACTATGATTGTCATCGATGCCAACATAGTGATATTCTGGAGTTTAGCAGAGAAGCAGGCACAATTTTGTTTTGCGCACATATTATATTGTAGATTGAGTTATGCATAGTTGATGGTATGTTATTTGGTGTGTTATTAGCCTATGGTTAAGAGTGCAAAAAGAAATTCATTTATTCATGAAAGTTATAAGCATTTTGGTGGAAGCAGTATTCTAGCAGTATTCCTGTGTAGCAGTTTTTGGTAATTGGAGGATATCTCCTAATCGGGATGGAATCTAATTCTATGCAGTTAAAGGGAAGTTTGAGACTCATTTTTGGTGATGTGCTTCATAGCACAAACTTCGAGGTCACATGATTGGAAAGTTATTGTATCTGGAAGCTGACAGTTTTATGTAATTTTGATGTAGCGTGTTGAAATTATTATTTTGTATTTGCATACCAACTCATTTGTAATTATTTGAGTATGGTATAAAGGAAGGAATGTTTTCCTTGTTATAAGAGGATTGTAATAGTTGTGATATGAAATTATGAAAGTTGTGATGCGAATGTATGCATGAAGTGAAGAAAAGAGCTAATTCAGTGATGAAGGAAGACTTGTGAAGTACAAAGATCTGGATTTGTGATCTTGTGTAGCAGAGAGTGCAGTTGTGGCATAGTGTGAAGGAGGTAACATATTTCATATTATTCTATTGAATAATCCTAAGATCTATTGGACAGTGAGTTCAGAGATCTTGCCTTGAAGCTGTTTGGGCAGTGGGTCCTTCTGGCTTCCATAACTCCTAACAAGGTTAGAATCTTTTAACAGGGATTCAAAATCTCCTAACAGAGATTCATATGTATTGAATGTATTTCATAAGACTCCTAATAGGGTCTATCCTCTAACAAGGAACTTTCATTTTAGTGCATCATTCCCATCGGGGTTTACTCTTTGATTAGGAGGTTCCCTAGTTAACATATCTTGTGTTATTGTGTCATTGTGTATGATTATCCTTCTATGGTTGGTTACTGCATTAATTATATGGTTTAAAGTTGTTGAAGTTGATATTAAAGTTAATAATGATAAATGGTTTAATTATTAGATAACTGATTCACCCCCCCCTCTCAGTTATCTTGGTGGTCTTTACTTTCTAACACTACTACAGTGACTCAAAAGAAGACTCCTCCATCTGCAAAGTGAAAATCTACACAACCCAAGGTAGTGCTGACCAAGGTTATGAAGAAGCTGAGAAGGAAACTTGTTCTAAAAGAAGATGATGAAGAAACAGAAAGTGATGAAGCAATAAAGGGGAAGGTTACACAACAAGGTACACATCAACTCACTGTTGATGAGTTATGTCTTAAGCTTACTAAAACAAGAGCAGTAGACGAGGTAAAAAGATTATAGTTTGGAAAAATGAGTATTGGAGATAAAGAGAAAGTTGAGGATGCTATTCTTGAAATGTTATGCATTTTCAAGATGTTGCCAATTGAAATTGAGAATAGAATTCCGAAGGAATTGTGCAACAGGGTCACATAGAAATGGGAGTATGCTCTGCAAATAGAGAAGGAAATCAGGGAGAGTACACTAGCACAAGTTGAATCCACTCTCACCTTTGCAGACATCAAACAGATAATTGAGCAATATAGAGGCAAGTTTGATCCTAAAATTAGAGCCTATCACATTCTTCAACACAAGGTTGATGATGTTGTCCAAGAAAGTTTAAGAATTTGGAAGGTATTATATGGTTTGATACCCGCTCCTGATGAAGAAAAGGATGAAGAAAAGGATGAAGGAAATAATGAAGGAAAAGATGCCACCACTTCAACAGTTGTTGAACCTAACACCAAGAAGAATGAAATGGAGACTGATACTCCTAAGGAAGTGAAATCACATGATACATATGATGTTCACATTGTTGACATACTGGAGGAGAGTCCTATTAAGAATTCATTCTTAATTGAGGATGATTTGAAGAACACAAAAGCAAATGACACACCCCTACCTGGTAGCAACACTATACTGTTGCAAGTCATGGATTATCCCACCATATCATCCACACAATCTGCCATTGATAATCCTACTCTACCTGGAGTTGCTACTATTGATTAGTTAGTCAGTACAAGTACAACCGAGGAACCCATTAAGTCGGTACCACTAACTCAATCTACTAAGGAAGAAGTTAAAGCAACAGACAACATTCAAAGTCCTCCTAAGGAAGAACACAACACAAAAGAACAAGGCAGCA
>BSBK01001034.1:600000-905000 GCA_027943335.1 Chamaecyparis obtusa
GAATGCTACTGTTTGTTTGAATGTTGAGAATGTTTACACTGGCATAGCACAATCGAAGACAATTCAAGCAATTACTACCTAGAAGGACAAGGCTCATTACTTAACAACTTGGCCCACAACTTGATGCTCCCTTGCCTCACACCAAGTGGTTGCCCATAAGAGATATTGGCGTTGTCATGGAGGTGTCAAAAACACAACCAAAGGAACACATATGGTGAGTGTCTTGGGGTGATCCGGGTAAGTCCACTTGGATCAATCCTTGCACCAAGAAGCTAAGCGGCTAAAATAGGGTGGCCTCTATCTAATGGTTCATAGTAAGGGTTTCCATTCATAGTACCCCTCTTGCTCCTCATAAAGGACTAGGACCTCGCGGCCTCAAGAGTACCTTAAGCATTCTTGCTTAATATTTTCCTCATGGTCACAATCCCACAAGTTACTCACATCAAGCGAAGATAAGTACTATGTCTACCAAGGTTTTGTGTCCTCGATAGCCTTGAGATTATAGTGAGTTGGAATCACTCGCCACCAAAGAAAATGATGACAAGGTTGTCCCCACTTGGGTCGTTCCTCTTGATTGCTCAAGAGCAGGCCCGCTAAAGGATCCTAAGCTAAACAAAGAGTGGATTAATTCTTGAGGTTCAAAGTTTTTGGTTCACCACAAGGGTGAAGAGCATACTCCCCTATCTCAAGAATCTCTCCCAAACACACCAAGCAAAGATTCAATTACCCCCTTTCTTTCAAAATCCCAAGATGGGTCAAGATTTCTGTTTCACCACAAGGGTGAAGAGCATACTCTCCTACCACTTCAAAATTCTTACAACAAGGTATTAAGTGCCTATGAAAGGAAACAACTAGTATATGCCGCACTTAATAAAGAAAGCAACTAAACAAGCACTTGATTTGGTTTTTATGCTTAGGGCAGCCCTACAAAAACTATTAGTAGCCCTCTTTGACATGCGATTTTAGCAAATTTCAAGCAAGAAGCACCTACAACCACAACTTGTTAGACCAACAAGAGTTAGGAGAATCAAAATCCAAAATCTAACAATGATTAGTACATGAAAAATCAAATAATCTGAAAATGAAACCATCATGGTTGGATTGGGCTCGGAAAGACCTTTCCAACGATATATCACACTTAAACTTTTGATACCATTTGCAAAATTTCAAAAAAAAAAATGGGCACCCATTTTCCAGAGGCACGGATTCGAAAACGCTGAAAATTTTAGAAAATTTCAAAAAGATAGCTAAGAACCTGAAACTTGCAAGATAGATAAAATAGCCCAAAAATAGCTCATTGCCAGGTACAGACACAGTATCGCGCGATACTTCACCCGACACCAGACGATACTTTTAGTCTACGCGATATTTCGCCTTATACCAGGCGATACTTCACCCGACACCAGGCGATATTCTCTACTATAGCCAGGCGATACTTCTGACAGGTGAAGTATCACACGCGCATACAGAGGTATATCACGCGATACTTCTTATGATAGGCGAAGTATCGCATGCACATACAGAGGTATATCGCGCGATAGTCTGAGACCAAAAACCAAAGACTAAAAATTAAGCTAAAAACTTGCCGAAAAATTGATGAAAATTGATGAAAATGCAGAATTTAAAGGACAAAGTCTATCTACTCTGCCCCACGATGGGCGCCAAAAATGTGTGCTATAATTGTGTCACACTTCTATGAATCATTACATGCAAGGAAACTCAAGATTGAGCCCTCACAAATCGATCCATAGCTCCCTAGGCATGGAGTGCAAGGGTTTTTAAAAATGCTCTCAGCTAGAGCTATTTAGCCTATAACCTTGCTAGTAAACCATGCAATGGGAGATTCAATGAAGACAAGGGCAAGAATGCCAATATCCTCAAGAATCAAGAATGAAAATGCAATGCAATGCTATGCTAGAAATGGAAAGGAAAGCTAAGCTATGAAAAGAAATATGCAAGTGTTACAACCCAAGCTAATTAATCTATGTGAGCTAATCTAGAGCATATAAATGAAGCTAATTTAAGAAAGCATAAATATGAAGCTAAGCTAAGGATGCAAGAATGAGATGTAGAATGCAAGAATGAGATGTAGATGCTAAGAATGCTCCAAATCTCCAAAAGCTCCAAAGTGTACCTAGAAAATCTGCAGCATAATATTAGCATAAAAAGTTGGGGATCTAGAATGAAGAAGAGAGCTCTTCTTTTATAGCAAATGAGGAGAAATGGACCATGGAGATTAAGAGGCAAAAGATTTAATCAACGGTGGAGCTTAAAAGAGGAGCAATCCATGTGCACAAGTATCCTCCAATAGGAAAATAGGAGTTGACTTTTGTGTCCATATGAGACAAAAAGTGTTTTTTCCCTTTTTTATAAAATAAGAATAATGCTTTATTTGTGCAACTTAGGATAAGAGGAAAAGTGGGGGCTTTTTATTTATTAAAAGGGGAGGAAATATTCCTTTTAAATAAATAAAGATTTAGGATAAAATGGTTAGCCCATAGAAAATAATCAAATAAATGATAGAACTAGGATTTGATCAAGAATAAGCAATTGATGATTTAGCAAACGGGGCTAATAGTCTAGATGACCATTTTTAGGTGTATACAAATATGAGTTGTCATTTGGATTATTTGCTAGCTATTATTGCTCCTAAAAATTTATTTTTAAATCTAACCCTAGGGTTTGCATAAGTTGGATATACATTGCATATCTTGTTTGCTTATTTTCTTGTTGGAGAGTTCGTGGCTTGTTGGCACAAAAAAGGCTCAACAAAAATATACTAAACGCGTTGCTTTGGACTTGAGGTATTGTGTTGAAACTCTATAACATTTAGATTTTGAGCATAAAATGAATCTCTCATGTGTCTAGCTTGAGTGTTTATTGCCTTCATAGATCACACTTCACTTTGGGGCTCTAAAAAGAACATAAATTTACCTTTTTTTTGCATATGTGTTTCACATAGTAATTAGACCCTATGAACACTATTTATGGTGATCTTTAGAGATTGGGTTTCTTTTGAGGCTCTTCTTGATGATAGAACCCCTTGTAGGTAGGGAGGATATTGAGATTATCTCACGTTCCCTTGATTTGCATCCTCATCTTTTGGTTGATGCATTCTCTCTCCGGAGGGGTTGATAGATCACAAGTTGTTGACACCACAGATCTTGGTGAGGTTAATTTCAATCTTAGCATGTTAGATTAATCTATTTGCTATGTTTGGGTGAAGTGAAGAGGCTAGAGGATTATGCTCTACTCCCTTTTTGGGTAGTACCAGAAACTCAGATCCTTGGATCTAAACTAAGTCCCCATGTGGTCTTTTTTGTGAGTCACCTTGTTAGAGAGGGTTAACTGTAGTGGACATTCCCTTTATTAGGTCAACCATGTGGACAAAACCTCAAGTGGTAATAGCCATTTTCACCATGGTAGTGACAACTGCTATATAGATGTCCTTGTGGAAGAAATCTCCACAGGTGTAGTTTCTTGTTGGGCTATCAAATCTCCTCAACATCTCTGATTGATTAAATTCTCAGAATGTGTCAAAACCCCAGTGTGCCTAGATTGGAGTTCGCCCTCTTGAGATTACAAAAGTTGCAGAGTCAAACCATTACTAAGAACCATAGTGCAACCAACTTTTTCTTTGCTAGGACTATGTGCGTGATTGGAAAAATATTTTGAGAACATACACAAGTAGAATATTTAAGGAGTAGCGTACTAAGTCACCATTCTTGTTCATGTGCAAGGTTTCTTTGTCCCTTGCTCATTGTTTGAAGAAATTTTTTTGCTTGAACTCCTTGATTGTTGTCTTATGTGCTTGATCAATGATGAAAATTTGTTGATGTATTTACATGATCTTTTAAAACAAACAAATCTGAGTTCTCGAGTGATAAAAACTTCAAAGATCTCCCCAAAAGTGCTATGACATGTTGCTCAACATCCAAATGAACTTAAATGGTATCAAGTTGCACAAAATGACTCTTGGTATTCTTTCTTCCACATCTCCCATGTCTTCCTAGTCTCCCATTTTCATTCCTTTCTCTTCACATCTTCTTGATTCTTTTCCTCTTATTTTCTAGTCTACCTTCTTCTATTCATCTCTTATGTCACTTCCATGCTTGGTTCCTCCTCTTCTAGAACCATTAGTTTCAACTATCTTGCTATGGAACCTCTCTTTAAAATGGATAATCTTGATCTCCTTGCTCAATTTGAAGAATATCATTCCTCCAAAACTCTCATTGATGATAAATTTATGACAAAAATACAAAAGAAAGCAAGTGAATCACCCGCCTTTGGTATAATCATGCTCCTGATCCTCTCGTGATCTTCTTCTTCCAAACATTCTTCATCATCTAAGTCTTCTCATTCTTCTTCACCTTCCAAGTCTTATCATGACTCTTATAAACATCATTCAAATTCCTCACCTTCCAAGTCTTATTATAACTCTTCTAGACACCATTCAAATTCTTCATCTTCCAAGTCTTACCATAACTCTTCTAGACATTATTCAAATTCTTCATCTTCCAAGTCTTACCATGACTCTTCTAGACATTATTCAAATTCTTCATCTTCTAAGTCTTATCATGATTCTTCTAGACATTATTCACATCCTTCATTATCAAAGTCTTCTTCCTCCACTCGGTCTTCACTTTCCTATTCTTCACAATCTCATTCCTCTTCTACTTCTCCCAAGAGTCTTACTCCTCAATATGAGCAATATAATAATCCTTGTGATACCTCTCCCACAAAGAGTGACATGCCCACCTTTGATGACTATGATGACTATTATGATGGCTATGATGATGAACCATATAGTCATACCTATGAAACCTCTATTCTTAAGAGTCCTCCTCATCATGTGCTCATGCTTACTAAAGGGTTGTCCTATTGGATAGATCGTGATGGTGATCCGTATGATTCTTATTTTGAAAGAGACTTTGATGATTTCTGTGAACAATACCTTGATTATGATCCACTTACTACTATTGAGGACTATAAAAAGTACCACGCTAATTTGAAACATAGATACTATGAGCATCTCTCCTCTAATAACTCTCATGCTGAAAATAAAGATTGCACTCTCAAGCAAGATCATGTTAATGCTGAACCTTTGTCTTGTGATGGTTCCCTTCCATCCGCTACTTCCTCCAATACCCACACATTTTCTAAAGCTTCCAAGTCTTTCAAATCTTTCACAAATCCTTCATCCAACAAAAGTCCTAACACTTTTCATGCAGTTCCCTATAATTATCCTCAAGGGTTACCTCTTAAAGAAACTCAAGCTAACTTTCACTTGGCTGCAAATACTTTCAATAATGCTAAAACTAAAGAGCCTAAGCCTGCATGCGCTATAATGCCTACTTCAGATAGTCCTTCACCATCTTATCCAAAGTCTTCCATGCAATCCCAACATGCTTCCTTGTCCGTAGAAGTGGCTCCATGTCAAGAGGAATCTAAAAATGATAAAGAAAAGAACATAAAAAAAGATCAAGATCAAGAACCCTCCTTGTCATTCAATCCTATTCATAATATCTCTCATCCATTTCATGGTTCTTTTGATCCTTTATGCCCTTCCTCATTTATTCCACCATGTCTTAAATCTTCTCCTAAGAAAGATCAAGCTACTACTCACACCGTTGAGCTTATTGATAAAAAAAATAACCTTACTACACTTGTGCTTTCCAAAGATGATACTTCCATTAAAGTTATTAAAAATAGTGTTGTTACTTTCAATGTTAAGCCTATTGAAAATCAAGAGAAAAATTATACACTTATACTATCCAGAGCTCCTTGTCAAGATCAAAGTCTTCCATCTTCTTGTTCTACCACTCTATGTTCTCTTCCACTTTCTACTCTTCCGAAGTCTTTGCAAGCTTTGAACAATCCTATCAAAGAAGTTGCTCCTATTCAAGATGTTCATGATCCTATTGCAAATCCTAATGCTTGTATGCACCCAAAAATGGTCGCCTAGACTTTGGGCCCCATTTATTCAATTTATCAATCCTGAATCATTTTGATCATTTATCAATATTTTCAACATTATCAATCTCTTGATCAAATCCTAATTTCGATCATATATTGGATTTTATCCTATGGGCTAACCATTTATCCTAAGTCTTTATTTATTTAAAAGGAATATTTCCTCCCCTTTTAATAAATAAAAAGCCCCCACTTTTCCTCTTATCCTAAGTTGCACAAATAAAACATTATTCCTATTTTATAAAAAGGGAAAAATCACTTTTTGTCTCACATGAGGCTCAAAAGTCAACACTTCACTCTCATTGGAGGATGTTTGTGCACATGGATTGCTCCTCTTTCAAGCTCCACCGCTGATTAAGACTTTTTGCCTCTTAATCTCCATGGTCCATTTCTCCTCATTTCTTATAAAAGGAGAGCTCTCTCCTTCATTTGCATATCCATATTTTATGCTATTGTTATGCTGCAGGTTTTGGAGCTCTCTTTGAAGACATTCAAGCTTTGAAGCCTTGACATTTTTAGTTGCATTTCATAATAGTTTTGCTTTCATAGTTACATTCATGGCATTCTTAGTATAGATTTCCTTTTATGCAATAGAATAAGCTCACATAGTCTAAATAGGAAGGATTTGTAATCCATTGCTATTTCCTTTCATGTATTAGTTGCATTGTACTTTCATTTTCATAGCTTAGATTGCATTCTCATTGTAGTTGCATTGTATTGCATTACATATTGGATTCTTGGAGATATTGGCATTGTTGCCCTTGTCTTCACTTGAATCTCTCATTGTATGGTTGACTAGCAAGGTCACTTTCTTGTAGCTCTAGATGAGAGCAAAACTCATAGTCCCTTGCAACTCCATGCATAGAGAGCTATGAGCCGCTTTGTGAGGCCTCACTCTTGAGTAACCTTACATGTAATGGTTCATAGAAGTGCATATTTTAGTGTGTACAATGCTCACTCTAAAAATGCTGATGTCCTTGGTTGTCATATAGATGTTGATGAACTTGTTGATTATCCTTTTGTGTCTTCCTCGTCCATCCTTGGACCTCCTCCACCAATACTAAGGGCTTCACGTCTACCTTCCATCTTGGGCCCTTATGTACCTTTAGTTTCCCCTCCTAATTCTCCTAATTCATCATCTATTTTAGGTCCTTACGTCCCTCCATATCCTATCTTTCCTCAAGATCAACATAGATGCATACACTTGAATCCTTTTCATCCATCCACCCATCTAAACCAGTCATATCCTCCTTCCACAAGTCCCAAGTCTTTTGTAAGTAGCTTGAGTGTTCAATACAAGAAAAAAAAACAATACAAGAATCCATAAAAAAAAAAGATCACCATGTCTCTTCCAATCGACATGGAGACATAAATTCAAAAAAGATATCTAAGAAGAAAATTACAAGACAAGTATGGGTTCCAAAATCTATCATTGAAGATATTATCTCTAAATCATCAAAAAAAAATGAAAAGCCTACGACTATATGGATTCCAAAGTCTCTCTTGAAAGAGTCTAATGATGAGCAAAAAGTGAAGTTGACATTCAAGCTTCCAAAGGCTTCCACTTCATTTTCTTCCAAAAACATTCTTCCATTCCATGTGCCTAAATCACAACCTCTGCTATCCATTCACCATATTCCTTCACATATTCCTTCATTCACATTTCCTCCATCTACCCTCCATCCTCTCACCACCCTTCAAGGTGTGTGTTGATGTTGATCTTGCCTTTCTTTCCATTTACCCTTTCAAAATCTTTCCATTCATTATCCTTCTACCTTAGATCATTTTTCCTCATTTGCCTATTCCTCCTATTTTCCAACCTCACTTGCTTTACATAAAACCTTATCTTCCATTTTTCTCTTCCATCTTCCTTTCCCTATCAACATCTTTGAGCATATCATTTTGAATCCTTGGCATATCATGATTTATCCTTTCAAGGAGTATTATCGAAAAAGTTTGCCTTCTTCCAAAAAAATAAAAAAATTTAAAAAGAAAAAGAAAAAAAAATAGAAAAATTGAAAATGTGCCTTGGTGGAAATCTGAAAATAGGCACCTTGGTAGCAAAATTAAAGAGAAATAAATTCATTCTATGGTGAAAACCAGTCCCTTGTGGCACCTTGGATAAGTACCATGATGAAAACTTGGCAATCAAGCATCATGCATAGTTCTTCTACATATTTCATCCATTCCATCTCTCTTTGATCTTGACAATGTTGACCTATATACAAACATTTGGCTATCTTCTGAGCTATCTTACGATGATCTTTCTTTCATTCCATTCATGTTTAGCCTTCATATTTATTTTCCTCCATTTATTCTAGCCTATCACTATCCTTTTCCCCTTTGGTCTTGATCTAATAAAAAAGAGTAAAACACGATGCTATGAAGCCTCTTGACATGTCTACTCCTTTGGACTGCATCTTTTCCTTCTTTTGCATTATGCTTTTGTGACTTATCCTATGTTGGCTTTTCATTGCTTATCCAAATGTGCTTTACATGACAATTTTTTCCTAACTTGGGTACTCTTGAGGAGTTTGTCCTTGAGAATTTCTTCCCTTCATTTTTTCATTCTTTTGTCTTCCATCTCTTCCACTAGCTTGCCAATCCCTCTTGTTCTCTGCCTTTCTAGACATTGGGACTACATGATGTGATCTTGCTTGGGAGTTTGATGCTCATTCTGTCTGGGGGCATCTTTTGTACATACTTATTAATCCTGAAAAAATTTAAAAATTTGATATATTGTTAAAAATCCTAAAAATCAGAAAATGTCTTAAAAAAATAATCATCTTTGTGAAAACCTAGCAATAGGCACTTTGATGTATCTCTAAAAAATTATATATTTCAAAAAATGCAAAATTTTTTTTAAAAAAATCAAAAATTCAAAAAAAAATAGAAAAAGTGCCTTGGTGAAAACTTGGAAACAGGCGCCTAAGTAGAAAAAATGCAAAAAAAATTATAAAAAGTCCTGAAATTAAAAAAAAAAAAAAGAGAAAATTTTGCAATAAAATTCAAGTGGTGAAAACCTAGAAACGAGCGCTACTTCAGGCCTTTGCACCCTTGTTTCTTAGAACGCATCCTCGACACTTAGCCTTTCTCCATCATGCCTTGTCCTTGTTGCCTTGGTTTAGAAATGGTCTTTGTCTTTGTCTAGGGGGCATAATTGTGTTATCTTTGGTCTCTTGGATGCGTTAGTCTTTAGGACACCTTGCAAATGGTGTTTTTCAACACCTCCCCAACTGTGTTTTTCAACACAACCCCTGACATCGAGTGTTTCTTAACACTTATCAATTTGGTCGTACCTAATTTTTTCATGCGATCTTACCAGCTTGCAAGCATTCGATCCTTATCCTTGGAACTCAGTATCAGTTAACACATTTAAATTTTTAAACACAACACTTAATACTTGAGCTATGTCATGATCTTTTCTTTGTGTGCTGACTGTTATTGATTTTCGTTGAGTGTCATTGTCTAATAAGTCTCTCCATGGTGCATAGCTAGAGGACTTGGGGCATGAGGCATGTTTTTATTTTCTTTTTGCTTGTGGGTGTGGTCTTGAAACTCTTAAGTGTCTCTTGTTGTTCCCTTGAAACACTTTGGAGATTTGAGGCATTTTTCTTGACTATTTTTGCACAACCATTCTTATAGTCATTCTGGCATCTTTGCCTTGATGCGAGTGTGGTTTTGCTACATTAAATTGGGTAAGCTAACATTGAAGTCATCTTGACCTTTATGTCTTTGATGTTTATGTTAGAATCTTTCCACATTCCAATTCGATATAAATCGCATTCATATCTTCATAGTTGCGCTTGTGACTAGTGATGGTCGTGTGATTTTTCGATGTCCATTAATAATGGCCCAATGATGAAAATAAGTTCTTTGACATTCTCTAATGAATGATGAACACAAAAATCCTATGTTACAGTTGCTCTATTGCAAGTACACCTTTGCATTTTCATGTTAAATTTGCATTTTTAGGCTGCATTCTGAGTTTGAGAGGGTTTTCCTTCATCTTTCTTTTGGACACTTAATCAGCTGTGATCACATTCCTATCTTCATTTCCTTATCTTTTTTCATGATCTCAACCGAAATTTTTCATCTTAAACAGTTGATTGATTTTTGAGGCGTTCTCTATCTTGAGGCACATTCTCTTTCTTCTCTTCATTTCTTTCCACCTCTTCCAAATTCTATCTTCCATTCACTTTCACCCCACTTATTTTCTTCTAATTCAACCTTGGGGCATAATCTTTGATGATCTACCTTGGTTCTGTGATTCTTATATCTTTCATCTTGCATCAAGAACTTTATCTTTAGTTCGATTTGATCAAATTTATCGATTTACTGTTTCTCCTCTGTCTCATTTCGATTTCGATCACGAGGGGGTGGTACCTATCAAACTTCAATCTTTGATTCAATTTTATCAATTCAATTCTTGCTTGAGATTCGTATCTCTTATTTGAGACTTGACAATTACCTATTTACAACGGTGTTGGCCTTGTCTTTTTCAATCAGCTTATCTTTGTCCTAGCGTGTTCCCAGAATGATCACATGTCTGGATTATTTTGTGATCCCAAATCGACCTCACATTTCAATTTTTCTTTGGCCACATGTTCCCAGAATGATCACACATCACCCAAAGAGGGGCAAATGTATGCACCCTAAAATGGTCACCTAGACTTTGGGCCCCATTCTTCATTTTATCAATGTTGAAATTATTTTATCAATTTTCTGAATCAATGATTTTTAATATTTTTAATTCAAATCAATTTATTTGATCAAATTGTAATTAATTCAAAAAAATTAATATATTTTCCAAGTTTTATTTAATTGAGAGAACTTGCTCCCTTTTAATTAAATAAAAATCCCTTTTAATTAAATAAAAATCTCTTTTAATTAAATAAAAATTATTTAATTAAATCATTAAGTCATTTATTTTAAATTTTATTTTAATTAAAAGAATAAATCTCTTTTAAATAAATAAAAAATATTTTAATTAAATATTGGAACCCACTTTGCTAAAAATAATAAATAAATAATAAAAAATAAAAATAATAAGTGCACTTTCCTATGAGATAGAATCTTTTGACTTTTTGAAAAAGGTTTTTGCCTCTTAATCTCTTCCACACATCTTTTTGCCTCTTAACCATGTCCATTGATTTTGCCTCTTGAGAATCTTGAGCACATGGATCAACCAAGATTTAATCTTCACCATTGCTCATTTCTTTTTGCCTCTTAATCTTGACTGTCCATTCATTTATAAATTCTTTTATAAGGAGACTCTCTCCTCATTCTTAATCATCTATCTTTTGCATCATCATCTCTTGGCATCTTAGAATCTTAGAATCTTGGAGTCTCTCAATCTTGGCGTCTTGGAGCTATGGTATTCTTAGATCTCTCATATTGAAGCATTGCATCATCATTTTTATTTTTTTTCTTGCATCTAGCTTAATCCATCTAGCTTAGATCTACTTTCATTTTTATGCATATTTGATGATCATGGAGACTAGCATTCTTATTTTTCCTCTTTGAATCTCTTGGTTTATGGTGCACTTGCATGGGCACAAACTAGGTCTAATCTAAGGGCCTCCATCAAAACCTTTGCACTTCATGAATAGAGAGCTATGAGCTTCCATTTGAGATCTCATTCTTGAGTAATCTTGGATATAATGACTCATAAAAGTGTGACAACATTTTAGCACACACATATAATCATAGATCATTTTATGTATGATTATCATGCATGGTTATCTTACTAAAGCTATCATTTCAACAAAGAGAGGGGAAGTTAAATTAGAGGACGATATGGTGAGAAGAGGGAGGGAGAGAGTGAAAGTGAGAGAAGGGGGAGAGGGTGAGAAACATGAGGTAGAGATAGAGGTTAAATTAGGGGAGAATATGGTGAGAAGAGGGAGGGGAGAGAATGAAAGAGGGTATTTAAGGGGACATAAATGTGAGAGTGAGAGTTGGAGAAGGGGGAGAGGGTGAGAGACATGAGGTGGAGATAGATGGTAATAAGGGGGAATAAATTGTAGAAGGGAAGGGAGATGAAAGAAAGGGAGAATGGGGAGTGGAAGAGATGAGGTAGAAAGAGATAAGGGGGAGGTGGAGGGGTGGAGCGATGAGGTAGATAGAGAAAGAGAATAATTAGGTCTTGGAATAGAAAAACATAGTGATGGGGGAAGGAAGAGGGGATGAGAGAGAGGGGGGAGATGAGGTTGAACCTATAAACAATACAATGAAAAACAATCCTCAAATGATCATGCACAAGTCAAAGGCTTAAGGTTAAAATCAATAGTCCACTAGGAATCATGTTGAAGAGAATGTGTTGATTCTTGAAATTTGGCTAAGTCAAAAAAATTCTAGATACCCTTAGAATCTAGAATCTTTATCTTAACTCCTATAAAGTTGAAACCACTCTCAAACATCCTGAAAGTATATGTGTGTGTGTGTGTGTGTGTGTGTGTGTGTGTGTGTGTGTTTTCTTGTGGTGATTGATCAGGAAAGTACTATCCAGGAAAGTATTGTACACTTTTCATTTGTCAAGCATTTTTTAGTTGACACGTCAAACATTTCCCTAGGTTGACTCATCAAGCCTTTTCTTAGGTTGACTCGTCAAGTATTTTAGGGTTGACTTGTTAACTGACATAAGCTTTGTTATATTGGCTTAGGGTTAGGGATTTCATTATGATATATGATTTTAGTACTTACGACAGAATTGAGCTATAAGGGATTACAGATTGTAATCAAGTTGTAATCACCGGATAATAAAATATTGGACTCGTTGTTGGTGGATGTAGCCCAGAGATTGGGTGAACCACGTTAAATCTTTGTGTCTTGTGTTCTCTTCTGTGTGGTTTATTGTTTTCTAATATTATTTATATTTGCACATAATTGTTATTTCTGCCTTGTTAATCCTAACAAGTGGTATTAGAGTGAGGTTATTTCATTCGTTCTTTCATCTATTCTTTGAATCAGGTCTCACGAGTTAGTGGGAGAGTCTCTCAATTAAGTGGGAGAAATGGTAGACGAGGGTAGGCTAAAGGTTGATAAGTTTAATGGACAGAACTCCTAGTTATGGAAGATGCAAATGGAGGACTATCTCTATCAAAAGGATCTATGGTGGCCATTAGAGGGTATAGCTAAGAAAGAGGAAACAATGTCTCAGGAAGATTGGGATATTTTGGACAGGAAGGCACTAGGGAGTATTCGTTTATGCCTGGCACAATCAGTGGCATTCAATATTACTAGAGCAATGAAAGCTAAAGATCTGATGTATACCCTAGCGAAGTTGTATGAAAAGACTTCAGCTTCAAACAAGGTATTTCTTATGAAGCATTTATTTAATATGAAAATGGTAGAAGGTGGATCAGTCGTTGATCATTTGAATGAGTTTAATACAGTTACAAGTCAATTAGCCTCTATTAAAATTACTTTTGATGAAGAGGTTAGGGCTCTCTTGATTTTGTGTTCTTTGCCAGAAAGTTGGAATGGCTGTTAGTAATTATGTTTCTAGTTCTAATACCCTAAAGTTTGATGATGTTATTGGTCTTATATTGAGTGAGGAAATTCATAGGAAAAGCTCAGGGGCATCCACATCGGGTAGTGTATTAAACGTAGAAAGCAGAGGCAGAACAAGAGATAGAGGAAACAACTCTGGAAATCGTGAGAAATCAAAAGGAAAATTAAAGAGAAAGAGGTCTGAATCCAAAGGGCCAAATGATTACTGGTACTATGGAAAACTAGGTCATAAGAAGAAAGATTGTTGGTCTCGGAAGAAAGATCAAGAAGACAAACATGATGGAAACAAGGAGGAAAATGTGGTAAGTAACAAATCCAAATAGGATGCTTTGCTCTTGTCTTTAGAAAATGTTGATGATTCATGGGTGCTAGATTCAAGGGCTTCATTTCATGCTACACCCCATAGAGGTTATTTTTTTTATTATGTCCAAGGGGATTTTGGGCTAGTTTATTTGGGAGATAATGAACCCTGTCAAATTGTTCAAAAAGGGAAAATCAAGATTAAGTTGCACAATGGAAATCATTGGCTACTACAAGAGGTATGACATGTTCCAAGGCTGAGTAGAAATTTAATTTCAACAGGGCAACTCACTAATGAGGGTTGCACAGTTACTTTTAATAATAAAAATTGGAAGGTTTCAAAAGGTTCCTTAGTATTAGCAAAAGGTGTGAAAGTAGGCACCTTATATCTTTGTACAAGTCATATTGTTCTTTCTACTTTAATTGTTTTATAAGATAATGAATGTTCAGGAACAGTGGCTATAGTTGAGTAGGAAGAACATCAAACCATTGTTGTAGATTTTGACACAACACCGTGGCACAATAGACTCGGGCACATGAGTGAGAAAGGTATGAAATTACTTCATTCAAAGAAAGTTTTACCTGGTCTGAAATGTGTTAATATGGATTTTTGTGAAAGTTGTGTGTATGAAAAGCAAAAGAGAGTTAGTTTTGTAAAGAGTGGGAAGGAAAAGAAAGATGAAAAATTAGAGCTTGTTCATACAGATGTATGGGGTCTAGCTCAGGTATCTTCCCTTGGTGGCTTTCAGTATTATGTTACATTCATTGATGATGCAACTAGGAAAGTATGGATTTATTTCCTTAGACAAAAATCTGATGTATTTCAAACTTTTAAGAAATGGAAAAACTTGGTTGAAAATGAGTCTGGAAAAAGATTAAAATGTCTCAGATCTGATAATGGTGGTGAGTATTGCAGCAAAGAATTTGAAGATTATTGTTCCTCTAATGGTATTCGTAGGCAAAAAACTGTACCAAGGACTCCACAAGAAAATGGAGTGGTTGAATGCATGAACATGACAATAATGGAGCGTGCAAGGAGTACGAGGTTGCATGCTAGGCTGCCCAAAAATATGTGGGTAGAGGCTATGAACACTACTATTTATTTAATCAATAGAGGCCCCTCTACTCCTGTGGACTGTGGTATTCCAGAGGAAGCATGGAGTGGTAAGAAGGTGAGTTATTCTTTTCTTAAAAACTTTGGTTGTGAAGCTTTTGCACTTATAGATTCTGAAAACATAACCAAGCTAGAAGCTAAGTCAAAGAAATGTGTATTTGTTGGATATAGCATTGATGAATTTGGTTATAGGCTTTGGGATTTTGAAAAATCATAAAATTGTAAGAATCAGGGATGTCATATTCAATGAGAAAGTATTGTACAAAGATCTGTTGCAGCAACATGAGAAGAAAGAAAATGATTATGTAGTGCTAGATGATATTCCAAATGATAATGTTCTAGTATTTCCTTATGCTCTGCAACAACAACAACAACAACAACAAATACCACACACCCCAGTGAATGTTAGACGGTCAACAAGGCTAAGTAGACCTCCAGAGAGATTCTCTCCCTCTTTGTATTCTATTTTATTAACAAATGTTGGTGAACCTAAATGTTATAATGAAGCTGTGCACGTGGATACAAAGCTTTAGTGGGAGTCTGCAATGACAAATGAAATGGACTCTTTGCTAAAAAATCACACTTGGGATTTATGCAAGTTATCTGTAGGTAAAAGGGCTTTATAGAATAAATGGGTTTACAGGATAAAAGAAGAGGGTGGAGGTAAGAAAAGATTTAAAGCCAGGTTCCCTAGGTTGACTCATCAAGCCTTTTCTTAGGTTGACTCATCAAGTATTTTAGGGTTAATTTGTTAACCGACATAAGCCTTGTTATATTGGCTTAGGGTTAGGGATTTCATTATGATGTATGATTTTAGTACTTGCGGTAGAATTGAGCTATAAGGGATTACAGATTGTAATCAGGTTGTAATCACTGGATAATAAAATATTAGACTCGTTGTTGGTGGACGTAGTCCAGAGATTGGGTGAACCACGTTAAATCTTTGTGTCTTGTGTTTTCTTTTGTGTGGTTTATTATTTTCTGATATTGATTATATTTGCACATAATTGTTATTTCTACCTTGTTAATCCTAACAATATATATATATATATATATATATAATGTAACTTAAGCATAAGAAATGAAGAACTTAAATGTTACATTTTATGTATGGTCGTGGTCCTGAAATTGGCATGAGTGCACCCTATTTAGAAGGGTTTTCTTTTCTTTTCTTTATTGCCACATAGGCCATACACACTATAGCGAATACACACTATTTAAACCATTATATTTTGATGTTGTGTAGAATGAAACATTGGGGAAACATTTAAATTTGAATAACATGTATGTGTTATTATGCATACACGCTTTTAAATACATTGGAATCCACCAAGCCTAAGGCTTGGATTTACCTCGGAGATCCAAACCAAAGGCTTGGAGGATTCAAACAGGTCTGCGATGTGTTTTCCAACAAACATTCAAAAAATTTAGAACTTTTTTTGTGTTCCCTCCATCAAGTTTACTCATGGTTTAATAATGATAAAATTAGATGACATGATATTGTAGATCTCTCTGTTAGCTATCTAACCATATAATTTATTTTAAATTTTGATTATGTAATGCCCAAAATAATTGGACAAAAACACAACAAAAAAAATTTTGTTGTGTTTTTGTTCGATTATTTTGGGCATTACATTTTGGTATCATAGCACAATTTCTACTTTAGGAACCTTTAGACCCATTACGTTTTCCAAACTTACCATTGTTTTGTCCTAAGTGTAGGATGCCTCTAGTCACGCGTAGTGCTCGCCGACGTGGGCAGAGACCCAGAGGTAGATGTGTGGTAGTAGAGGGAGATGAGCAAGCAACCAAGGGATTAGGTGACGAGTAGAGGCCCCCTCCTTTGCTGCCACCTAATCCTAATCAGGATATCCTTAATGCATTACTAAATTTGGCCAATATTATTATGGATAGATTACCTCCGGGAGGCTAGCAGGCCGGATTCTGAGAGTAGAGTCGAAGTCCCCCTCTTAGACGAGTAGCGGAGTAGGTAGTTCATGAGGGCGAGTCGGTGCACATGCCAGAGCCGCCACCAAGGTTAGTGCCAAGAGTACCTCGTGACATAGGGGACCTGATCAGAGACCTTATTAGACTACAACCACCACCCTTTTTAGGATCCTTGGTTGGGACAAAGGCATAGGCTTGGCTTTTAAGCCTCGAGCATTGCCTTGGGTTGCATTCTTATGAGAGTAACCTTAAGGCACACTTTGTAGTACACATGCTAAGAGGGAACACTTCCACTTGGTGGAAGCAGGAGGAGGTTAAGAGTCATCTTACCATGGACACCCTCACATGGGATATCTTCTTGGAGAGATTCCAAGCCCAATATATTTCGGAGCATTTCAGATAGCATCGCATCAATGAGTTTCATGACCTACAGCAGAGAGGCATGTCAGTAGCCCAGTGTGAGAACAAGTTTATCAAACTCCTTCCTTATGTGGACTACATGAAGGATGAGAAACCCTAGGTCAACCACTTTATCAAGGGGTTGAACTATGCCATAGCCAACAGAGTGCGGATGGTACTCGTAGGAGATCTACGTGATATAGTGGAGAGGACCATGGTAGCTGAGGAGATCCATAATAGATCTCATGATGCCTAGGACCGGTCATAGAACCGGAATGCCACATCTCAGTCTTTTGGTTTCTAGAAGTCTCGTTGGAAGCAAAACCAAAAGAACTCATCAAGATCATCTAGGGCACCCTAGCAGTAGCAGCAACAGCCACAATAGTCTCAGCAAAATCAGAAATAAAAATCTTCTCAGGGACAGCAAGGCTCTAAGCCCAAGTAGTGGCACTCATAGGGATCTCGACGAGATCAGAGGGGATAGTCTCAGCCTTCTAGAGGTTGATTCAGTGGGTCTAGTGCTATAGGAGGACAACAACAGTCTAGGCCTTAGGGTATACAGCTATAGGCTAGAGGACCGTACCTCACATGTGGTGCCGTGGGGCACATAGCTAGAGATTGTCCTACAGGCTGTTCAACTGGTAGTCAGATAGTAGCAGCTTCTGAGCCTACTGTAGGAGACATGGGCAGAGTGCACAGAGTATTTGCAGTGGTTGATAACCACCAGGCTAAGCACTAGGCCATAGTCATTAAGGCTGTAGGCACAATCAAAGGTAGTAATGTTTCTATCCTTTTTGATTCTGGAGCCACCAACTCTTTTATTTCACCCTTCATAGTGGAGCGATGCAGACTAGTGGTAGCTAGGCAAGATGTTAGTTGGGAGGTTGAGTTAGCCTTAGGAGCTAGGGTATCTGTTAGTTCCTTGGTGAGAGGTTTCCAGTTGTAGATTAGGGACTTTTCCACCACAGTTGATCTTCATGTCACACCACTAGGATCCTATGCTGTCATTCTTGGCATAGATTGGCTCTATTCCCACAGGGCTAAGATGGATTGTAGGTAGAAGATAGTGGAGTGTTTAGATGATGATGGGCTGACCTCAATTGTTGTAGGAGTTCAGAGACTTGTATCCCTTCGTATGATTTCCTCTATGCAGCTTAAGTGGTGCATGCAGAAGGGATGTCAGTTATATGCCATCACTATCAGTGATAGAGAGGAGGAGGTAGAGAAGGAGACTTCTCTTGATGATGACCCTATTTTACAAGAGTTTGTTGATGTATTTCCTTCATAGTTACTGGGTATGCCACCACCTAGAGTAGTGGACTTTCATATAGATCTTGTACTAGGAGCAGAGCTAGTTCCTAGAGTGCCCTATAGGATGACTACACACAAGCTCAATGAGCTCAAGATTCAATTAGAGGAGCTCTTAGAGAAAGGGCACATTCATCCTAGTGTATCTCCATGGGTGCACTCATCATCTTTGTTAAGAAGAAGGACGGATCTCATAGGTTGTGCATGGATTACCGACAGCTGAAAAAGGTGACCATCAAGAATCAGTATCCCCTTCTTAGGATTGATAACTTATTTGATCAGCTTCAGGGAACCTGAGTGTTCTCAAAGATAGACATGAAGTCAGGATATCACCAACTGAGGATCATGGATAGTGACATCCACAAGACTACTTTCTGCACACAATATTGACATTATGAGTTCACTGTGGTACATTTTGGACTCACAAATGCTCCAGTTGTATTCATGAGTCTCATGAATGGAGTATTTCATTCATTTTTAGACATATTTTTGGTGATATTCTTGGATGACATATTGATATACTCCCGAGATGAGCATGAGCACGAGGAGCATTTGAGGTAGGTTTTGCAGTGCTTGAGAGATAATCAATTGTACGGTAGCTTGCCAAAGTGTGCATTCTTCAAGATAGAGGTTCACTATTTAGGCTATGTGATATTAGGAGATGGGATCTCAGTTGACCCATCTAAGATTAGGGTGATTATGGATTGGTCGGCACCTACTAGTGTGACAGAGGTCAAGAGTTTCATGGGCCTTGCAAGCTATTATAGATGTTTTGTCGATGGTTTTCCTAGAGTGGCCCATCCCATCACTTCCCTTTAGAGGAAAGGGAAGAATTTTGAGTGGATAGAGAGGTGTGAGAGAGCTTTTCAGGAGCTCAAGAGAGCACTTACTAGTGCACCTATACTAGCATTACCTAACCCTTCAACATATTTTGTGGTATGCACATATGCATCTTTAGATGGGATTGGAGTAGTACTGATGTAGGATGGTCGAGCTATTGCCTACGAGTCTAGAAAGCTCAAGACTCATGAGCTTAATTATTCTACCCATGACCTTGAGCTAGCAGAAGTGGTGCATGCTTTGATGAGATGGTGACATTTCTTACTAGGCCACATATTTGAGCTTCATTTAGATCATCAGAGTCTCCAGTATATATTCACGTAGCCGAACCTCAATGCTAGATAGAGGAGATGGATGGAGTTCCTATGCGAGTATGATTTTGACGTTCACTACATCAAGGGTAAGGACAATGTGGTAGCACATGCCTTGAGTAGGAGACATCATGAGCTCTCAGCTATGACTAGTAGTATGGACTTGAGAGGGCACATATTGGATCACTTACAGGAGGATGCCTTCTATTCAAAGGTTAGATAGATGGTTCAGGCTTAGAGACCCCTGGAGGGGAAGTTCATAAATTATACTCTAGAGTCTGATGGCCTTCTTTGTCATAGAGGATGTATTTATGTACCTTCTTCCAGTGGGTTTCAGGATTTCATCATCCTTGAGACTCATAGAGCTCCTTATGCAATGCACCCCAGAGTTAAGAAGTTACATGCAGATTTGAGATAGCTTTATCATTGGCCAAGTTTGAGGACACACATTGCTGAGGTAGTGGCTAGATGCTTAGAGTGTCAGCGGGTTAAAGTGGAGCACCGTCATCCAGGTGGACTTCTACAGTCTCATGAGATATCTGAGTGGAAGTGGAACATTATAACCATGGATTTTATAGTTGGTCTTCCTATGTCATCTCATCGCCATGATACCATTATGGTGACAGTGGATAGGTTGACTAAGGTAGCCCACTTCTCACCCATACATACTACTTTTATAGCACTTGTAGTGGCATAGGTATTTTTGAGGGATATTGTTAGACTTCATGGCATTCCATGCACGATCATATCAGACAAGGACTCACTCTTTACTTCATCTTTTTGGAGAGAGCTTCAGACCGCTTTGGGCACCAGGCTCAATTTCAGCACAGCATATCACCCAGAGATGGATGGTCAGACTGAAAGGGTTAATCAAGTATTAGAGGACATGCTACGCATGTATGTGATGGATCATTAGGTTAGGTGGGAAGAGTACCTACATTTAGTTGAGTTTTCCTATAATAATGTGCATCATTCATCTTTGGGTATGTCTCCATATCAGGCCTTGTATGGAAGATCTTGCAGGACATCATTGAGTTGGGACAGGATTGAGGATAGAGTTTCCATTGGTCCAAAGTTGGTCAGACAGATAGAGCAGCAGGTAGATTTGATCAAGCAGCGTCTTAGAGAGGCCTAGGATTGATAGAAGAAGTATGCAGATGCTGGGAGGATTGATAGAGAGTATATGATAGGTGACATAGTCTTTTTGAGAGTACGGCCCCATAAGAGCCCAATCCATTTTGGAAAGGGTTCTAAGCTGGCCCCTCGCTTTGTCAAACCTTTTGAAATTTTGGAGAGGATCGGCCCAGTAGCATATCGTTTAGCCTTGTCACCTAGCCTGTCACGCATCCACGATATCTTTTATGTGTCTATTTTGAGGAAGTATATATATGATGAGTCTCATATTATTGATTAGAATGCTTTACAGGTGGAGTCGGATGGACAACTAGCTTTGGAGCCAATACGTATTCTGGCTAGCAGGACCTTGACCCTTCGAGATCGAGAGCTAGACCAAGTTAGGGTCTAGTGGGATTACTGCGATGAGGTCACAGCATCATGGGAGGACACAACACAGATGAGAGATCAGTACCCCCATCTTTTTTATGAACTCTAGGAGGAAGTTCATGCCTAGGAGGGGAGGATGTGAGGTCCTACCCCAACCCATCTTAGCTCAACATTCATTTTGGCATTTGATTCATCAGGATGATACTTTGAGTAGAGACATTTGACCTATTTTTGCTTACATATGCTATCATTAGATCTTATGAGATGATTGTTACTAATTTTTATGATGATGATTTAGTCATACTTTTTATATATGTTCATTTTGGTTCCATGATTATCTATGTTATATGAATTTTGCATCTTGAATTTGTTAAGTTATCTTTCAGTATAATAAATATTGGTGGAATCATGGTTCTACGATTAGCTTAGGATTACATGCTTATGTAGAAATAAAATTGATATTTTGAATAAAGTGGATTATGCAATGTTTCATGAAACACAATTATATATATATATTTATCAATTTTAGATGTTAATACTTCATTTTGAAATGATTATTAGTGCAAAGATTTTATGATGTACTGACATCGAAATTGAGTGTGCAGGAATATGGCCATGGTTGAAATTTGGAGAAACAAGAATAGATCTAAGTGCAATTAGTTTGAAGCCAAGTCGACTCTAAGAAGAGAACGACCTCGTCATAACATGATTTTATTCGTAAATGTGATGCATGTGTGTATGTGGTTGACAATGTTTAGAAATGTATGTTTGTAAGTAAATTTCATTTTTGTGAAAACATAAATGTAATTTGTCCACTAAGCATGCCAAATGTGTTTTATGATGTGTGCTTATGTGTGGTGTCACTTAACACCATAGTGATGATGTGGTATGCTTGAGTGGAATAAAGACCCCACCCTCTCCTTAGTTGGTCTTGAGTATTCCTAAGCTAGGTAGGTGGTTTAAGGAACCAAAATTTATGTAACCAATACTCTATTTTTAGATGCAAGTTTAACTAGAGCTTTTGAGGGGTTCTATAGAGTCCCAAGGTGTGGTTTAGGTTGGATTTTGGTGCCCCAAGGCTAGTACATGGGTTAAGGGACTTATTTCTTCTATTTCCACTTCCCTAGGCCACCTTTTTGTCTCTCCAAATGGGTCATTTTTGGTATAAACGAAAATGGAAATATTCTCTAAGTTGCTTCACTTTTCCATGTGTTGAATTTCATCTCATTACTATAGCAAGGGCAAGTGTCATTTTGTCTTGGATCTAGAAACCTAATTTTTTTGGGAAGGGAGAGGAGAGAGGAATGTTTTGAATGCCTATGGGGGAGAGAGACTTAGAAAAAAACACACTCTTGTTCATCTTGTTTATGCTAGATTTGGAGAGAGTGAGGAGAGGACTAGAGAGTATTTTTGGGCTAGTAGATTTGAGATGGATAGCAAGCTTGGAGTCAAGAGGAGCTCTTCTTCAACCTTTCAATTTTTCCTTTGCTTAGGAGAAGGTTGGTGGCTCCTATCATGTAAATATTTTGTATATGCTTTGAAAGAAATGTACTAGTGTGAAATTTGTAAATTGTAGTACCTTGTGTTGAATCTTATATTGTTGGGTTTCATTGTGTGATTTTATTTTCAATGTTGTTTGTCTTCTTGTTTTGCTTCATGTTTTGGGTGTGCAAGTTTACTCTTCATTCTTGGGAAGATTTGAGGAGAACTTGGGGTGAAGGGCCTAGTTGGGAATTCTTTATGTATGAGAGCATGGATGTATGGGCACCCATGAGAGCCTTCTTATGTTTATTTAGGGGGCATAAGGGGTGTGTTGATGCTCATAAATTTGAGTTATTTGGTTGAAAGGGCCTTGTGAAGACATGTAATATATGTTGAAATGATGTTTTGTTATAAGATAGGTGTCTCCATAAGAGAAGTTTCCACTTCACCAATCTATGAATTCAATCTTTAGAGTCCTTTGTGCAAGCTTGGGAAGTGAGTAAATTGTGAAAGTCTTTGTACGAAATTGTGGCATGTATGTTTATGTTATGTGTTGTTTGTGTGTAACCCATCTTATTCTTGTTTCCCCTAGCTCGGGCGTGGCCATGTAATGGTCTAGGCTGGGAGGTGAGCCTCCATGGCCATGTGGATAAATTCTTTATGTTGCAGGTTTGGTTACATGGTTTGAAGAAATCCAAGTTTGAAGTTCAAGTTAAAGTTGGAAAAATTTAAAAGACTGTTATTAGGTGTAACAACTTGGGAAATCTTGCTCTATATATTTTGTTTTCTATAACAAAAAAATTATATTATGATAAGAGATGGAATTAAGACTGGTTATTCTAGTAGGATTTCTAAATTAGCCTTAGTAAATTTATTTGCTCTCTTAAAAGTTCAAGTTCCTGCAACTATTAAATGTAATTATGATTAGTTTTCCTCCATGTATGTTATGTGGATTTGTAAAGGACTGGAAATGTTATTTTAATTTAAATTGCTCAGAAAAGGTTGAATTTCCTATAACTATAAAATGCATATTAGAACAGTTTTCCAGCATATATGTATTATGAAATTGTTTTGTACAGGAAGGTTAAATTAGTTTTACTATCTCTTTAAAAGTTCATTTTCTTCTAATCCAAAAATCTGGCATGATGTTAATAGATTGAGGACATAAGGAAATTATTGTAATACCTCAAAAATGGGATATAGGTTCATTAACCTCCTATATCGACACATCGAATGAAATTGACATCAAAGTCCTAACCTAAGGCACATCTACACATTATCAAATTTAATTGATTATCCTAAATTCTACATCGGGGAATATTCTTAGCAATATTCCTATTTATCCTAATTATCTTTAATTTAATGATTATTTGGTGATAAATCCTATTTATTCTAAAGTTTGATTAATTGAATATTCTAAATATTTAATTAATTAAATTTAATACTACCACTTAATTATTTAATTTAATTTAATTCTATTTATTCCTAATTATATTATTTAATTTTGACAATAAATCAAATCTCCTACAAATAATTGATTAAATATTTATTTAATTGATTAAATCCAAGTTGTCAATATTTAATAATATAGTTTTGAATAAAAGTTTGATTAAAATAATTGATTAACCCACAAATCAGTTATTTTTAAATTTAAAATCAATTAAGTTGAAGATAAATCACTTTATTTATTTAATTAATTCATGATTATTTGTGCACATTCAAAGAGCAGTTAAACTTTAAATCAGAAAATCAATTCAAGTTGTTATCTTTTCAAAACTCAACATCTATTTTGAGTTCAAAGTTGATCTAAACTTCTGATTTGAGTTAAAAAGTTGTTCTTGCATGATTTTGCATGATTTTATGAGTTATCTATTTGTAATTTTTTGTTAATTCAAAAATCAACCTGAGTTCATCAAGAGTGATTTATGACTTTTTCCATGCACCCTCAAGCTTTGGATTTCTATAAAATCAAGGCTCAGCTCTTTACAAATCATCCACAAAATTTGCATACTTACTCTGGCAAATTGACATCAGAAGAATCATCAAGCTTCTTGTGAATCAATGTTTTATGAGATCAATCTTGTTTTCAATTCATTCTAGTTTCATATTTCATATCATTGTTAGTTTAATTTGCATATCATTTCAATCCATTTAGATTAATTTATTATCAGTTTTTCTCATCTTATTGCATAAATTTTTTTTTTTTAAAAAAGATTAATTTGCATTCATATTTTATTGCTTTCATCATTTAAATCCTTTGTTTAGGTGTTGCATTGTCACTGATCTTGGTCTAATCTGAGAACATCATACTCGCACCTACTAGAAGGTAGTAAATCGTCTGGTTAGCATAGTTTCAATTACTTCCAGATTTTAGTTTTTGCTAACCTCTAATGTTTTACTAAAGTGTTGTGTCTACAGCTAGGTACAAAATTCACACACACATTTCTGGCACCCACCATGGGGCAACCCACCTTTACATGTTGATTTTTATTTTTTATTTTTTTTGGAGTTAAAACTCTAAAGTTTCAAAGATTTAATTTTATCTCCCAAATGACTTAGATTTTTGGTCTGAAATGTTTTTTATAGGTTGAAGATATATCAAGGAAGCTTCTATAAAAAATTTAGAATTTTTTGAGATGTTTTAAATTTTTAATAATTTTTTCTTGATTTTTCGGAAAAAATTAATTTCTGACGCAAATCAGCATATTTTTTTAAAAAATTTACATTTTTATAAATCTCTTTAAATTCTACAAGGGGTCCATTCTTTGTGTTTTAAATTTGGATACAATATGATAGCTCAAATAGTCAATTTACAAAAATTGGTTTGTTTTGGTAAAATGGGTCTCTAGGGCACAAATGAAGAGATTTTTCTAAAAATTTTACATTTTTAAAAATCCCTATATTTTTTATTAGGGGTCTTTATTTTGCATTTCTATTTTTGTGGTCGAAATCATATCAAAAAAATTAGATCTTGTTGACTAGGTCAAATGCAACAAAAAATAAAATTTTATGATGGGTATGCACTTATTTTTCACATGGTTCAATGAATGATATGAGTTGTCTTTTGGATTAGTTGTTAGTTTTTATTGCTCCTAATAATTGATTTTCAAATCTAACCCTAGGGTTTTCATAAGTTGAATATACGTTGCATATATTGTTTACTTATTTTCTTGTCGGAGAGTTTGTGGCTTGCTTGCGCGGGATTGCTTAACAAAGATAAAAATTAGGTAAAATCTACTAAGCATGTTGTGAGGGAATTCAAGTATTCTACTACATCTGAAAATATTTCAATTTGGACATAAAATAAATATCTCATGTGTCTAGCTTGAGTGCCTTTCTTGCTTTCATAAATCAGACTTCAATTTTTGGGCTATAAAACGAACATAGATTTGCTTTTTGCATATCTGTTACACATAGTAAATAGGCCCTATGAACACTATTTGTGGATGATCTTGAGAGATTGAGCTTCTTCCTCTTGTTTATTCATGTGAATCTCTTCTTGACGAAGGATCCCCTTGTAGGTAGGGAAGGTACTGAGAAAGTCTCACGTTCTACTAGATTCATGTGTCTTCAACTTTTGATTGATACATTCTCTCTTCAGAGAGGTTGATAGATCATAAGCGATTGACATCATAGATCTTTGTGAGATAATCTTGGTCTTAGCGTGTCGGATTAATATGTTTGCTTTATCTTGGTGAAGTGAAGAGGTTAGGGGATTATGCTCTACTTCTTTTTTGGATAGTACCAAAAACTTAGATCCTTGAATCTAATCTAGTTCCCCTATGGTATCTTTTGTGAGTCACCTTTAGAGGGGGTTAACCATAGTGGACATTCCCTTAATTGGGTCAACCACATGAATGGAACCTCAAGCGGTAATAGTCATTTTCACCATGGTAGTAGCAGCCGCTATATAAATGTCCTTGTGAAGGAAATCTTCACAGGTGTGGTCTCTTGTTGGGCTATCAGATCTCCCTAGCAGCTCCTGATTAATTAATTTCTCAGACTGTGTCAAAACCCCAATGCGCTTGGATTGGAGTTCACCCTCTTGAGATCACAAAATTTGCAGAGTCAGACCATTACTACAAACCCTAGTGAGGCTAAATTTTTTTTATTTTTCTAAGAATATGTATGTTATTCAAAAAAAATTTTGGAACATACACAATTAGCACTTCTAGGGATTAGCACAATAAGTCACTATTTCTTGTTCATGTGCAATGTTGCTTTTGCCCTTGTTCATTATTTTTAGACTATTGCTTGCTTCCCTTTCTTGCTATTTTGTGTGCTTGATATCTTCTTGGATACTTGAGACAAACTTTTACACAAATCTTTAAAAATTGGATAGAAAAATTTGCAAACAAACTGGTACTGAAAACTGAAAAATTGCAAATCTGAAGCAAAAATTTTAAACCTTGTCAAAATTATCTTCAAAATTCAATCTTTTTACTAAATGGCTAAGTGTTGTGAGCTCGTGCCCACCATCTGTTGGGCATCTACCCACACTATTGTTCATGTGCAGGGTTTCTTTGTCCCCTGTTCATTATTTTTAGACGTGCTTGGAATCACTTGCTTGCTATTTTACGTGCTTGTTTATCTATTTGACTACCGAAAATGAACGATCTTAGAATAATCTTCAAACCTGGACAGGGAAATTTGTGAACAATTTGAAATTGAAAACCCAAAAAATTACAAATCTAAAGCAAAAATCATTTCTGGTGTCAAAAGTCATCCTAAAATTTCAAAACTCGTATCAAAGCCAAAGTCAAAGTTGTCAGAGATTGGTCAAATTTGTCAGAAATCCAATTTTACAACCTATTTCCAAAATCTGTCAAACAAATCATTGTGTCAGGAACAGAGCAGAACCTATAATGAATACATTCATTTTCCTGAAGTGGTCACTTGAGTCTGATTTAGCCTTCTGATTTATCGATTTGAGTCTTTTTCATCTTGTGTCAAAACCTTGTCAAAATTATCTTCAAAATTCAATTTTTTTACTAAACGGCTAAGTGTTGTGAGCTCATGCCCGCCATCTATTGAGAGTCTACCCACACTACTGTGGCATAGTATCCTTCATTTATGTTCGATCTATTCTTTAATCACTTCAATCTTGACAAGGTTGTGTCATTTGATCTTCTAGAATCAATTCATTCTTCAGTTGTCTTCATCTTATTCTTTGGCTTCACCCAAGGTTAATGATGGAAACCAGAGCTTCATCACACAAGTAATCTAGAGAGGTATCCCATACAATACCTCTAAATACTCTCCAAGCCTTAACTCTTGAACAACTCTACAATTCTGGTCTTTACGAAGACGACGATCTTGGCAATTTTTGATTGAAAACTGGTTACGTACCCTCTCCATCAACTCACAGAGGTAATCAACAAACCCCACCTCAATCTAATCTAGGGAGCCCTAAAAATCCTAACATGTCTCATGGAGGGACACATCAGGGGTCTCAAGGACACCAATCTCAACACAGTATGGATCGAGAACCTACACCTTCAGAAATTGACTTCAAAAGAATGATGAAACATTTCTTGAAGGAAGATAGAGAAGCATACTTTCTAGAGTTAGCTCATCAAGGAGCTAAAATTCCTCCAAACTTTAATGTGGAAGATATCATTACACATGAGGAAGAAACTCCTATCATGGCTATGATGAAATAGATGCATGCCATGCAAGTCAAATTTAACAAACTTGAGAAAGAAAAGGAACCTAAAGAGTTCTCCATGGAGGCTCTATGTCCATTTTCATTTGATAAAGACTTGTACATGTCGCCATTCTCTAAAAGAGTGGAGACGCCTAAATATGATAAGTATGATGGAAACTCTGACCCTCAAGATCATGTTAGAAAATTTTGTACTCAATCTATGGAGTTTATGCATGAACCAACCTACTTAATGCATCTTTTCCCTCAATCTCTGGGAGGAGCAGCCATTCATTGGTTCTCTAGAATACCCCCTACTATCAAAATTTTTGAGTTAATCAAACTATTCTATCAACAATACTCCTACAATATTCAACATCTGGTCACCATGATCAACATCTGCAATCTGAAACAATATCCAGGAGAACCATTCCTGACATTTCTCAAGAGGTGGAGAAATAAATTTTCTCTGTATACTAGACCTATTCCAGAAACTGAGAAGCTGGAAATCTTCATCAACAATCTTGTTCCAGAAATCAACTACCCTTTACAAATGCAAAATCATACATCTTTTGACAAGATGGTAGGTAATGCGATCAAAATTGAGAAAGTACTTGTGCAAGAAGGAGACATATCACTTCAAAAAGACAAGTATGAATCTGGATCTAGTTATAAGGACAAGAACAAAAATTGGAACAAGAATAAAGGTGTTGTCACAGATGGTGTTGTTGATAATATTCGTGCCCCATCTAAGGCACCTGCTTTCTGTAATACCCAAAAAATGGGCTATAGGTTCATTAACCTCATACATCGACAATACGAATGACATCGATATCAAAGTCCTAACGTAAGGCACATCTGAACATCATCAAATCCTAATTGATTATCATAAATTATGCATCAGGAAATATTCCTAATTATCCTAATTATCTTTGATTTAATGATTATTTGGCGATAAACCCAATTTATCCTAAAGTTTGATTAATTGAATATTCTCAATATTTAATTAATTAGATTTAATTTTGCCACTTAATTATTTAATTGAAGTTAATTCTATTTATTCCTAATTGTATTATTTAATTTTGACAATAAATCCAAAATCCTATGAATAATTGATTAAATTCTTATTTAATTAATTAAAGCAATTGTCAATTTTTAATAATATTGTTTTTGAATAAAAGTTTGAAAATAATTAATTAATCCATAAATCAATTGTTTTATTTTTCAAAATCAGTTAAGTTGGAAATAGATCACTTTATTATTAAATTAATTCATAAATAAAACATGCACAATCAGAAAAGTAGACAACTATCAATTATCAATTAAATCTAACTCTATTTTGAGTTAAACTTTGCTTTAACATGTTTTTGTGAGTTAATTATCCTTTATTTAAAAATAACTCAAAAATCAACTTGAGTTATTTGAGTGATTTATGACTTTTTTTCATGCACCTCCAAAGCCCTAGATTTCTATAAATTAAGGCTTCAGCTCTTTATTTGGGATCCATGCACGAATTGCACACTCATGCTGCCGAATTGGAGACTGAAGAATTGATCTTGAGAATTCGAGTTGTTGTGAGATTTTTATTGTTTTTGCATAGTATCCATATCATTTAGAATATTATTGTTAGATCATTTTAGCATATCAATTTTCATATTAGCATAGATCCATATCAAGTTTTCATTATCATAATTGCACAGAAAAACCAAAAAAAAAAAGATTAATTGCATTCATTTCATATCTAGATTTTGCATTCAAATCTTTCATTTAGGTGTCATCAAGGTCACTGATCTCGGTAAAATTTGAGAATACATACTCGCATCTACTAGAAGGCAGTAAATCGCCTAGTTAGTTTAGTTTTTCATTTATTGCACGGTTTTAATTTTAGCTAACCTCTAATATTTTACTGAAGTGTTGTGTCTACAGATCAGGTACAAAATTTACACACATTTCTAGCACCCACCGTGGGGCCCTGAAACGGGTTTCCCTTCAAATTTTATCAATTTCTATCATTTTCTTGTCTTTTTCTATTCCAAGCCACAATTTTTATTCTCTGTTCGTACAATTTTCGTATGAGTTTTGTCAAAAACTCATACCAGGAGATACCCAATGTTGTACGATAGTTGATTTGATTAAGGATCGCACAAGCAGAAACCCACTGTCGTCTAGAAGCTTGATTATCGTGTGATCTGATACCCATTGTCATACGAGCTTCTAGATTGTCATCTGGGAGGTAACCCACTATTGTACAAGTTTCAGTGCCAGGGTTCAATTGTCGTTTCACTTTTTTAGGTAGTTTGTCAGATTTGATTTTTAGATTTTGACTAACAGCTAACCCTAACAATTGAAATTCTCTATTTTTTATTGATTTTCACTGGTTTTTTATTAGAAAAAGTGCAAGAATTTCTAAAAACAAGTAAGAATCTACTAAGCACGTTGCAAGGAATTTAGGTAATCTTTTCAGCTGATAACATTTTGATTTAGATTAAAAATAACTCTTGCATGTCAAGCTTGTGTGACCTTTATTGCTTTCATATCACATATTTCATTTTGGGCTATAAAAACAAACATAGATTTGCTTTCAGCATCTTTGTTACACATAGTAAATAGCCTCTATGAACACTATTCATGGCTCTTGAGAGAGTGGGTTTCCAGCAAAACTCTTCTCAATGAAAGAACCCTTGTAGGTAGGGAGGATACTGAGGGAGTCTCACATTCTACTAGATTTGTGCGTCTTCAGCTTTTGATTGATACATTCTCTCTTCAAAGAGGTTGATAGATCATGAGTGGTTGACATCATAGATCTTTGTGAGATAATCTTGGTCTTAGCGTGTTGGATTAATCTATCTACTTTGTTTGGGTTAAAAGTGAAAAGGCTAGAGGACTATGCTCTACTCCCTTTTTGGGTAGTACCAAAAACTCAGATCCTTGAATCTGGAACCAGTCTCCATGTGGTATATTTTGTGAGTCACCTTTAGAGAGGGTTAACCTTAGTGGACATTCTCTTAATTGGGTCAACCACGTTGACGAAACCTCAAGCGGTAATAGCCATTTTCACTGTGGTAGTGACAATCGCTATATAAATGTTCTATTGGAAGAAATCTTCACAAGTGTGGTCTCTTGTTGGGCTGTCAGATCTCCCTAGAAAATCTTGAAGATTAAGTTCTCAGACTGTGTTAAAACCCTGGTGCGCTTGGATTGGAGTTCACCCTCTTGGATCATAAAAGTTGCAAAGTCAAACCATTACTAAAAACTCTAGTGAGGCCAAATTTTCATTTTCTAGTAATATGTGCATTATTGGAAAACTTTTTGGAACATACACAATTAGCACTTCTAAGGATTAGCACAAATAAATCACTTGATTGTTTATGCGCAAGGTTGCTTTTGCCCTTGTTCATTGTTTTCAGACATGCTTGAAATCACTTGCTTGCTGTTTTGTGTGCTTGCTTATCTATTTGGTTACTGAAAATGAACAAATCTGTTACAATCCTCAAATCTGGACATTGAAATTTGCAAACAATCTGAAACTAAAAACCCAAAAATTTGCAAAAATTAAAGTGAAATTCCTTTCTAGAGTCAACAGTCATTTTGTAAAGTCAGAAAGTCATACGAGTTTTGTTGCCAGTCAATTCCAAAAAGTCAAAATTCCTGCTATCAACTATCGTGTGAGTTTTTCAATAATCATATGAGTTTTTCAATTGTCATTTCATGCTATCCCCACTGTCATACGAGCCTGTAGAAAGTCATTTGAGAAATTTCAAAAAGTTGTCAGAAAGTTGTCAGAACTATCAAAGACCTGGCTTTTCTAGCCTATTTCCAGAATCTGTCAAACAAATCACTGTGTCAGGAATAGAGCAGCAAACTACTGAGAATCCAATCATTTTCCTAGAGTAGCCTTTTGAATCTGATTTAGCCTTCTGTTTAATCAATTTGAGTCTTTATCATCTTATGTCAAAACCTTGTCTTAACTATCAATTATCAATCAATCAATCAAAATGACTAAGTGTTGTGAACTCATGTCCACTATCTTTTGGGAGTCTACCCATGTATCCAGGGCACAGTCTCCTTCATCTACATCTAATCTAAGCTTCAATCAATCAAAACCTTGACAAGGTTGTGTCATTTGATCTTCTTGAATCAGATCCTTCTTCAGTTGTCTTCATCATATTCTTTTGATTCACCCAAGGTTAATGGTGGAAACTAGAGCTTCCTCTCACAAGAAATTGGGAGAAGTACTTAACACTAGAACTTTGTCTACTCACTTAGGTCCAACTCTTGAACAAATCTATAATTCTAGTCTTTACAAAGATGACGATCTTGGCAACTTTCAATTAAAAAATGGTTACATTCCTCCTTCATCAACTCACGGAGGTAATCAACAAACTCCACATCAATCTATCCCAGGTAGAACTCCTACCATATCTCAAGCAAGGAAAAACTTTGGCTCTCAAAGAGCTCAATCTCAACATGATGCAGATTAAGAACCCACACCTGAAGAAATTGCTCAATATCAAAACAATGATAACTTCAAACGAATGATGAAGCATTTCTTGAAAGAAGACAGAGAGGCATACTTTTTACAATTGGCTCATCAAGGAGCTAAACTTCCTCCCAACTTTAATGCTGAAGATATCATTACACATGAGGAAGAAACTCCACTCATAGTGATGATGAAACAGATGCATGCCATGCAAGTCAAGCTTAATAACCTTGAGAAAGAAAAGGAACCCAAGGAGTTCTCCATGGAGGCCCTATGTCCTTTTCCATTTGACAAAGACTTGTACATGCCACCATTCCCAAAAAGAGTGGAGATGCCTAAGTATGATAAGTATGATGGACACTCAGATCCCCAAGATCATGTCAGAGAATTCTATACACAATCTATGGAGTTCATGCACAAACCAACCTATCTGATGCATCTCTTCCCTCGATCTCTAGGGGGAGTAGCCATTCATTGGTTCTCTAGGTTGCCTTCTACTATCAAAAATTTTAAGGATTTGATCAAATTGTTTTATCAGCAATACTCCTACAATATTCAACATCCTGTCACCATGATCGATATCTGCAATCTCAAGCAATATCCAGGCGAACCATTCTTGACATTTCTCAAAAGATGGAGGAAGAAATTCTCTCTATATGCTAGGCCTATTCCAAAAACTAAGAAACTGGAAATCTTCATCAATAATCTTATCCTAGAAATCAACTACCCTTTACAAATGCAAGATCATACATCTTTTGATAAAATGGTAGACAATGTGATCAAAATTGAAAAAGTACATGAGAAAAAAGCAGAAATCACACTTCAAAAGGACAAGTATGAATCAGGATCCAGTTCTAAAGACAAGAATAAAAACTGGAACAAGAATAAAGGCATTGTCATAGATAGTGTTGTTGATACTATCTGTGCCCCATCAAAGGCACCAAATTTCAATCTAACTATTGGTACCCAAGCCATAAAAGCTTTAGAACAAAAGGTGTCTGAATCATCTCAAAAGAAGCTAGAGTATAAAAAGTGGTCCGCTGATAATAAACGAACGTTCACTCCTTTGGCAGAATCTTTGGAATCAGCTATGAAAACTCTATTAGCTAATAACATCATCTCTTTGCCTGAGATCTGACAATCTGATTCTGATCCTAAACCAAAATTGTGGAGAGAGAACAAATTATGTGATTTCCATCGGGGTAAAGGTCACAAAACTAATAACTGCTTATGCTTGAAACATACTATTCAAGATCTGATTGATAAGGGAGATATCACCATTGACAATCATAAGAGCAATAATGATCATATAGCATTCACAGAACCATTTCTGAAACATGGTCAAGAAGTTTCATCTTCTCAACCTAATATGGGGGCAAAGGTCAATTATGCTTACCCTAGAAATAATGTTGTTATCAATATGGTCGAACCCTATCTCTCTGAACATTGCAATGTCATCACAATTGTGTGAAGAGATAGAAATCATCCTTTAGCTAACATAGTTACTCAATCACAAGCTCAGGCACATCTGAATGAACAAATCCTAGATTCATCAAATGTCTCTAAGATGCCCTTCAATATTTCTTCCGCTTCCAAACATAAGGTTGTTTATAAATCTTCCAATCCTAAAGACATGAGTCCAACATCTTATAGCATTGTTCAACAACTCCAACACACTAATGTAAAAATCTCCATGTTTGAGTTGCTTTGAATATCTCCATCTCATAGAGCCATTCTAGACAAAGCTTTGCTCGGATCCAATGTTCCTAATGACCTTGATTTAGATGGGTTCCAGACTATGGTTGGACATCTTACATCTCCATAGTATATATCCTTTTTAGAGGAAGATGAAAACTCCTTGAGTCACCCACATAACCAGCCCTTGCATATGGAAGTCTCGATCTAGAACCGTAGAGTCAAATGTGTGTTGATAGATGGAGGCACTGGCCTAAACATTTATTCTTACAGCTTGATCACACAATTGGGATTTTCAAAATTGGCTATTGATCCTAGAAATAAAATAACTATAAAAGCCTATGATGAACAAGAAAGGTCTTCTAAAGGCACCATTGTCTTACCTATCAGAGCAGGTCCAGTTATCAGAGATACTGTATGTCAAGTTCTTGATCTACCTTTGGCTTACAACATTCTTCTAGGGAGACCATGGATACATGAGATGAAGGCTATTCCTTCTACATTTCACCAATGCTTGAAATTTCCTTATGAAGGATTAGAGGTCACTATTCTAGTAGACATATCCACCAGTTGCAATACATTGAAGGAAAGTGTAGATAAACTTGTGCCTAATAACAAAGAATCTTCCATTGAACCAACTAAAGAAGCATCCACATCTAAAATGGAAGATCTTGCAAAAGAGGTTAATATCAAAGAAAATAGTATGGGAGAATATACTATAAAGCCAGTCTTATCTTTGACATCTCTCCCTATCTCACCTAAGTCTTATGGACAATCTTTGAAACAATCCAAACCAGACTCTAAAGAACGTCTTGAGGCATATAAAAAGAATTTTGTAGTAGAACAAGTCTCCAAGAAAGAATTTGAAGAGGATGAAGCTGTGCTTGCATGGCTATACAAAGATGAATTTGAATCCCATGATATTCAAACTAGTAACTCAGTAGTACCAGAAGATCCTTCTAAGTCATATGGCCCAGGAGATAAGTTGATAGCTAAGATGGGATGTCCAAGTAAAGGACCTCTAGGAGTCAGAGGAAAAGGTCTTGAGGAACCTATCCCACATACTGGTAGAGCAAATAAAGACAAAGTTGGCTTAGGATTTAAAAAGAAACCCTTTGACCTCAAAGGTAATTGTTCTCATGTCATAGAGCAGATCGCACTAGGAGAAGCCCTTCTTAAGAAAGAAGAAACAAAACCATCATATAGTGATTCAGACAGCTCAGAACTCATCCCCTATGAAAAATTGCCTAAAGAGATCAAAGACCTTGATGATAAAGATGATCCAATCAAAAGAATTAATGTAGTAGAAACACAAGAACCTACTATCAATCAAGAGATAGTTTCAACACAAGAACCAGCTAATCTCAAAAATAACCAAGAAGAGGAAGGTGGTAGTTATTCTGAGACAGATTCTCATGAGTATGAATTCAAATCAGAATCTGAGGGTCACCCTTCTTGGGGTATTCATCCTGACTTTACTCATGTTCTTAGATTTCCTAGAGGCATAGATGAGGAATCTAATGACTATGAATGGGGAGCCATTCCAGAAGAAGATGAGCTTATTATAGAGAAACATGTTCATGTTATTCACCAATATGCACTTGAACCTAACGTAAGTCTAGAGAGAAATGATGAACCTATCGAGTCTAATCCACCTATGGCTGAATTGGACTCCCACTATGACATTGAGCCTATTCATGAATTGAATGTCTTAATTTGTAATATCACCATTGAACTTGAGCGTTAGATTAGGACCAATGATGACAGATCCATATCCATAAACACTATCTCCCAATCTTTCACCATCTTGACTATCGAATATCCAAACCTTATTGACCAAACCTCCACAAATCTGAGCCATGGTATTTATACCTTCCTAAATGACTATGCCCTTTCTTGCTACCTCAATGCAGTTGAGCCTATGAGTACTTCCATCAATGAACTAAGCGTTAGCATGACGGAGTCAGACATCAAGTATCTTAGTAAAAAAAGTAAGAATAAAAAGAAAAAGAAAAGGAGTTTTGAGGGTGAAAACCACTTTGTGGTAGTCTCAGAACCTACAAAAGTAAAAATAAAAGATGTATCTAAAGGTGAAAACCTCTCTAAGGTGCCTAAGGATGAGATATTTGATGTCCTTCTAAGTCATTTATAGGATAGATCTCTAGTTCTAATTGAGCCCACTCAATCCATCAATTTGGGAACAACAGAAGAACCATAGTTGATTCATGTAGCACAATCTTTATTAGAAGAAGAGAAGCAAAAATTTACAAAATTCCTAACAAAGAAGAAGACCAACTTTGCATGAAAATATTTAGATATGCCAGGGTTGGATCCTAATCTTATAATGCATCATTTATCTATAGCTCCAAATGTCAAACCTGTCAAGCAAAAGTTAAGAAAGATGCATCCTCATGTTGCACTCTTACGAAAAGCTAAATTAGAGAAACTCCTAAAAGATGGATTCATCTGAGTTATTGACTATGCAGAGTGGATCTCTAATATTGTACCTATTTCAAAACCAAATAAATCAATCAGAGTGTGCATGGATTTTAGAGATGTAAATAGAGCATGCCCTAAGGATGATTTTTCATTATCTAAAACTGATATGATAGTGGACATGACTATGGGCTTTGAGATGTATTCTTTAATGGATGGTTTTTCTGGATATAATCAAATAAAAATTGCTCTTGAAGATCAAGATAAAACTGCTTTTACATGTGCATGGGGTACCTTCTGTTGGAATGTCATGCCATTTGGGCTTAAAAATGCTGGTGCTACATATCAAAGAGCCATGACATCTATTTTTCACGACATGATGCATAGGACTATGGAGGATTATGTTGATGATACTTTAGCAAAATCTATGATTAGGGTTGAACATCTAGATGACTTGAGCAAGATACTAGACAAAATGGAAAAATTTAGTCTTAGACTAAATCCTAAGAAGTGTGCTTTTGGTGTCACTTCTGGAAAGCTCTTAGGATACATAGTTTCAAAGAAGGGTATTGAAGTTGATCCAGCTAAAGTGAAGGCTATAATGGAAATGCAACCTCCAAAGAATATTAGTCAAATGAGGACATTGCAAGGAAGAGTTCAATCTATAAGAAGATTCATATCACAGCTGGCAGATATATCACAACCTTTTACAAAAACATTACATAAAGGTGTGACCTTTGCATGGAATGAAGAATGTGAGAAGAACTTTGACCATATCAAACAATATCTATCAAATCCTCCTATTTTGATGCCTCCTATTCATGGGAAGCCATTGATCTTATATGTCTCCACAACAGATACATCACTGGGGGCATTGCTTGCACAACATGATGAGAACAAAAAGGAAAGAGCTATATACTATATCAGTAGGACATTGGTTGCATATGAGAAGAACTATTCAATGATTGAGAAAGCTTGTCTAGCTATGATCTTTGCATCACAGAAACTGAGACACTACATGTTAGCTCATACCACACAATTGGTAGCTAAGATTGATCCACTCAAGTACCTACTAAGCAAAGCTGCCCTCACAGGTAGATTAGCTAAATGGGTCATGCTCTTAAGTGAATTTGACATTGAATATGTGGAAAGAAAAGCTATCAAAGGATAGGTTATTACTGATCAATTAGCAGATGCACCTATGATTGATGATACATCAATGCAAATGGAATTTCCAGATTCCTCTATCATGACTCTTTCTTCTAGAGAATGGAAGTTATTTTTTTATGGCTCCTACACACAAATGGATCAGGAGTGGGCATATTGTTCATAACTCCTCAAGGATACTCAATCCCAAAAGCATTCAGATTAAAGTTCCCTTACACAAACAATATTGCGGAATATGAAGCCCTTTTGAATGGCATGAAAATAGCAATTGAGTGGCGAGTAACCGAATTACACATTCATGGAGACTCTCAACTTATTATCCATCAACTCAATGATGTGTACCAAACTAAAGATGAAAAGCTCATTCCTTACAAGAGAATGGTAGATGATCTAAAGAAGTATTTCCTATCTATCACATTTCAAAAAATTCCTAGAATAGAGAATAAGGTTGTCGATGCAATGGCAACACTATCTACTTTATTACAGCATTCTGAGCATGAGCTACACTATGAGTTCCTGGTGGAAGCACTATCTTATCCTGCATATGATTCCCCTGAAACCCGCATGATCTGCATTGTTGTTGGTCATGATTCATCCAGAACAAAAACCTATTTTCCTATCTCCAAGACCAAATCATTCCCGATACCTTCAACCACCATGAAAAGAGATACCTTATCTATAATGCCTCCTGATATGTCATCATTGGTCACAATCTATACAAATGAGGTCTAGATGGTACACTACTTAGATGTTTAGAATGGGAAGAGTCTCAACATGCATTAGAGGAAGTCCATGAAGGTATTTGTGGGTCACACTCGAATGATTTAACACTAGCTTGAAAAATTATTAGGGCTGGGTACTATTGGCCTGAAATGGAGAAAGAGTCTATCAAATTTGCTAAGAACTGTCAAAAGTGCCAAGTGCATGGCAACTTAATTCATGCTCTAGGGAGAGATCTAATTCCCTTTACTACACAATGGCCTCTTCACCAATGGGCATTTGATCTTATAGGAGCTATACATCCTCATTCTTCTAATGGACATACCCATATAATCACAGCTACAAATTATTTTACAAAATGGGTAGAAGCAGTCCCTTTGACACAAGAAACTAGAAAACAAATGTCTATGTTCATATTAAACTATATCATATGTAGATATGGGATACCACATTCCATAATCATAGATAATGGTGGGCAATTCAAGAACAAAGATCTAGATGATTTATGTGCCAAATTCAAGATTACACAACATTGGTCATCTATCTACTATCCTCAAGGGAATGGACAAGCAGAGGCTTCAAACAAGAATTTATTGAAAATCTTGCATCGTACAATTAATAAAATAGGAAGAGACTGGCATCTCATGATCAATCCAACTCTTTAGGCCTATAGAACAAGTATCAGAACACCTATTGGGGCTACACCTTTCACTTTAGTTTATGGGTCTAAAGTGGTACTACTTATTGAGGTTGAAATCCCATCAGTAAGAATCAAAATGCATGGTCTAGTAACTGATGATGATTGCAGAGTGTCTAGGTTGCAAGAACTTGAACTACTAGATGAGCACAGACAAGTAGCGTATGATCATCTCAAAGTGTATCAAAAAAGAATGTCTAGAGGCTACAACAAGAAAGTCAGACACAGAGAATTTTAGGTTGGTGATCTAGTCTTGAGAGAGAATCCTAAAAATCAATCACATCGAGAACGCAAGGAGATGTTTGAACCCAACTAGCTGGGTCCCTTTGTTATCACTGCTATTTTTGGCTCTTGTGCCTATCAACTCTCAATGACTGAAGGAGAACAGCTCTAAGAACCAATCAACATTCTCCATCTGAAGAAATTCTATGCCTAAGACATTCAGTCTATGGTAAAATGTCCTAAAAAAATCATAAAAACCTAAAAAAGTCCTAAAAAAATGAACGTCTTGGTGAAAACCTAGCAATGGGCGCCTTGATGATTCACAAAAAAAGTAAAAAATATCAAAAGTACAAAAAAAATTGAAAAAATGAAAAAATACAAAAAAAATGAGAAAAAGAAAAAAGTGCCTTGGTGAAAACCTAGAAACAGGCACCTTGGTAGCAAAAATAGAATCTCTACCAAGATGGTGAAAACCCAGCAAATGGGTGCCACTTTATTCAAAATGCTCCATCTATTAGCACAATCTTGGTCTTTCCCAGCTTTCAGTCTTGCTTTAGTTTGTACATATCTCCCAGTTTGTTTTCACATTCCTATTTTCAATAAGTCAGTTTGTACACCAATCAGCTCAAGCGTTGGTATCCTATCAATCTTCAAACTTGGGGGCAACCAATGTCATATCCTATGGCCTCCAATTTGTCTGAGATGTATCATATCTAATCAAAGTCCTTTGAAGCTTCATTTGAGTTAGTTAGTGTGTCTTGTCTCCAGAAAGGATTTTGCATCTACATCAAACATCAAACAGAAATTGAAAACAATCTATGCTTTTTACATGCTTTTGTCTCCTTGTATGCTTACTGATTCGCATTGAGATTTTTTGCATATTATGTCCTTTTGAGCTCTTCAATGATGTCCTTTATAGGATTTGGAGAGTGATGACTGGGGGCATAATCTTTTCTTTGTCTTTTGCTTGTATGTGAAAATCTAACAACTTTGGAAATTCTGGATTGAAATGGTGTTTGATTGTAAGAGCCTCTATCTCGAATTGGATGGCCATGCGTACCTCGACCATTGATATCCAAAAAATTCAAGGAAGTTTGATCTAACTATTTTTGAGTGAGTTCTTTCTCCTACCATGAAACGTGATCTTACCTAAGGATGTGGATGATAAAGGGTCACTACGGGTAATTCACATTGGATTTAGAATGATCTCTTGACTGCTTGATGTGTTTGTACCGCAAGGTGTATTCTGGTCATCATGACATTTATGTTTCGATGCTTATACAAATTTCTATATCAAAATGGACATGATATTCAGGTCATCCTGGCGTTTATGCCTTGGTGCTTATATCTAATCCGACATTTCAAAAACAAAATCAATATTCATATATCCATGGTTTCCTAATCAGTGGATGTTGTATTGATTCTTGCGTATACAAATCGATATTCATATGTCTATGGTTTCATAACTAGTGGGCATTGTATTGATTTATCCGGTTACCTAAAAATTCAATGATGAGAATGACTGACACATGATCAGTGACTAGGTCCTAGGTCTTAGGTTGCATTTTATTCTGCATGTCTCTTTGCATTTTGCATGTTTGCATGATCTCACAATGGTTGGCTAAACTTCAATGCTTAAACGATTCTTCAAATTGCATCTTCAAATCTAACAAGTGTTGAATCTCACACGAAGGTTCCTCCAACAAAATAGCAAGTAGAATCCTTTTTTGGGATCAAAATCAAAATTTGAGATCATTCATATTATAAACTACTTGCATAATCGACCTTCATTCATCACAGAAATCCAGAATTCAACTTAACTAATTATCTTACATCAAACTATCAAAATTTCAACTTGGTCACCCATGGTCAACTCATGGTCAAACCTCATCAAACTTGGTCTTCCATGACCTCTCAACGATGTAGAATGTGTTTTCAAACGTGAATAACCACTTCTCAAATCAATTAACATGCTTCTAAACTATCAACGCTGACTTTCCTTGTTAGATTTCAGTTTTAATCCCGAAGGGGGCATGGTATTGCACATCATTCAAAGTCTATAATGATATCTTTATTGAAGTCGTATCTTTATGGAAATCATATCTTTCCTTAGTAATCAAGACAACAACCACGTCTAGTTGTTGATTCATCAAAAAGACCTCATCACTCAGGGAAAATCAATCATCACTCGGGGCATATCAGATTCATCAAGATCCATATCAATTTGGTATTCTCCTAATCTTGTAAATTGTATTAGTTTTTGCAACTATCGGTTTAATTGTGTTATTTCCTTGGTTCTTCAAAAACTAAAGGGTTCAGATGTGATACCAATGTGATTCTTATCAACAATCGGGTCTGGAATCAGTCACTCACTTCTTTGCAATCATAAGGTTCGGAATCAGGTGTTTTGACACTTTTTTGCAATCATTAGTTCATTACTGTTATAGTTAACATTATCTTTGGTCATTCAAGACCTATTATCTTCATATCAAATCTTTCAATCAGCTTTTGTCTCATATCAATATCAATTTCAAACATTAGTTTCAACATCATACACAGACTATCTTTGAACCACTGTGCTTCTCACAGCAATTCAAAGAGGGGCAAAATGTAATACCCCAAAAATGGGCTATAGGTTCATTAACCTCATACATCGACAATACGAATGAAATCAACATCAAAGTCCTAACCTAAGGCACATCTAAACATCATCAAATCCTAATTGATTATCATAAATTCTGCATCAGGGAATATTCCTAGTAATATTCCTAATTATCCTAATTATGTTTAATTTAATGATTATTTGGTGATAAATCCAATTTATCCTAAAGTTTGATTAATTGAATATTCTCAATATTTAATTAATTAGATTTAATTCTGCCACTTAATTGTTTAATTGAAGTTAATTCTATTTATTCCTAATTGTATTATTTAATTTTGACAATAAATCCAAAATCCTATGAATAATTGATTAAATTCTTATTTAATTAATTAAAGAAAATTGTCAATTTTTAATAATATTATTTTTGAATAAAAGTTTGAAAATAATTGATTAACCCATAAATCAATTGTTTTATTTTTCAAAATCAGTTAAGTTGGAAATAAATCACTTTATTATTAAATTAATTCATAAATAAAACATGCACAATCAGAAAAGAAAATAACTATCAATTATCAATTAAATCTAAACTCTATTTTGGGTTAAACTCTACTTTTACATGTTTTTGTGAGTTAATTATCCTTTATTTAAAAATAACTCAAAAATCAACCTGAGTTATTTGAGTGATTTATGTCTTTTTTTCATGCACCTCCAAAGCCCTAGATTTCTATAAATTAAGGCTTCAGCTCTTCATTTGGGATCCATCCACGAATTGCACACTCATGCTGCCGAATTGGAGACTGAAGAATCAATCTTGAGAATTCGAGTTGTTGTGAGATTTTTATTGTTTTTGCATAGTATCCATATCATTTAGAATATTATTGTTAGATCAATTTAGCATATCAATTTTCATATTAGCATAGATCCATATCAAGTTTTCATTATCATAATTGCACAAAAAAACCAAAAAAAAAAATAGACTAATTGCATTCATTTCATATCTAGATTTTGCATTCAAATCCTTCATTTAGGTGTCGTCAAGGTCACTGATCTTGGTATAATCTGAGAATACATACTCGCATCTACTAGAAGGCAGTAAATCACCTGGTTAGTTTAGTTTTTCATTTATTGCATGGTTCCAATTTTAGCTAACCTCTAATGTTTTACTGAAGTGTTGTGTCTCCAGATCAGGTACAAAATTCACACACACACTTTCAATCTTACTGTTGGTACCCAAGCCATCAAAGCTTTTGAAGCCAAAGCCACAGAGTCCAACAAAAAGTCATATGATTACAAATCTTGGGCTACAGATCCTAATCGCAAATTCACTCGTCTTGGAGAATCCTTAGAATCAGCCATGAAAACTTTTTTGGCAAACAAAATCATCTACTTACCTGAGATGAAAGTCTTTGATCCAGAACCTAAATCGAAATGGTGGAGAGAGAACGATTTCTATGAATTCCATCGTAATAAAGGTCACAAGACTAATAACTGTATTTTCTTGAAGCACATTATACAAGATAAAATTGATAATGGCGACATCACGATTGATAATCATAAGAGAAATAATGATCATACAGCATTCACAGAACCATTTCCTAAACATTATAAAGAAGATTCTTCTTCTCAACCTAATATGGGTGCTAAAGTCAATTATGCCTACTCAGGAAACAATGATGTTATCAATATGGTTGAACCATGCCTATCTGAGCGTTGCAATGTCATCATAATTGTAAGAAGAGATAGAGATAATCAATTAGCTAATGCAGTTACTCGATCACAAGCTCGAGCACACCTACAAGGACAAATACCAGATTCATCAAATGTCCCTAAGGTGCCTTTCAATCTTTCATCTATTTCTAAACAGAAGGCTACATCTAAATTTTCAAATCCTAAAGACACAAGGCCTACTTCATACAGTATTGTCCAACAACTCCAGCACACAAATGCTAAAATTCTCATGTTTGAGTTGCTTCGGATATCTCTAGGTCATAGAGCCATTCTAGACAAAGCTCTACTCGGATCCAATGTTCCTGATGACCTTGATTTAGACAGATTCCAGACTATGGTTGGTCATCTTACGTCTCCATAGTACATTTCCTTTTCAAAGGAAGATGATAACTCCTTGAGTCATCTGCATAACCAGCCTTTGCATATTGAAGTCTTGATCCAAAACTGTCGTGTCAAACATGTGTTGATAGATGGAGGCGCTGACCTAAACATTTGTTCTTTCAGCTTGATTACATAAGTGGGATTTTTAGAAATGGCCATTGATCCCAGGAAGAAGATAACTATCAAAGCATATGATGAGAAAGAAAGATCTTCTAAGGGAACTATTGTCCTACCTACTAGAGTAGGTCCTGTCATCAGAGATACTATATGTCAAGTTCTTGATCTGCCTTTGGCTTACAATATCCTCCTAGGAAGACCCTAGATACATGACATGAAAGACATTCCCTCTACATTCCATCAGTGTTTAAAATTTCCTTATGAAGGAGTTGAGGTGATGATTCCAGCTGATCTATATACAACTTGCAATACCTTGAAAGAGAGTGCAGATAAACTTGTTCCTAATAATAGAGAATCTTCCACTAAGTAGCTAGACATTGCTTCAACCTCCAAGATGGAAGACATTTCCAAAGAGGTTAAAATCAAAGAAAATGGTATGGGAGAATATACTATAGACCTAGTCTTATCTTTGACATCTCTCCCTATCTCTCCTAAGTCTTATGGACAAACTCTAAAATAGTCCAAGCTAGAGACTAAAGAACCTCTTGAAGCATATAAAGGAAATTTTGTTGTAGAACAAGTGTCTAAATAGGAGTTTGAAGAGGATGAAGTTGTGCTCGCATGGCTATACAAAGATGAACCTAAATCTCATGTTGTTAAAAAATGTGATGCTAAAATACCAAGTATCCCTTATAAGTCATATGGCCCAGGGGATAAATTGATCACAAAGATGGGATATAAAGGAAAAGGACCTCTAGGACTACAGGGTAAAGATCTTCTATCATGTCTTAATCATCATGGCTGAGAAAACAAGAATACAACAGGTCTAGGGTACACAAAGAAACCTTTTTGTCTTAGCAAGAACTCCCCACATGTATTAGAATAGATTGAGCCTTCCATAGCAAATCAACTAAAGGGAGAAATAACTAAACAATCTGATAGTGATGATTCAGACACCACTGATGAGCTCATTCCTTATGAGTGTTTGCATAAAGAAATAAAAGAGCTCCTTGAAGCTAAAGATGATCCAATAAAAATAATTAATGTAGTAGAAACACAAGAACCTACTATAGAGCAAGAGATAGTTGCAACACAAGAACCAGCTAATCTCAAAGGCAATCAAAAAGAGGAAGGTGGTAGTTATTCTAAGACAGATTCTTATGAGTATGAATTCAAATTAGAATGTGAGGGTAACCCTTTTTGGGGTATTCATCCTGACTTTACTCATGTTCTTAGATTTCCTAGAGGTCTAGATGAAGAAATAAAAGATGAATCAAATGACTATGAATGGGGAGTCATTCCAGAACTAGATGAACTTGTTACACAAAAGCATGTTGATGTTATTCACCAATATGCACCTCAACCTAACGTAAGTCTAGAGTGAAATGATGAACTTATCGAGTCTGATGCACCGATGGCTGAAGGAGATTTCCACAATGACATTGAGCCTATTCACGAATTGAATGTCTTAAGTTGTAATATCACCTTTGAACTCAAGCGTCAGGTTAGGACCAATGATGACATATCCATATCCGTAAACACTCTTTCCCAATCTTTCACCACTTTGAATATCCAACGTCTTGACCTTCTTGACATAACATCTACCAACTTGAACCAAGGTATTTATACCTTTCCCAATGACTATGCCCTTGCTTGCTACCTAAATGCAGTTGAGCCTATGAGGACTTCCATCAGTGAACCAAGTGTTAGCATGATGGAGTCGGACATCAAGTATCTTAGTCAAAAAAATAAGAATAAGAATAAAAAGAAAAGGAGTTCTGAGGATGAAAACCACTTCGTGGCAGTCTCAGAACCTACAAAAGTAAAAATAAAAGATGTATCTGAAGGTGAAAACCTCTCTGAGGCACCTAAGGATGAGATATTTGATGTCCTTCTAAGTCATTTATAGGATAGATCTCTAGTTCTAATTGAGCCCACTCAATCTATCAATTTGGGAACAACAGAAGAACCACAGTTGATCCATGTAGCACAATCTTTATCAGAGGAAGCAAAGAAAAAATTTACAACATTCATAATAGAGAAGAAGATCAACTTTGCATGGAAATATTCAGATATGTCAGGTTTGGATCTTGATCTTATAATGCACCATTTATCTATAGCTCCAAATGTTAAACTTGTTAAGCAAAAATTGAGAAAGATGCATCCACATGTTGCACTCTTGGTAAAAGATGAATTAGAGAAGCTCCTAAAAGTGGGATTTATCCGAGTTATTGATTATGTGGAATGGATCTCTAATATTGTACCTATTTCTAAACTAGATAAATCAATAAGAGTGTGCACCGATTTCAGAGATGTAAACAAAGCATGCCCTAAGGATGATTTTCCATTACCTAACATTGATATGATAGTATACATGACTGCGGGCTTTGAGATGTATTCTTTAATGGATGGTTTTTCTGGATATAATCAAATAAAAATTTCTCTAAAGGATCAAGATAAAACTGCTTTTACATGTGCATGGGGTACCTTTTGCTGGAATGTCATGCCATTTGGGCTTAAGAATGCCAGTGCTACATATCAGAGAGCTATGACTTCTATTTTTCATGACATGATGCATAGGACTATGGAGGATTATGTTGATGATACTTTAGCAAAATCTATGATTAGAGTTGAACATCTAAATGACTTGAGCAAGATACTAGACAGAATGGAAAAATTTAGTCTCAAACTAAATCCTAAGAAGTGTGCTTTTGGTGTCACTTCTAGAAAGCTCTTAGGATACATAGTTTCAAAGAAGGGTATTGAAGTTGATCCAGCTAAAGTAAAGGCTATAATGGAGATGCAACCTCCCAAGAACATGAGTCAAATGAGGACATTGCAAGGTAGAGTTCAATCTATCAGACACTTCATATCTCAGCTAGTAGACATATCACAACCTTTTACAAAGACATTACATAAAGGTGTGACCTTTGCATGGAGCGAGGAATGTGAAAAGAACTTTAATCATATCAAGAAATATCTATCAAATCCTCCTATCTTGATGCCTCCCATTCAAGGGAAGCCTTTGATCTTATATGTCTCCACTACAAATACATCAATGGGGGCATTGCTTGCACAACATGATGAGAATAAAAAGGAAAGAGCTATATACTATATTAGTAGAACATTGGTGGCATATGAAAAGAACTATTCTATCATTGAAAAGGCTTGTCTAGCTATGATCTTTGCATCATAGAAACTGAGACATTATATGTTGGCTCATACCACACATTTAGTAGCTAAAATTGATCCACTAAAGTACCTACTAAGAAAAGCTTCCCTCACGGGTAGATTAGCCAAATGGGTCATGCTCTTAAGTGAATCTGACATTGAATATGTTGAAAGAAAAGTGATTAAAGGCCAAGTTATTGCTGATCAATTAGTAGATGCACTTTTATTTGATGATACACCAATGCAAATGGAATTCTCAGATTCCTCTATCGTGAATCTTTCTTCTAGAGAATGGCAGTTATTCTTTCACGGCTCCTATACATAGAATGGATCTGGTGTAGGAATATTGTTCATAACTCCTCAAAGATACTCAATCCCAAAAGCATTCAAAATCAAGTTTCCTTGCACAAAAAATATTGTTGAATATGAAACCCTTCTTAATGGCATGAAAATGGCAATTAAGTGGAGAGTAACAGAATTACACATTCATGGAGACTCACAACTTTTAATCCATCAAGTCAATGATGTGTACCAAAATAAAGATGAAAAGCTCATTCCGTACAAGAGAATGGTAGATGATCTAAAGAAGTATTTCATATCTATCACATTTGAGAAAATACCTAGAATAGAGAATAAGGTTGTTGATGTAATGACAACATTATCTACTTTATTACAATAGCCTGAACATGAGCTACACTATGAGTTCCTAGTGGAAGCACTATCTTATCCTGCATATGACTCCCCTAAAACCTGCATGATTTGCACTATTGTAGGTCATGATTCATCTAGATATAAAAACCTATTCTCCTATCTCAAAGACCAAATCATCACCGATACCTTTAACCGTAATGAAAAGAGATACCTTATCCGTCATGCCTCTCGGTATGTCATCATTGGTCATGATCTTTACAAATGAGGTCTAGATGGTACGCCCCTTAGATGTTTAGAATGAGAAGAGTCTCAACATGTGTTAGAGGAAGTCCATGAGGGTATATGTGGGTCACACTCAAATAGTTTAACACTAGCTTGAAAACTTATTAGGGCTGGGTACTATTGGTCAGCAATGGAGAAAGAGTCTATCAAGTTTGCTAAGAACTGTCAAAAGTGCCAAGTACATGGCAACTTAATTCATGCTCTAGGGAGAGATCTAATTCCCTTCACTACACAATGGCATTTTCATCAATGGGCCTTTGATCTTATAGGAGCTATACATCCTCATTCTTCTAATGGACATACCCATATAATCACAGCTACAGATTATTTTACAAAATGGGTAGAAGTAGTCCCGTTGACACAAGCAACTAGAAAACAAATATCTATGTTCATCTTGAACTACATCATATGCCGGTATGGTATTCCACATTCCATAATCACAGATAATTTTGGATAATTTAAGAACAAAGACTTGGATGATTTATGTGCCAAATTCAAGATTACACAACATTGGTCATCTATCTACTATGCTCAAGGGAATGAACAAGCAGAGGCTTCTAACAAGAATCTATTGAAAATCTTGCACCGTACAGTTAATAAAATAGGAAGAGACTGGCATCTCATGATTAATCTAGCTCTCTGGGCCTACAGAACAAGTATCAGAACCCCCACTGGGGCTACACCTTTCGCTTTAGTTTATGGGTCTAAAGTAGTACTGCCTATTGAGGTTGAAATCCCATCACTAAGAATTAGAATGCATGGTCTAGTAACTGATGATGACTACAAAGTGTCTAGGTTGCAAGAACTTGAACTACTAGATGAGCGCAGACAAGCATCATATAATCATCTCAGAGTATATGAGAAGAGAATGTCTAGAGGTTACAACAAGAAATTCAGACACAGAGAATTTTAGGTTGGTGATCTAGTCTTGAGAGAGAGATCCTATAAATCAATCACATAGAGAGCGCAAGGGAAAGTTTGAACCCAACTAGTTGGGTCCCTTTGTTATCACTACTACTTTTGGCTCTAGTGCCTATCAACTCTCAATGACTGAAGGAGAACAGCTTCGAGAACCAATCAACGTTCTCCATCTAAAGAAATTCTACACCTAAGACATTCAGTCTATGGTAAAATGTCCTGAAAAAATCTTTAAAATTGGAAAAAGTCCTGAAAAAATGAACATCTTGGTGAAAACCTAGCAATAGGCACCTTGATGATTCACAAAAAAGTAAAAAATATCAAAAATACAAAAAAATTGAAAAAATGAAAAATACAAAAAAATGAAAAAAAGAAAAAGTGCCTTGGTGACAACCTGGAAACAGGCGCCTTGGTAGCAAAAATAGAATCTCTGCCAAGATGGTGAAAACCTGGCAAACGGGTGCCACTTGTTTCAAAATGCTCCATCTATCAGTGCAATCTTGGTCTTTCCCAGCTTTCGGTCTTGCTTTAGTTTGTACATATCTCTTGGTTTGTTCCCACATTCCTATTTTCAATAAGTCAATCTGTACACCATCAGCTAAAGTGTCTATATAATATCAATGTTCAAACTTGGGGGCAATCAAAGTCATATCCTATGGCCTCCAATGTATCTTAGACATATCATATCCAGTCAAAGTCCTTTGAAGCTTCATCCGAGTCATTCAGTCAGTCTCGTCTCCAAAAAGGATTTTGCATCTACAACAATGCAATCAAACATCAAACATAAACTGAAAATAATCTATGCTTTTTACATGCTTTTATCTCCTTGTATGCTTACTGATTCACATTGAGATTTTTGCATATTTTGTTCCCACGAGCTCTTCGATGATGTCCTTTACAGGATTTAGAGAGTGATGATTGGGGGCATAATCTTTTCTTTGTTTTCTTCTTGTATGTGAAAATCTAACAACTTTGGAAATTCTAGATTGAAATGGTGTCCGACTATAAGAGCCTCTATCTCAAATTGGATGGCCATGCGTACCTCGACCATTGATACTCGAAAAATTCAAGAAGTTTGATCTAACTATTGTCTTTTTGGAGTGAGTTCTTTCTCCTATTGTGAAATGCGATCTTACCTAAGGATGTGAATGATAAAGGGTCACTACGGGTAATTCACATTGGATTTAGAATGATCTCTTGAGTGTTTGATGTGTTTGTACGCAAGGCATATTCTAGTCATCACGACGTCTATGTTTTGATGCTTATACAAATTGCTATATCAAAATGGACATGATATTCAGGTCATCTTGGCGTTTGTGCCTTGGTGCTTATATCTAATCTTACATTCTAAAAATAAAATAAATATTCATATGTCCATGGTTGCCTAACCAGTGGGTGTTGTATTGATTCCCGCACATACAAATTGATATTCATATGTCTATGGTTTCATAACTAGTGGGCATTGTATTGATTTATCCAGTTACCTAAAAAGTTCAATGATGATAACAAATCAACACATGATCAGTGACTAGGTCCTAGGTCCTAGGTTTGCATTTCATTCTGCATTTCATTTTACACTTTGCATGATTGCATGATCTCACAAATTATTGAATTAAACTTAAATGCTTAAACAATTCTTAAAAAATGCTAAACATAACTACAAGAGCTGAATCTTACACGAAGGTCCATCCAATGAAATAGCAAGTAGAATCTTTTTTCGGGATCAAAATCAAAATCTAAGATCATTTATATTATTCACTACTCGCATAATCAACCTTCAATCATCAAAGAAATCCAGAATTCAACTTAACTGATTATCTTACATCAAACTATCAAAATTTCAACTTGGTTAACCATGGTCAACTCATGGTCAAACCTAGTCAAAATTGGTCTCTAGGACCTCTAAACAATGCAGAACGCATTCCCAGATGTGTATAACCACTTCTCAAATCAATTAACATGCTTCTAGACTATAAATGTTGACTTTGCTTGTCAGATTTCAATTTTAATCTCGAAGGGGGCATGGCATTGCACATCATTAAAAGTCTATAACTCAATTCTGTCAATCAATCTTTTCTCAGTAATCAAGACAACAACCACGTCTAGTTGTTGATTCATCTAAAGTCCTCATCACTTGGGGCAAATCTATCATCTCTTGGGGCATATCAAATTCATCTAGTATCCAAATCTATCTTGTAAACTGTATCAGCTTTTCGTAACTATCAGTTCATTAGCATCATTTCCTTGGTTCTTCATAACTGATGGGTTCAGGATGTGATACCAATATGATTCATACAAGGACATTCAGGTCTGGAATCGGTCACTCACTTCTTTGCAATCATAAGGTTCAGAATCAGGCGTTTTGACACTTTTTCGTAATCACCGGTTCATTGTTGCTATAGTTAACATTATCTTTGGTCACTTAGGACCTAAATCTTAAATCTTGCATCTTCAAAATCCTTTAATCGATTTCTGTCTCGAAATTGGTTAATCTTTCAAATCTTTCAAATCAATTTCATACGTATATCAAAACACGGACTATTCTTTGAACCACTACGCTTTGCACAGTGATTCAAAGAGGGGCAAAATGTAATACGCCAAAAATGGGCTATAGGTTCATTAACCTCCTATATCGCCACATCGAATGAAATTGACATCAAAGTCCTAACCTAAGGCACATCTACACATTATCAAATTTAATTTATTATCCTAAATTCTGCATCGGGGAATATTCTTAGCAATATTCCTATTTATCCTAATTATCTTTAATTTAATGATTATTTGTTGATAAATCCTATTTATCCTAAAGTTTGATTAATTGAATATTCTAAATATTTAATTAATTAGATTTAATACTACCACTTAATTATTTAATTTAATTAAATTCTATTTATTCCTAATTATATTATTTAATTTTGACAATAAATCAAATCTCCTATGAATAATTGATTAAATCCAAGTTGTCAATATTTAATAATATAGTTTTGAATAAAAGTTTGATTAAAATAATTGATTAACCCACAAATCAGTTATTTTTAAATTTAAAATCAATTAAGTTGAAGATAAATCACTTTATTTATTTAATTAATTCATGATTATTTGTGCACATTCAAAGAGCAGTTAAACTTTAAATCAGAAAATCAATTCAAGTTGTTATCTTTTCGAAACTCAACATCTATTTTGAGTTCAAAGTTGATCTAAACTTCTGATTTGAGTTAAAAATTTGTTCTTGCATGATTTTGCATAATTTTATGAGTTATCTATTTGTAATTTTTTGTTAACTCAAAAATCAACCTGAGTTCATCAAGAGTGATTTATGACTTTTTCCATGCACCTTCAAGCCCTGGATTTCTATAAAATCAAGGCTCGACTCGTTACATATCATCCACAAAATTTGCATACTTACTCTGGCGAATTGACATCAGAGGAATCATCAAGCTTCTTATGAATCAGCGTTTTGTGAGATCAATCTTGTTTTCAATTCATTCTAGTTTCATATTTCATATCATTGTTAGCTTAATTTGCATATCATTTCAATCCATTTAGATTAATTTATTATCAGTTTTTCTCATCTTATTGCATCAAAAATATAAAAAAATAGATTAATTTGCATTCATATTTTATTGCTTTCATCATTTAAATCCTTTGTTTAGGTGTTGCATTGCCACTGATCTCAGTCTAATCTAAGAACATCATACTCACACCTACTAGAAGGCAGTAAATCGTCTGGTTAGCATAGTTTCAATTACTTCCAGATTTCGGTTTTTGCTAACCTCTAATGTTTTACTAAAGTGTTGTGTCTACAGCTAGGTACAAAATTCACACAGACAATTATACATTTGAACATGATAATAAAACTGGCTATAAATTTACTTATCAGAAGAATAGTATGATCATTCAGTTTTGGTTTAAAGGATTCCATAATTGAGTTTATGTTTATTTCTTTTACCAGATTTGTAAATCAAGTTCCTGGAAGTTGAAATGCTTTAGTCACAATACATAATTTTATAACCAAACTTCTTGTTTTGTAAAAATGTTTGTTGTATATCAGATGAAAATATGTCAAGACTGAAACCTTAACTTATGTAAGAAAATGATATGTATTAAGCTGGAAATCTATTGTAATTATTCGCAATAGAAAGTTTTAGTACATTTTCTGTTTCTTTTCTAATTCAGATTTGATGTTGAATCTGCTTTATATTAATCTACATATTTTTGCTATTATAAATATACATATTTATAGAGCATAATACTATATAGATATATATTTATAACAATGAAAAATATTTTGCAACAATGCCTTAAGTATTTTGTTTCTGTTCTGATGATAATAAACTTGTAATATTATATATATATATATATATATATATATATATATATATATATATATATATTATACTTAAAATTATGTATAATATATAATATATAATCATATATTATATTTATTTTTTTTCAAAAAAAAAATGCTAAAAATCAGCAATGCCATTTAGCTGTTTATAACTTGAAACATTATATAATATAATAATACATATTATATATTATACATTAAATAATGTATAATAGATAGTATATATTATTCTATAATACATATCCTAAAGTTTATATAATATAATATAATATTATATATTATACATTAAATAATGTATAATATAAAGTACATAATATTATATAATACCTTTCTGGTAACAATATATAATATAATAATACATATTATATATTATACATAAAACAATGTATAATATATAATATATATTATTATATTGTACATGTTTTATTTTTATTTTTTATTAAAAAAAATAGATTGCAAAGTTGGGGCCGAAGCCTTGTTTCCCAACGTTGTCGTGACTCTAAGTCACAGTAGTGCTTGAGCACTGTCATGGCTTAGAGCCACGACAGTGACTATAGTCACTATTGTGACTACAGTCACGGTAGAGACCGGAGTCTCTGTCGTGGCTACAGTCACGGTAGTGACTGGTCACTGTCGTGGCTAGGCCAAATGCGGCATGGCTAGGGTTTTTTACAAACCCAAATAAATTAAAAAAAACTATCTGCTATGTAACACTGCGTAAAAATAATGTGAAATGAAACTAAAATGGATCTAATCTGTTGTTGAATCTATACTTGAATAAATTAAAACCTAGGCCTAGGGCCTATAAAAAAAGAAAGTAAACAGATTGAGCACTGTTGGGAAATATCTCAATGACCTCCATAAGCATACAAGCAACATGCTGAATTTTGGTCTTGGAGAACACAAATGTCAATCACCCTCTCCAGACTTAGCTCCTCAAAAACTTGCATAAACAAATGGTAGGAAAATTAGGGTTCCACAAACTTAAAGAGGCCCCAACCCTAATTTCGAATTAGGGTTTGGGAGCTAATAAAGTAATCTTTATTGTTTCCTAGTAAGTGATATAATATATGTATGTTTTTTTTTATATAAGTATGTTTACATTTAATAGTATAAACTTGATATTTATTTCCATAAACAAGCATAGTAATATTTAACATTAAGAGATGGATTTTATTTTGAACTCCAGAGTTAGTAAATAAGATAAGTTTTAGACTGTGTTGTTGAATTACTTTCTTTCAAAAAAAATATTTTTATGAATGATCATGGAAACTTGATTAATAGAAAATTATGATAGTTGAACAATTGACCTGTGAAATCTTATAAAAGAACTAAATTATGTATGTTAGTTATAGATTTGATGATGTTACAATATAAATGTTATACTGTTAGATTCTATTTTATGAATTATATGTCATTTTGAAATATTTGTCATTTTAATTTTCTATTTTTTTAAATTTATTTATAGGTTAATTAAATTTAATTGATCAAATACTTATTACACTCTTTTAAGTTTTTTAAATAAATATTAATGAATTTGAATAGATTTTTTAAAAAAAAGGCTATTTAAGTGGCTAGACCTTTTTAACTATGAATATTAAGGGAAATTTTAAATTAAATAACATGGTAGATATTAAAATTTGGTGAAGAAGTATAGTTATTTATGTCTAAATTAAGATAATATTTTATTGTTTTATGTCTCAACACTTTTTCTTATTTGATTTCTTTTTTTTCTTTTTTTTTTTAGAATTCCCGGGGATGACCCTATTATCCTATAGACTAACTCAGTATCCTCTTAGGAAGACGTTCTCCCCCTCTTACTTTTTCCTTGTCACCTAATGACTTCCGTTGTGTAGGGGACAGAGGCATGCCAATGCTTACGTTATGATCCCTTATGTGTCAATGGGTGACTCGCGCAAGCGAGCTTACATTCCCAAAGCTTCTCATCGATGGGCTATTGTGTAACCTAGTTGTCCTAGGTGTTTGATAATGTTTGTTTCAAAAAAAAAATGAATGTAATGCCCAAAATAATCAGACAAAAACACAACAATTTTTTATTGAACAAACACTAGTACATTTCCTCAATGCATATACAAAATAATATCATGATAGAAGCCACCAACCTTCTCCTAAGTAAAGGCAAAATTGAAAGGTTGAAGAAGAGCTCCTCTTGACTCCAAGCTTGCTATCCTTCTCAAATCTACTAGCCCAAAAACACTCTCTAGTCCTCTCCTCACTCTCTCCAAATCTAGCATGAACAAGATGAACAAGTGTGTTTTTTCCTAAGTCTCTCTCCCCTATAGGCATTCAAAACATTCCTCTCTCCTCTCCCTTCCCAAAACAATTAGGTTTCTAGATCCAAGACAAAATTACACTTGCCCTTGCTATAGTAATGGGATGAAATTCAACACATGGAAAAGTGAAGCAACCTAGAGAATATTTCCATTTTCGTTTATACCAAAAATGGCCCATTTGGAGAGACAAAAAGGTGACCTAGGGAAGTGGAAATAGAAGAAATAAGCCCCCTAACCCATGTACTAGCCTTGGGGCACCAAAATCCAACCTAAACCACACCTTGGGACTCCACAGAACCCCTCAAAAACCCCGGTTAAACTTGCATCCGAAAATAGAGTATTGGTTACATAAATCTTGGTTCCTTAAACCACCTATCTAGCTTAGGAATACTCAAGACCAACTAAGGAGAGGGTGGGGTCCATATTCCACTCAAGCATGCCACATCATCACCATGGTGTCAAGCGACACCTCACATAAGCACACATCACAAACACATTTGGCATGCTTAGTGGACAAATTACATTTATATTTTCACAAAAATAAAATTTACTTACAAATATTGTCAACCACATAAACACATGCATCACATTTACGAATAAAATCATGTTACGATGAGGTCATTCTCTTGTTAGAGTCGACCTTGGTTTCAAACTGATTGCACTTAGATCCACTCTTGTTTTCCCAAATTTACAACCATGGCCATACTCCTGCACACTCAATTTTGATGTCAGTACATCATAAAATATTTGCATTGATAATCATTGAAATGAAGTAATAACATCTAATCTTGACAATTATAAATAATTGCATTTCATGAATCATTACATAATCCACATTATTTGAAATATCAATTTTATTTCCACATAAGCATGTAATCCTAAGCTAATCATAGAACCATGATTCCACCAATATTTATTATATTGAAAGATAACATAATAGATGCAAAATGTAGAATTCATATATCATAGATAATCATTGAACCAAAATAAGCATATAAAAAGAGTACGACTGATGTCATCATCATAAAAATCTATAATAATCATCTCATAAGATCTAATGATAGCATATGTAATCCAAAATAGGTCAAATGTCTCTACTCAAAGTATCATCTCGATGAATCAAATGTCAAAAAGAATGTCAAGCTAAGATGGGTTGTGGTAGGACCTCACATCCTCCCTCCCTAGTCATGAACTTCCTCTTGGAGTTCATCAAAAAGATGGGGGTACTGATCTCTCTTATGTGTTGTGTCCTCCCATGATGTTGTGACCTCATCATAGCAATCCTATTAGACCCTAACTTGGTCCAAATCTCGACCTCAAAGGGTCAGGGTCCTGCGAGCCAGAATACATATTGGCTCCAAAGCCAGATGTCCATCCAACTCCACCTGTAAAGCATCCCAATCAATAATATGAGACTCATCATATATATACTTCCTCAAAATAGACACATGAAACACATCGTGGATGTGAGACAAGCTAGGTGGCAAAGTTAAATGGTATGCTATTAGGCCTATCCTCTCCAAAATCTCAAAAGGTCTAACAAAGTGAGGGGCCAGCTTAGAACCCTTTCCAAAATGGATTGGGCTCTTATGTGGTCGTACTCTCAAAAAGACTCTGTCACCTATCATATACTCTCTCTCAATCCTCCCAGCATCTGCATACTTCTTCTGTCGATCCTGGGCCTATCTAAGACATTGCCTGATCAAATCTACCTACTGCTCCATCTGTCTGACCAACTATGGACCAATGGAAACTCTATCCTCAATCCTGTCCCAGTTCAATGGTGTCCTGCAAGATCTACCATACAAGGCCTGATATAGAGACATACCCAAAGATGAATGATGCCCATTATTATAAGCAAACTCAACTAAATGTGGGTACTCCCACCTAACCTGATGATCCATCACATACATGCGTAGTATGTCCTCTAATACCTGATTTACCCTCTTAGTCTGACCATCCGTCTCTGGGTGATATGTTGTGCTGAAATTGAACCTGGTGCCCAAAGCGATCTGAAGCTCTCTCCAGAAAGAGGAAGTAAAGAGTGAGTCCCTGTCTGATATGATCATGCGTGGAATGCCATGAAGTCTAACAATATCCCTCAAAAATACTTGTGCCACTGCAAGTGCTATAAAAGTAGTATGTATGGGTGAGAAGTGGGCTACCTTAGTCAACCTATCCACCGTCACCATAATGGCATCATGGCGATGAGATGACATAGGAAGACCAACTATAAAATCCATGGATATAATATCCCACTTCCACTCCGGTATCTCATGAGACTATAGAAGTCCACCTGGATGACGGTGCTCTGCCTTAACCCACTGACACTCTAAGCATCTAACCACTACCTTAGCAATGTGTGTCCTCAAACCTGGGCAATGATAAAGCTGGCTCAAATCTACATGTAACTTCTTAACTCTGGGGTGTGCTGCATAAGGAGCTCTATGAGCCTCAAGGAAGATGAAATCTTGCAACCCACTGGAAGAAGGTACATAAATGCATCCTCTATGATGAAGAAGGCCATTGAACTCTAGAGTATAATCTGTGAACTTTCCCTCCAAGGGTCTATGAGCCTGAACCATTTTTGTAACCTCTGAATAGAAGGCATCCTCCTGTAAGTGCTGCAGTATGCGCCCTCTCAAGTCCATACTAGTAGTCATAGCTGAGAGCTCATGACGTCTCCTACTGAAGGCATCTGCTACCACATTATCCTTACCCTTGATGTAGTGAACGTCAAAATCATACTCGCATAGGAACTCCATCCATCTCCTATGTCTAGCATTGAGGTTTGGTTGCATGAATATATATTGAAGACTCCGATGATTTGAATGAAGCTCGAACCTATGGCCTAGTAAGAAGTGTCATCATCTCATCAAAGCATGCACCACTGTTGCTAGCTCAAGGTCGTGGATAGGATAATGAAGCTCATGAGTCTTGAGCTTTCTAGACTCATAGGCAATAGCCTGACCATCCTGCATCAGTACTACCCCAATCCCATCTAAAGATGCATCTATGCATACCACAAAACCTACTGAAGGATCAGGTACCACTAGTATAGGTGCACTGGTAAGTGCTCTCTTGAGCTCCTGGAAAGCTCTCTCACACCTCTCTATCCACTCAAACTTCTTCCCTTTCCTCTGAAGGGAAGTGATGGGATGGGCCACTCTAGAAAAACCCTTGACAAAATGTCTATAATATCCTGCAAGGCCCGTGAAGCTCTTGACCTCTATCACACTAGTAGGTGTCGGCCAATCCATAATCGCCCTAATCTTAGATGGGTCAACTGATAAATTGAGTAGCATAATCTTTTAAATATTAAATTAAATAAGAGGTGATTCCAATATGCAATTACACAAAAGAACTTAGATTAAAAAAATATTAATTGGACTAAATAAATTACAAACTTACCATTTTAAATAGTCAACCTTTAGCAAAGAGGGCTTTAATCACATTACAAAGTTGTTATTATATATTTTTTTTAAGTTAGCTAATATAAGTTTGCTAAGTTCTAAGCAACATGAAAAATATAATATATTATTAATAGTGCCCCCCCCCCCCCAAACCCTAATTCAAAATTAGGGCTTGGGCCTTATTAAAATACTAAGAAACCCTAATGCCTCCATACTTTTGTTTTTGTTTTCTCTTTGTGCAGGTTTGTAGAAGAATGAAGAAGATAAGCTAGATTGTGTATCTCACAAGTGTGAGAGGATGTGGTAGAGTAAGAGATCTCTTAATCCATAAGGGAGTCTCTCTCTTTTATTCTAGATAGACACCCATCTACTGTTACTTAATGTGGGTAGTGTGAAATTTGTAAATTGTAGTACCTTGTGATGAATCTTATTTTGGTTTGGTTTCATTGAGTGATTTTGTTTTTCAATCTCGTTTGTCTTCTTGATTTGCTTCATGTTTTTGGGTGTGCAAGTTCACTCCTCATCCTTGGGAGGATTTGAGGAGGACTTGGGGTGAAGGGCCTAGTTGGGAATTCTTTATGTATGAGAACATGGTTGTATGGGCACCCATGAGAGCCTTCTTATGTTCATTTGGGGGCCATAAGATATGTGTTGATGCTCATGGATTTGAGCTGTTTGGTTGGAAGGGCCTTGTGAAGGCATGTAATATATGTTGAAATGATGTTTTGTTATAAGATAGGTGTCTCCATAAGAGAAGTTTCCACCTTTACCCATCTATGGATTCAATCTTTAGAGTCATTTGTCCAAGCTTGGGAAGGGAGTAAATTGTGAAAGTCTTTGTACCAAATTGTGGCATGTATGTTACGTTATGTGTTGTTTGTGTGTAACCCATCCTATTCTTGTTTCCCCTAGCTCGGGGGTGGCCATGTAATGGCCTAGGCTAGGAGGTGAGTCTCCATGGCCATGTGGATAAAGTCTTTATGTTGCAGGTTTGGTTACATGATTTGAAAAAGAAGTCCAAATTTGAAGTTCAAGTTAAAGTTGGGAAAATTTAAAAGACTATTCTTAGGTGTAACAGCTTGTGAAATCTTGCTCTATATATTTTTCTTTCTATAACAAAGAAATTGTATTATGATAAGAGCTGGAATTAAGACTGGTTATTCTAGTAGGATTTCTGAATTAGCCTTAGTAAATTTATTTGCTCTCTTAAAAGTTCAAGTTCCTACAACTATTAAATGTAATTATGATTAGTTTTCCTCCATGTATGTTATGTAGATTTGTAAAGGACTGGAAATGTTATTTTAATTTAAATTGCTCAGAAAATGTTGAATTTCCTGTAACTATAAAATGCATATTAGAACAGTTTTCCAGCATATATGTATTATGAAATTATTTTGTACGGGAAGGTTAAATTAGTTTTACTATCTCTTTAAAAGTTAATTTTCTTCTATATCTATGAAGTTTATTTTGATCTCTGCTATGTAACACTACGTAAAAATAATTTGAAATGAAACTAAAACGGATCTAATCCGTTGTTGAATCTATACTTGAATAAATTAAAACCTAGGCCTAGGGCCTGTAAAAAAAGAAAGTAAACAGATTGATCACTGCTGGGAAATATCTCAGTGACCTCCATAACCATGGTCACTATCATGACTAGGCCACATGTGGTGAGTCTAGGGTTTTTTACAAACCCGAATAAATTTTTTAAAAATCTCTGCTATGTAACACTGCGTAAAAATAATGTGAAATGAAACTAAAATGGATCTAATCCGTTGTTGAATCTATACTTGAATAAATTAAAACCTAGGCCTAGGGCCTGTAAAAAAAGAAAGTAAACAGATTGAGCACTGCTGGGAAATATCTCAGTGACCTCCATAAGCATATAAGCAGCATGCTAAATTTTGGTCTTGGAGAACATAGAGGTCAATCACCCTCTCCAGACTTAGCTCCTCAAAAACCTGCATAAACAAATGGTAGGAAAATTAGGGTTCCATAAACTTAAAGAGGCCCCAACCCTAATTTCGAATTAGGGTTTGGGAGCTAATAAAATAATCTTTATTGTTTCCTGGTAAGTGATATAATATATGTATGTTTTTTTTTATATAAGTATGTTTACATTTAATAGTATAAACTTGATATTTATTTCCATAAACAAGTGTAGTAATATTTAACATTAAGAGATGGATTTTTTTTTAATCTTCAGAGTTAGTAAATAAGATAAGTTTTAGAGTGTGTTGTTGAATTACTTTCTTTCAAAAAAAATATTTTTACAAATGATCATGGAAACTTGATTAATAGAAAATTATGATAGTTGAACAATTGACATGTGAAATCTTATAAAAGAACTAAATTATGTATGTTAGTTATAGAGTTAATGATGTTACAATATAAATGTTATACTGTCAGATTCTATTTTATGAATTATATGTCATTCTGAAATATTCATCATTTTAATTTTCTATTTGTTTTAATTTATTTATAGGTTAATGAAATTCTTCTAATGAAATTCAATTGATCAAATACTTATTACACTCTTTTAAGTTTGTTAAATAAATATTAATGAATTTGAATAGATTTTATTAAAAAAAAGGCTATTTAAGTGGCTAGACCTTTTTAACAAGGATAAATTAAAAATAATTGAATAAGGAGAATACATAAAAAAGCCAAAGAGCTTTCCTGTTAGTCTTCATTATACATTAGATATGAGCTGGATACAATGATTCAAATACTTGCAGCCAAGGAAGTCCATTGCATTGTTAAAATTCATATATATAAAAATAGACTTAAGGAAAGCTTGCAGGCAAGTAAGCTACGTCCATGTAGAAAATTAAAAATATATTAACAGAAAAATGTTTTAAAACTTCCACAGTCTTATTTGGTTGAAGATAATAACAATTTATTGTATCAATCTTTTCTAGGTTTACCATCAGCTCTTACACTATTTTTAATTAATTGATATTAAATCTAAAATCAACTTTATGTAAATAAGTAGGTATGTTATCAATGTATCATGCATGGATATAGAACTAGACCAAATAACCAGAAGTAAAATTGCACCATACCTCTCAACTGGCAGGTCTGGAATATCATGGAGATGTTTAGATCTTTAAATCATTTGCATCCGATAATGATAAAGCCAAATTCCCTTCTAGTATTCTCCCAGCCTGTCCCCAAAATAAGAGCTTTTGACATAAAGCTGTAGAAGAGGAATATCTGGTCCGTAAGTATCAGAGCTCTGTATGACCTCCAAGCTTCCAATCAAGCTCCCATCAGACCCTTTCTCAATGGAAATAAGGCAATAACCATGACCAATTTCCTGCCCATAACTCATAGTAGCCTAGAGAACACAGATAAATGCTGAGAAAGCTCCTAGACAAGCCATTTTGTTGAATGTTGTGACCTTTACGAGAACACATATATATGTAGATTTGGGCAAAATTGGGACTGCCTTCAGATACATGATTAATTTGTTGGTTATGATATGGACAGATGAGTAGAGCCGAGGAAAGCGATCTTCAAATTAAAAAAAGCACATTAGAGAATTAATGCAGGAGGGAGCGTCTTTCTACAACGGAAAATCTTCTAAATACTTTTGGAATTTAATCAATCTGGGGCAAAAAAAAATGGAGCATTGTATTCAAGAAGGGACAAAATCTCTTAGGTAAATCTAAAAACATTGAATAAGGTATGTTGTCTATCATTCCAGATTTTCTGAGCATTGCACTCCGTTAAACATCATCTTTGAAATGCATGAGGTATGTTGTCTATCATTCCAGATTTTCCTAGCATTGCACTCTGTTAAACATCATCTTTGAAAATGCATTTTGTAAGAAATATGGGCAAGGAATTCGTAAAAGCTCTATTTTTTTTTTAGTTTTCCCATATTAAACAACGTTAAAAGGTACCTGTGTTCTACTTTACAGCCTCTTTTTCTAGGGTTCGTAGGAATTACATATATGTCATTATCAGGTGTGATGGCATCCTAAACAATTTCATATGATGTTAACGTTTAGGTTTTGTATGATGTTTACATTTTTTTTTGTTTTGGCTAAACACGGGTCTTTTCTCTTTATTTAGATGATTTTATGGAATTGAAAAAGTAGGCAATCAAACTTGCTGCTATATTTTTCATATTTGAACCCAGTGTTAAATACCCTGCTCCTCATATTAAACTTGGTGTCCTTTGAACTTTCTTTCATTAGTAGCATTTAGTAGCGGGACAACCACCATGCCTTCATCTCTCCACTTGAACTTTATAGCTTCCCCAATGTTTGCACATGCTGCCAACAGTTTCAGGATTCTTCAACTTGTGTTCTTGTACAATTTTTGCACAATTGTGGTTGCATTTAGCGGGCAGAAACCAATTTAGAAAAAAATTAAAAGAGTTGTTAAGATTGATATGAATGTACACTGTGGCAACAAAAATAAATGTTTCTTATTACACTAGAACTCAAAAAAAAAGCTTTTTTTTCAGAAGTTAAAATATTAATTTATGAAAGGATTGTAATTCAATGGGTAAAGATAATGGTATATGGATGGGTGTGGAATGCATTTCAAGCCAATAACCTTTAGTTCCTAGTTGTAATAAGAATGAACCATAGCATTCATCTTTCTTGTGCTTAATGCTATGCTGGAAATTTGATCTCTGGTGTCATTGAATGCTTAATCTACAGTTTTGATACCTATGATTCTACAATTGAAAGAATTGTTGAATTACATTGTGAGGACTTTGATTGTGTTGTTACAATGTATTACTGTAGGTGTTCTTTATAATATGGTAGTGACAGTTGTAAACTTGTAATAATTTGTTTCAATGTTCCTTTGCTAATTTATTTCTGCTACTGCTGATTTTATCACCAAAATGTAATGCCCAAAATAATCGGACAAAAACACAACAACAAATTTTTTTTTGAAAAAATAGTATCGAACACCTAGGACAACTAGGTTACACAAAATCCCATCGACGTGAAGCTTTGGGATTGTAAGCTCACTTGGGCGAGTCTCCCAATGACACATAAGGGATCATAAGGCAAGCGTTGGCATGCCTCTGTCCCTTACATGTCAGAAGTCATTAGGTGACAAGGGGATAGTAAAAGTTTTAAGGGGAAATAACTTTTCCCTATATTTCGAGTTTGATTAAGGAAAATACAGTCTATCCCTAAGAGTCTTAAGGAGTAAAAATAAATACTAGAAATAAAAGAATTAAGTTGAGTTCTAGAATGATAAATAAAAGGTTTTTTTGACAAAGCATTGATAAACTATATACCCTTACTAACTTTTAACATTTATCAGGTTATAAAATTTAGAAATTTCTTTTAATAAAATTTATCCCTAATATTCATAATTTGAAAGGTCTAGCCCCATAAACTACCTTAATAACTTTTTAAAATAGTATCGTTAATATAACAACCTAACGGCGCCTAAATCATTTTGGTTAAACAATGTGATAAAAAAATAATAACAATTAAAAAGAAAATTACTTAACTATTATAATTTTACACAAGTAATTTATTATTTCAATTGAATAGAAAACATAATTTAATTTAAAATTTCCGATTAAACATTAGCATTGTAACTTTATAAACATTACAAATATAAATACTAGGGTAACTGATAAATTGAGCAGCATAATCTTTTAAATATTAAATTAAATAGGAGGTGATTCCAATACGCAATTACACAAAAGAACTTAGATTAAAACAATATTATGTCAAGCCTTTGATCTCTAATTTCTTTTGAATGTGTCCATTTTTTGTCAAAAACCAATGTGTAATATTTTGGGCTTAGATTTTAGCTCGTTCATCAAATTTTGCAACAAGTCAATTTTTTAGAAACTAGACTCCATTGTACACATTTTTAAAAAAAATATATATTTTTTATTAGTTTTCAATGATTTCTAGGGGGCACACAAAAAATTCACGTTTTTAGGATGTGTCTGATTACAAAATTGATAAAAAAAAATTAAATATACATTAAAAATTTACTAGAAAAATCTAGGATAAACTAAGTGGTGTTAGATAACTTCTCACTGGAGTGATTAAAAAATTTCAAAAAAAAATGTAACATTTTAGGGGGAGCACACTAGACACTATGTTATGTTTTTTCTTTAAAAACGGGACCACTTTTTGTGCTCCCCCTTTTTGAGGGCCTTAAACTCCACCATTTTAAAAAAAATTAGTAGTTTAGAAACTAGAATCAGAGGACTACAACTTTTATTTTTGTCGCATCTTGAAATTGTGAGTCTATCTTCAATTTCTCATCAAAGTTCAGAAATTGTTGATTTAAAAAAAAAAGTGGCATCTTATACCCCTTTTTGGTCCCCTATCTTTGTGCACTTACCCACATATTTATCTATGTCTCTACTTTTGTTTTCATCTTCACTTTTGGTATATCCACATTCATACTCAAATACTAGTTCTTATCAAGGAATATTGCTCCTCTTTCCATACCTGCACTACAATAAATGCGATAACAACTTCTTTCACACAATCAACTTTATTAGTACCAACATTAACCAAGAAGTAAATGTCTTAACCTTCACACCTTCTAGGTGATCTATACAACAAGTCAACCTCTAACTGAACATCTCAATCTCCAACTTTCTATCATCACAAATGAAAAACCTATTAAAAACCCTCTCCTACTAGTCAATAAATTCATCAGCATCAATACCCTCACTCCTATCAGTATTATACTCTACAACTAACCCAACTAGGTTATCAGATTCAACCAAAGGAAATTCATTACCAACCTCATTTATGTCAACATCCTCAACATCAACAATCTCATTATTAACCACAACAACAAGACACTCCTTAAATTGTTTGGTTTATTCATTAGATTCAATCAACTCATCTACGTCCACATCTACCTTATCTACTTTGTCCTCAAAAATTTCCTTCATACTTGATGTCAAAAAATTCATAGGTGTTCCTACCCCTTCTATCTCTTTCATTGTTGCAACCCTAATTTTCTTTCTCCTCCTTTGAACAATCCTTCTAACAGGCCAAACGATCCACCTCTTGATCATTAAATTCCAACTCAACATCATCAACTCTTTAGTAGCTTCCTTATACTCACTTTCAAGTTCAGGATTCCTCTGCAAACCAACTAATGCACTTCAGATCTCATTCCTCATCTCAACTCTGACATCCACAAATATATGATCTACACTTCTATGGTTCATATTTATATTCAATGACATCTCTCCCTTCACTTAGTGCAATTGCCTTGGCTCGATGATCTGGTTGCAAGATCTCATTTGCCTCTCATTCAAAGATCTATTAAAACCTCTCATAGCCAGCCTCGATTCAATGATCTGTTCACCAAATAAATGCCTCAAGGACCACAACCCACTATAATAATTATTTTTTGATCCATTTTCTTACAAATCATTTGCAGTTGTGGGTCAGATCCATATTTTTTCACCCCACAACGAGCCATCTAGGATTTTGCAAGCTCGGGAACAATGATCTTCCATCACAGGAACATCAACCATGCTTTGATACCAAATGATGCAGTCATAAAAGGATTTCTCACAATGGAGATATTCCTACCATGCAACCCAAGTAAACACAACAGAAACAACAAGAATGAAGAGTAAGCATGCCCATTCAAGCCTTCACATTATCATAGAAACAAGAATTTACATCAGATTATCTAGCCACATGCCAAATTACACTTAAAGCACACATGCATTTCTAAATACAATACAAATCCATATCAATACTGGATTAAACTCTAACTATTGAGAGATATCTCCAAGCTACCAGTAAGCTACCTATTGAGCGTCATTTTTACACGAGACAACAACTAGGAATTTGAGATGCAAATTCCTGTCTTGAAATAATGATGAAAATCACTCCCAAGGTTCCTTTAGGATAGATCTCAACTATGTGGATAGCTCAATTGAAGATAAATATGCAACTATTCACAAGGAGGCCTTTGTTGGTTCAATTCTTGAAGAGGTTGAAAAACTAACTTTAAAAAAACAACTTTTTTTGTATTCTTTGTATTTTAGAGATGAATGCAATTCCTACTATGCAAATTTAATATGAATCTAAATTAATCAAATTCCCAAAAAAATAACAAAATATTTAGGGTAACAAGAGATTCAAAGAAAATAACTTGTAAGAAAATTCCTACTCGACATAAACCATTAATGTATCAATCTTGTGAATTAAAGAATTAGGGAAATTAAGGAAACCCACATGATACAAATCAAAAATTCTTACAAATCATAAATTGTAGATACAATCATCAACGGAATTAAAAACATAGATGCAATATTTCTCAAAATTCATCAAAATTGCATAGCCTCCATAGATGCACACATGCACGAGACAAATTTATCCTCAAGCACAGTAGAATTAATCCCCAATAATTTGTCACAACAAGATGATGCAACAATGATTAACACTGAATTAACTGATAAGGGAGATATAATTTACAACAAAATAACTGGCTCTTTGAAATAAGTGAACTAGCAAGCACAAATTCATAAATTTTGCAATGATAGCATAATTCTCACACCATGATTGAAGCACCAATTGCACATAATTTTACTGAAAAAAAATATTGACCTTAATTACATTGTTCTAATGAAATATATAGTGCTTCAACTATGAAATTTTGAAACCCATAGCTAGGATCCCTACTACTACAAAACTGATAAAATAACATTATTTATATTTCTTACTAAAGAAAAACTACTCCTAAACTAACTCTAATAATGTTTGCATGGATTCTAATCCATTTTCATTATATTTACATGAGAAAACAAGGCCAAATTCACCTAGAAAACAAGAGATTGGATTTGGAGTTCCATGTTCTTGAACTGGACTGTTCTTCTAAAACTGGAGTTCCACCTTGGAATATTCATTTTGGCTCTTTTTCATGAATGCAATTGATTTATATCTTCTAGGAAAGAAAAAATGACTCCAAACATGCATGCAATTTGATCTGGAACAAACCCTACATGTAAATTATTTCCATGTCGAAATGACCCAGAAATTCAAACCCTAACTCTGAAAATTGACAAGCTAAAAAATGACTGTGTGAATCCTTGTGACTCCCAAAATTTTAGACTTTCAGAGTCTGAAAGGTCAAAAAATTGAACTTAAAAAAATGGCTAAGTGTAAAAAAATTTCCTATTACAAAATTTGATTAAATACAAAATTGAACATTTAGTCTTTTGGAAGGATCTTTGGGTGCGCCTTGTGGAGTCTTTCCACCATCTCATTGCTGTTGTTTCTCCCTAAAGGCAACACATTTTATTGAAAATGATTTCATCTCTTTTTCATGCATGATCCATCATTCTTTGCATATCCTCCTTAAAATGGAAAAAAATTTAGAGGTCCTCCTTTGTACATACACTAGCCAAAATTCCCACGAAATGTTACAAGAGAAATGCAGTCAGTGGATCTTTCATCAGGGTTGGCACACTTGGTGAGGAAATCATTCCAGTCTACATTTCCAATGTCAGTATCTATGACTTCACTGTGTAGATTTCCTACCTTAGAAGGAGCATGGTATCCTAGGAACAAGAACTTCATTACTAGCACAACTATCTTTTCTAGCATTATGAAAGAGAAAATGCAACCATCAACAAACATTTATTGAAATAAACTAAAAAATAAGCAAAAGGATCCTAGTGAACCCAGAGACACAAACCCATAACCTTGAAACTAGCAAAAAACAAAGTTAACTCATTTTTTCGGAGATTCAGAGATGCAGACACTAAAGACAATTTGGCCTCTGAAATGGTGAAAAATGAATGTTTTGTGAATGTGGGATTTTAGATTTAAGGAGTGCGAAGAATGGATGGAAATGTCGGTGTGTGAAGATGTGAAAGGGAGAAAAGGTTATTGGCAGGAAATGGAGCTTTAGAGTTTCAGATGTGGACTAGGTTTTTGGAGGCTAAAATGTCAAAAGTGTGAAAAGTTGAAATGATAGCCCTTGCCTTCAGTGTAGCCAGTTTGTGGAATTTTGGGGTGCGCAATTTCCTTTGGAAGCTAAAAGGCCAAAAATCCAAAAGTGACTTGGCAATTTGGGTACTTGTCGATATTTCGGTGTTTGGAAGATGTTGAAACTTTTTGAAGGCCAAAAGGCCAAAGAGTAAAAAAACACTTAGCAAAATTCAATGCTTTGCAGAGTTTTTGGTAATGATAGTTTTGGGGGTTTTGGTGGCTGAGGTATCTGTGATGACTGAAACTAAACTACTACCTAAAACCATAAATTGGCCTAAAAATGGGGATCCCCATTAGGCCAAGTGGCCACAATGGGGCATGTATTGTGGAACCACAATAAATAGCCCTGACAAAAGGAAGAAATCACCAAGGTATTTATTTATCAGCAAATACCACCCAGACTTTGTCTTGCAATAAACCAAACACAAGTGTCATTCCTAGAGATAATCTCACACCAACTCTCAGAATCAAGGTCCTCTATAATCACTTTTAGTGTGTGTCTTTGTGTGTTCATTCCTTTGATACCTTGGTGAAGATTACTGGGATAAATGTCAACTGAAACCAACCTTCATCTATCAATAAAGGATTTTTCAATCTCAATCTAACCTTTCTCTACTACCATTCAGGTGTACATAGCCTCGATAGAGGTTGCTAGAGTCACCCTCCTCTATCGTTTGATGAAATTTGAAGTTTTGGTGTTTGGAGGGCTCTTTTAGAGTCAACATCATTTTCATGGAATGTGACTTTCTTGAGCCATTTTTCTCTGATTATGTCACTTCTTCAATTATTTGTATTTCAACACTTTAGGTATGCTAAGGAAGCACTTAGGCTATGATACCTTAGTATTTGCATTTCTAATTTTTTCTTTTTCTTCTTTTCTCAATTTTTTTTGGAAACCTGAGCAACTATTATGATGTGCCACCTAGGCATTTGAACTTTTTTTTTTTGTTGTTCTTTTCTTTATGTGTTTCTCCTTTTGATTTTTTTCTCTTCAAGTCAAGATGCAGATGGAGAAGGGTTATGATATCTAAAGTCACCCATAACAACGGGCTCCAATAAACTCCAATTGATACTTACCCAAGAACCCAACAATTCTAGTATCATGCTTAAAGTGTGTAGGCTTTGAACATCAACTTGATTGCAAGTGAAAGGTATCACCATTCTTGATCCCTCTATATAGTTTCTTGCAAGACAAATTCCTTTTTAAAAAAATGACTAATAAATCCCTCTACCTCCTATCAGAATACTTATGATAGAGCATTTGCCAAGGTTATCCTCAAAAAACAACACTTCCCCCATACCGACAAACAAAAAGAAGAAACACACTTAAGCAACAAGGAACAAAGATAAACACCCTAACAAAACAAGAAACAAGAAACAAAACTAACCACTAAAACAAAAGGGAAACTAACTAACACCTACCTAATTAGAACTAAAGTTAAATAATATACAAAAAACATAGAACAACAAGCATTTGATTTTATTATTAAATTGATTTTTCTATCCATGTAGTAGAAATAACGCACCCTATATAGTTCTAAGGAATGCAAACTCATCTTTGTACTTAGAAAAATAAAATTTAGACAAGTTTTGTTCAAATTTTGGGTACAAATTATACAAAATCAGAAGTTGTGGCAACCCTCCATAATCATGGTTAATCCAAAAATAAGTTTTTTCACCCTTAGTATCATATTCAAATTGGAAATTATCAAACTGTAAGGGATAATAGAAAGATACCACTTGATTTAGTGAGTTCCCAACCATGGGAGTATACTCACACAATATGATTTCTTCTTCTGGAGGTCTCAATTCATGGTACATCACTCTATCCCCCTTAAGTACATGCACACCACAAGAAAACATGTGCATTAATGATGTAGTATACCCCTCATTACAACAAGGTTTAAAAGATAAAGCATCAAAATTGTGATCCTTGTCATAATCATCATTAGTCCTAAATAATAGGTTATCACATTTCAGCTCATTAGGACTAACAATTTCAATCGTAAACATGTCTTTTAAATTGTAAGAATCATTAGTATCAGCATTCAAATCATTTTCTCCCTCAAGCCTCAAAGAAACATATTCAAAACTATACTTACCTTCTAAGGCGATATCCCAAGATAGAAAGAAGTTAGGACAACTTACTTAGATCTACAATCCCAAGATAGAAAGAAGTTAGGATAACTTACTTTTGAATGTAGATCGAATGGATGAATTCTACATGAATTGGATACTACAAGGTTTTATATGTGCATTGAATACCCACAAATTGATATTTATTTACTCAAATAGGATACCAAATAAAGCATTTTGTCTACCTAATTCGAGGACAAAGATGGAGAGTTATCTTGTTTGTTGATTTGTAAGTGTTGAGAGTCCTCTACCTCATATCATGATTTTTTATCTTCATCAAATTCCTACAAATCATCAACTAAATTTATTAGATCATAAATAATAGAGTTATAAATATGCACATCCATTATCAATTGTCAAATACATGTTAGTAATGTAGAATCTAGGATAACTATTTGATCACCCTTTTGAACCTCTTGTATCTATTCTAATTTGATTTTCATCGTGATTAGATTTCAAACAATAAAGGGCATCATCACTCATAATTTCATGAGAATAAACTTCTTCCCTTTCACTTGTTATGAAAATGTCTATGAATGTATCTATAATTTCATTCTCTTCCTCACTTTGAATTCTTAAAAGGGAGATGGAACACCCTTTTCAGAAGAGTTAAACTTCTTATGTGTAAACTCTTTGTTCTTAGCCTCGTGATTCTTTTTTATTCTTGGGGTATAATTCATAGGTCCCTCGTAGTGAGGCAAATCTCCTCCATTAGAGGATGTGTCACTAAATGAACAAATTGGTCGGTGTCACTTGATGATTCTTAATCTTGAAGAATCTTGGCAGGCTGGCCCATTTGTGTTAACACTCGGTATATTGCATCCTTGCAACTAGCACATTCAAACTTAGAGTGAACTTTGTGATGGAGGGGACAGTAACTCGGTAATAAAAATAATGTTCGAATTAGCATCATCTCTGAAGTACTTCAAATTATTTATCATATTCACCATAAATTCTAGGAAAGCCTCATCTTTCACATAAAGTTCTTGAAATGTAGTCATTGGGCTTTCATTTGATATATCTCTCTCTTCAACTTAGAAAGTGAGAGTTTTATCCATCATGTACACACCTCAGTCTAATTGTGTGAATAAAATTGTTGGCATTAAGTATATTTGTCATTAGTGACAACACTTATTCAGACTCTATTTGCTTATCGAGCTCACCAAGTAGAACAGTGTTTACCGAGCAATCCAAGCAGACCAGTGCTTACCGAGCAGACTGAGCTTCATAGTGCTTATTGAGTTATCATTATCAAGTGATGAGATGAGCAGTGTTTACCGAGTGCCAGCACGGTAAACAGGGAATTCAGTTTCTACCGAGTGACACTATATCTACCAAGTCTCCAGTGTATACCGAGTTCAAAACTATGACTGAGTGGTTAGTATGGACTGAGCCTCCACTCCTACCGAGAGCATGATGATGCCGAGTATTGCAGTGGATGCCGAGTATCAGAAAGTCACCGAGTTAGTTTGCAGGAACTTTGTAACTATATTTGGGCCGACTCAATAATATTTGTGTTAGCTTGTTTAAGAGCCGACTTTGTAATTATTTCTTAATTGTTTTGGATTGATATATAAACAATGTTTTGTATCATATCTAAGGTGTGAATAAGTGAGAAGTGTGAAAAAAAGAAAAAGGTAGAGATAAGCGAATTACAAAGGGCTACAGCAGTATAAGGAGCAGTAGAGACATATCTATCACAGAAGGTGATCAGTACATCAAAGCATCTCAATCAACAAGTACAGTTGCAAGTAAGAGATCTACTGTTTCATCCTAACAGGTGATTCAGCTTGAAATCCTTTAACAAGGTAGACTTAACAATCTTTTGTAAAATCTCTTAACCGAGTGCATACTTCATTGTATGTTTGTAAATCCTCTAACAAGGTGGACCTAGCAGTCCTAATTGCTCCTAACAAGGCAAATCATCAGAAGTGATCATTGTAAGCCTTAACTGGAAAACTTTATATTGCAGTATTGAAGTTTTGTGGGTATCATCCTCACCCCAGTTTTACTTTCTATTTGGAAGGTTTCTAGGTCACCAAATCTCTGTGTTCAAAGTGTTATGAATGTTTTATTCTTTCTGTTACTCATGCATGCAGTTAGCTTATTGATCTAAATGTTATTTGGAATATGGTTAAGATCTAAAATTGATATAAAAGTTTTGAAGCTATTGATTCACCTCTCCCCTCTCAGTAACTTGGCCAGTCTTGAATATTTCCAACAATTGGTATCAGAGCTTTGTGGTTCTCAGGATAAAGTTTGATGGCTTGAGCAAAGATCTAGGACAATGGAGATATTCAGACTTAACAAAGTAATTGAAAATGAAAAGCTAGATCTGGAAATGGCCATAGCTCAACTCAAGGAAGCAAAAGAGCACCTTTCCCAATCCCTAAAAAGAAGGAAGGAACTTGCAAACTAGATGAATGACCACCAGTATGTTGAAGAAAAGATTGAAGATGTTTTCCCTTCAAGCAGCTTAGATGAAGCAAACAATGCAATCGAAGAACTTCTAGAAAAGAATGGATCTCTGCAAGAAGAAGTAAGAAAATTGAAAAGAGATCAGGAAATTCAGTCAACAAGATTTTGTGAAATCTTGGAACAAAGAAACAAGATAAAAGATGAAATAGAAGGAAAGAACAATGAAATCCAGAATCAAACTCTTTAGCTAGAAAACCTTATTGATCAAGTCTCCAATGCAAATGAAGAAATCTTGACTCTGAGATCAGAAAATGAAAATATAAGAGAGGAGCTGAGATCTGAAAAGCAAATCAATTTAAGATTGGTGAATGACCTAGACACTGAAAGACAAATCAATGAGAGAATGTTGAAATCTCAAGAAGATATGAATCAGCTGTATGAACAAAACCTTCACAAGCAAAAAGGAAAAGCAAGACTTGGATACAAAGAGGAAGGTGAATCCTCCAAACAAGGTACTCAAAAGAATCAGAAACCCACTTGTAATCACTGTGGAAAAATTGGTCATACTTCAAACAAATGTTGGAGCAATGGAAAAGTAAAATTCAATGGAAAATGCTACAATTGTAATCAGCATGGTCATAAAGCAAATGAATGCAAGAAGAAACCAAGATTTAAAGGCAAATGTCACAAATGTAACAAACAAGGTCACAAGGCATCAGAATGTAGATCTAAAACACCCAATCCAGCAAAACAAATTGTGAAAGCAATATTTGGTTGGGATTACAACACTTGGTGTAGGTGTCATTACTATGGAGAATATGGACACATTGGCATGAATTGTGTAAGGCATCACTTGAGAAAAAGGGATACTACCATAAGATGTTATACATGCACTGAACTTGGTCATATAGCTAAAAACTGCATGAATACAGGTAGAGTTGCAGATGAAAAGAAAGCAAAAGAAAATAGCATCAGGAAGCAGTTGAGACAACAGTGGATTCCTAAACCTACCGAGCAAACCAGTCCAAGTAATGAAGTCACTCATGAAGTGGGTGGCTCTATCAATTCTAACTAAATCTCCAAGAAAGCACTGGAACTGTATCTTCATAGACATATTCCAAAATAGTTCTAAAATTGAAAGAAAGAAAGATCCAAATCAGTATGCAAGATACAACAGGATCACAGGAAGGTCGGTATTAGTTACCACTGAGCAAGGTCTGGAGTAACCTAATTTCATGTGGTTACTGAGTATAGTCAGAGCAGTATGAATTTGTATGTTTGTCGAGTTGCGGAATCTTCACTGAGCAATTAATGCATAGTGGATGACAGTCTGTCTAGTTCAATGCCCTAATTCCTACGGAGCATTAATGACAAAATTTTAACAAAAAGCATGAAATCGAGTTCATTCTTCACAGCGAATATCAGCATATTGAGCAAAGAAATTTCCTAGTGCGATCAAGTGATTCGAAGCAAAAATTTGTAGTAGAAATTTTTTGAAGAATTTTCTACCGAGCTACCATGGCATCATCCAGCACTAAAGTGAAGAAAGGTTTAGAAATGTTAGTTCAAGGAGAATGGAAAGCGCTAGATTTCAAACTCATGCCCATGATTGCAGAAACCCTAGACCCGAGTGGAGCTCAATCTTAGATCCCTCCCAAGGTACTTCTTGTAAATGACATTCATGGTCATTTTAAAGGTACAATTCAAGAGCTTGGAACCCTAGAGATAGATGTTGCCTGAAATGAACTGTGTGTTGATGGTGTTCTCAAACCAGAACATAAACATTTGGAAGATAAGGGTTTGACACACATCACCCACTTGCCTCAGAGTTTCTAGATAAAATGGATTAGATATATCCTAAGCCGAGTGCATGAAGGTAAAATTTGGCTTGAGCAACCAGTGGAAATAACAGAGAAGATGATTCACCGAATCACTGGTCTTCCCATGCTTACCAAGGCAAAATCTACAAAAACCCTAGGTCGAGTAAAGCTGGAAAAGAAAACCCTAGCCGAATGGGATGGTAGAGGTATGAGAATAAACAGTATTAATGATGCAGAACTAAAATTTGGCACATATGTCATAGCTCACAAGATATACAGTTCAAGTCAACAGAATAGTGTTCCGTGTGAAGCAGTTGACCTAGCTTACAAAATTGTGAAGAACAACTTGTCATTTGACATAGCAGATTTGTTGTTGAAGTAGTTCAACAAGAATATGGAGAGCATTCAAACTTCAAAAAACAATCCATGTAAGTTTGGCTCGCTGTTGGTTTGTTTATTTTTCTATGCTCAAAAGTTTTTCCCATCAAAAGGCACGGTAAAATGGAGAAAAGATGTTCTTGTTCTTTATCAGATAAATGAGTACATTGCAGAATTGGGTGAGAATTTTGTAAACATAATGGATAACTATTTTGAATCTTTTAAAGAAAAGATGAATAATAGATTCCAAATTCCACAAAAGTTGGTGGAAGATTATAAAGATGATATTTGTTTCATGGTTGATTGTGATAGAGTATACATTCAGGCAGTAAGGCCCAGGATTGTATGGGTGAAACCTCTTCCTTATGAGGTAAACATTGATGAGACAAAGGATATAGAGTCGATTGTGAAGAGTGCAAATTCTACTTGGAAAAACATCTATCATCTTCACAAACTAAGTGTTGAAACCGTGATAATAAAAGATATTGAAGATGACAGTGATGGAGAAGAAGAAGAAGTAGTTCAACTAGATAGTATTGAAGTTGAAGAAGTAGCAGAGGAAGAAGCTACCGAGGAAGCTAAGAAGAATTTTGAGGAAGATGATCTAGTTCGGATAGTTGTAGAAGTAATTGCCTCACTTCCTCACTCTCTAGCAAAAGTTGCTACATCTAGCCCGGAGATAACTTCAAGTGTGATTGTGACAACACCTACAGATGCATCAAATGTCCAATCATCACTAGCACAGCTCAATATATCAATGACAGAAGTGGCTACCACTTCATCTACCGAGCTTCAGCCTCCTTCTTCCACCGAGTTGCAGTCTCTAGCATCATCTTCAGTACCTTCTTCAATTTTGAGTTTTTCAACAGCAAGTACTTCAATTTTGGATACCTCAGTAAGTACTTCAGATTCTACAGTTGTAAATACTTCAATTTTGGGTTTATCAAGTATAGCATTCCATCAGTTTGAAGTTTATCATTTTTCACGGCAAGTCCTACTGTGTCTACAATAATTTCTACTACAAAGGCATTAAGTACAATGACAGTTGAACCTAAGGCTCAACTGAGTACAAGATTTTTGAGCAGGAGTAAAGACATAGAAGAAGATATAGATTTGGATGAGCAGATAGAAATTCCACAATTAGATTTTGCAAATCTTTTAGTAGACCAAATGCAATTGGTTGGTGAACTCCTCTAGAAGAAAGCAAAGCAGAAGAAACTAAAAGAAGAAAGAGATAGGGAATTTAAGATCATTAAGGATGCCAAGAATATTTTGACAAAAGCAATAGGTGTTGAAGTTGGCAGAAGCAGTAAACAAGTTCAATGAGGACTCTTCTGGTCAAGAAAAGTTGCTTGAGAAAGCTGAGAAGAAGTTTGATAATAAAGTGCTTGAGTGTATTGCTCAGTGAATAGCTATCAATCAGGTAGGGTTATCTTTAGTTTTGACTAACATTGACTCCTCCTATTCCAAGGTAACATCATTTTTTGTCAAAGTATGTAATGTTGTCGAGTTCTCAAAGGAGATTAAGGACAAAATAAATAAGATTGATGAGGATCTGAAGATTAGTGCACAGAAGTTGCAACTTGAACCTAGTTCAAGCTCTACACATCATATGACAGTCAGATTCCTATCTGATAAGTAGTTAGAGTTATTGAGAGAAGATGCAAGGATCAGGTCAACATTAATAGATATTCAAAACATGATCCTTCCCATCATGGATACAATGTAGAAGCATATTGCACACTCAAAAACATCGATCCATGACAATCAGTTTTCAATTGCAGATCACATGATTGAACTCTCTGCAGAAGTCCAAGTTGCACTCCATACATGCAAGATTCTGTAAGAGAATTGGGATAGAACTCTGGCACTGATTGGCAAGGTACATTCTGATTTTCTCTCAAATTTTGGCATCTTCGTGTAAAATATTTGTATATACACCTTTGGCATTATTGTCAAAAAGGGGGAGAGTATGTGATGAATGGGGGAGATATGAGAACAGGAGATATAGGAGATATAAGATATTTGTATATATGTATACTGTATGGGGGAGTCATGAAATTTATATACAACAGATTGGCAAAGATAAATTTTTGAAAAATCAAAAAATAGGTTCAGCATGATTTTTGTATATAAGTTTTGGGCAATAAGTGTTTTTGTCACTAATGCCAAAGGGGGAGATTGTTGGCATTAAGTATATTTGTCATTAGTGACAACACTTATTCAGACTCTGTGTGCTTACCGAGCTCACCAAGCAGAATAGTGTTTACCGAGCAATCCGAGCAGAATAGTGCTTACCGAGCAAATCGAGCTTTGCAATGCTTACCGAGTTATCATTACCGAGTGATGAGATGAGCAATGTTTACCAAGTGCCAGCACGATGAATAGGGTATTTAGTTTCTACCGAATGACACTATATCTACCAAGTCTCCAATGTATACCGAGTTCGAAACTACGACCGAGTGGTTAGTATGGACTGAGCCTCCACTCCTACCGAGAGCATGATGATGTCGAGTAATGCAATGGATGCCGAGTATCAGAAAGTCACCAAGTTAGTTTGCAGGAACTTTGTAACTATATTTGGGCTGACTCAGTAATATTTGTGTTAGCTTGTTTAAGAGCCGACTTTGTAATTATTTCTTAATTGTTTTGGATTGATATATAAATAATGTTTTGTATCATATATAAGGTGTGAATAAGCGAGAAGTGTGAAAAATAGAAAAAGGTAGAGATAAGCAAATTACAAAGGGCTATAGCAGTATAAGGAGTAGCAGAGACATATCTATCACAGAAGGTGATCAGTACATCAAAGAATCTCAATCAGCAAGTATAGTTGCAAGTAAGAGATCTACTGTTTCATCCTAACAGGTGAATCAACTTGAAATCCTTTAACAAGGTAGACTTAACAGTCTTTTGTAAAATCTCTTAACCGAGTGCATACTTCATTGTATGTTTGTAAATCCTCTAACAAGGTGGACCTAGCAGTCCTAATTGCTCCTAACAGGGTAGATCATCAGAAGTGATCATTGTAAGCCTTAACTGACAAACTTTATATTGCAGTATTGAAGTTTTGTGGGTATCATCCCCACCCCAGTTTTAATTTCTATTTGGAAGGTTTTTGGGTCACCAAATCTCTGTGTTCAAAGTGTTATGAATGTTTTATTCTTTCTGTTACTCATGCATGTAGTTAGCTTATTGATCTAAATGTTATTTGGAATATGGTTAAGATCTGAAATTGATATAAAAGTTTTGAAGTTACTGATTCACCCCTCCCCTCTCAATAACTTGGCTAGTCTTGAATATTTCCAACAAAAACTTCATTGGGTGCATTGTATTTTGTGATCATTTTCTTGAGTTTTGGCTCTACATCTATCTTAATTTTGCTTTTTAAACCTTTACATGGTATCCATAGCTAGGTAAATTAGTGGAAAATCACCCCCTTAATCACTTTTTCCTTTCTTTTCTGAGAAACGTACCATAGGTCTCTGGGATGTCCACTACATGTATTTCAATAATATTCTAACTTTGAGGATCAGTTGTTAGTTGGATGTGCACGTCTTTGAGAACACCAACCACCTTAACTTTAGTCTTATCAAGCTGAATTACAACTCTTTTGGAGAGATGAGGGTTTAATCCCAATCTATGACAAAATGAAAAAGGCATTACATTACATGAGGCTCCTGAATCGATCAAACAATTATGCAAATTCCTTCCATAAATTTGGAGGCTTAGTAAAAAGGGAGGCACTTCCACCCTGTCCTTGAACATGGTCGGCATGGCTTCCACCGCATTGATGCTTGATGTAAGGGGCCTTGGTATTAGTCATTGAATTACTTGACTTAGAGTGGTCTAAAGATTTTAATTAATCTTCCCTCTGAGTAGGACAACTTTGCAAAATGTCGAACATAGAGATATTTGCATTGGTCTTTTTCATCTCTTCAATGGCACTATAATTTTCAGTAGAGCAAGTGTGATTCTTCAAAATTATTTGGACATTCTGAGAAATTGGGGCAGAATTATTTGGACCCTTGGGAGGTACAAGATTATTGTTGGCCCGCTGATCAGGAGGTGTAGGATGTAATCTAGGGGGGATACCATCTGTAAGAGGTTCCTTCCTTCTTCTCAGATTGTATGTGTTAAAATTATTGCTTTGAAATACATGGACCTATAAATACTTGAGTTCTTGATCTCGTTGAAAAGGGAACACACATTATTCTTCGATATTATTGTTAGATCCTTCATCAGCTATGGGTTTGTAAGAATCAAATTCCATTGCATTAAACTATATAGGAGGATCAGCCATGTTCTATGAATATTAGTTATCATTATCCTTCCTTCCTTCATTGTCATTTAGCCATGTACCTATGATCCTTGTAAAGTTTGCATCACCAATGTCATAAGCATTAGTATTTTTAGTAGGTATACTTCCATTATTAGGGTGAATATTCCAAGGTCTGTTGGCTCTCTAGTGTCCAAATCCCTTCTCTTGTGAATTGTTGTTGTAGTTATTTTTGTTGTTATAATTTTTGTAAATATGGTTTTGATTTTGCAAATAATAATTTGGAGCAAAAACTGATCATTGATAATTCCCTTGGTTTTGAATTGGGTTTAATTTCAGTCTTGTGAGCTTGTTGGTTAATTAGGACAATGTCTTCCTAACCGTATCCAATTTAGAAACTAGATTGTTGTTGGGCTCACTTGGAGCCATCGCTCTCTGCTCATAAAGTGTTTTCTTATGTCAATCATACCCAAGATACATGATGGCAGATGGTGGAGCAACAAGTTGTAGAATTTGAATCAAATTAAACAATGGAGCAGTATTAGTCAATGCATGGTTGATGACTGAAAATGGATTGGACATGGGAGTGTTTCCTAATGATGGAAAAGTACCATAATTTCCACCAACTTGTGGATCCATTTATTGCGTAAAGGTGATGGCTACATTGCACACCTTTTCTAAAGTATCTATTTCTGTTGGCAAGATCCTTTTCAAGAAGATGGACGTCAAAGGATCCAAGGCTCATAGGTACACTTGTATGGTAGCCTCAATAGGCACAATATAAGGAGCCTCAAGTTGTTGATACATCTTCTAGAAACAATGATTAAACATAGTAGTTTTCTCATTGGGCTCCTTCCTTTACGAGATAAACTGATGGTGGAGAGTTGTAGGATCAATGTATAACTTGAATTGGTTAAGGAACTTTTTCTCAAATTCATTCCAATTAGTAATGGATCCTTGTGAAAAATTCAAGTACCAATTATATGCAAACTCTCCCAACATGTAAAGAAATAAGCAACAAAAAATATATTGTTGTACAACCTCCTTGTGATTGCATATTTATTTGAAGGTACAAATGTGTTCTTTCATTGTCCTAGACTCTCTATATATAGATGAAACATGGACAAAACTTCTCAAGATTCTTAGGTAGTTCATGAAGTTGGTCATGTAAGTCCAATGGATAACTTTGGGCGTTGGCGAAAATGACCATCGGAGGTGGTGGTGGATTGTGATTGATATTTTGTGGAGTTTGAATAAATGGAGCAGCAATGGGTTGTGGTAGCAACAGAGAATGATGAAATAGATTCAGTTGATGAGGAAGATTTCCTTTTGGTTTCCCTTTGTCGCTGCAGGATTTGCAAAAAATGATTAAGCTCAAGAAATCCTCCTTTGTTTGATGATGATCTAAGGACTCATTCAAAACTCTCTAGAAAAAATGATCCAATTCCTTTCGGCCTCTCTTTTGAGGGCCCTCCTTCTAGCACCACTTTTGTTGGTGTGATGATTGAGGGTTTGCGTACCACCAACACTCTAATTTTTCTAAGTTGTTCCAAGATTGAATTTCAATTCATCCCTCCTTCTAGCACCACTTATGTTGGTGTGATGATGGAAGGTTTGCATACCACCAAAACTTTGATTTTTCTAAGTTGTTCCAATACTGAATTTCAATTTCACCCTCCTAGCGCCACTTCTGTTGGCATGGCGATGGAAGGTTTGCATACCACCAACACTCTGATTTTTCTAAGTTGTTCCAAGACTAAATTTTAATTTATCCCTCTGTATAGTGCCACTTATGTTGGCGTGACAATGGAGGGTTTGCATACCACCAACACTCTTATTTTTCTTTGTTGCAAGACTAAATTTTGATTCGTCCCTCCCAGTGCCACTTATGTTGAGTGACTTTTTTACACGAGACAACGGCTAGGAATTTGAGATGCAAACTCCTCTCTTTAAAGAATGATGAAAATCACTCCCAAGGTTCCTTTAGGCTGGGTCTTAACTATGTGGGTAGCTCAATTGAAGATAAATGTGAAACTATTCACAAGGAGGCCTTTATTGGTTCGATTCTTGAAGAGGCTATAAAAAAAACTTCAACAAAACAACTTTTTTGTATTTTTGGGGATTTAGAGCTTAATGCAATTCCTACTATGCAAATTTAATATGAATATAAGATTAATCAAATTTCAAAACAAATAACAAAAGGTTTAGGGTAATGAGAGATTCAAAGAAAAAAACTTGTAAGTAAATTCCTACTTGACATAAACCATTAATGTATCAATCTTGCGAATTAAAGAACTAAGGAAATTAAGGAAACCCGCATGATACAAATCAGAGTTGCTCACAAATCATAAAGTGTAGATGAAATCATCAACGAAATGTAAATAGTAGATGCACAATATTTCTCAAAAGTCATCAAAATTGCATAGCTATCACAGATGCACGCATACATGAGAAAAATTTATCCTCAAGTACGGTAGAATTATTCCCCAAAAATTTGTCACAACAAGATGATGCTGCAATGATTAACACTAAATTAACTGATAAGGGAGATATAATTTTCAACAAAACAACAGGCTCTCTGAAATAAATAAACTAGCAAAGACAAATTCATAAATTTCACAATGATAGCAAAATTCTCACACTATGATTGAAGCACTAATTACACAAAATTTTATTGCAACAAAATATCGACCTTAATTACATCGTTCTGATAAAATATATAGTGCTTCAACTATGAAATTTAGAAACTCATAGCTAGGGTCCCTACTACTACAAAACTGATAAAATAACATTATTTCTAGTGCTTGCTAAAGAAAAACTACTCCTAAACTAACTCTAATCATGTTTGCATGGATTCTAATCCATTTGCATAACATTTACATGAGAAAATAAGGCCAAATTTACCTAGCAAACAAGATATTGGAGCTGGAATTCCACCATTCTTGAATTGGAGTGTTCTTCTAAAACTGAAGTTCCTCCTTGGAATATTCATTTTGGCTCCTTTTCTTAAATGCAACTAATTGATATCTTCTAGGCATGCAAAAATGACTCCAAACATGCATGCAATTTGATATGAAACAAACCCTCCATGCAAATTATTTCCATGTTGAAACGACCCAAAAATTTCAAACGCCAACCCTAACTTCAAAAATTGACAAGCTGAAAAATGATTGTGTGTGAATCCTTATGACTCCAAAATTTTAGACTTTCGGAGTCCAAAAGGCTGAAAAACTTAACTTGACAAAATGGCTAAGTGTCAAAAATTTCCCTATTGCAAAATTTGACTAAATCCAAAACTGAACGCTTAGTCTTTTGGAAGGATCTTTGGGTGTGCCTTGTAGAGTCTTTCCACTATCTCTTGTACTTCTTCAAACTCCACAACTTGAATGGCACTAAAGCATTTTTGCTTCTCCCTAAAGGTGAAATTTTTTGTGGAAAATGATTTAATCTCTTCTTCATGATCCATCATTCTTTTCATATCCTCCTTAAAAAAACAATTTGTTAGAAGTCCTCCTTTGTACTTACATAAGCCAAGATTCCCACAAACTACTGCAAGAGAAATGTAGTCAGTGGGTTTTCCATCGGGGTTGGCACACCGAGTAAGGAAATCATTCCATTCTACATTCCTAATGTCAGTAAATGTGACTTCACTGTGTAGATTCTTAACCTTAGAAGGAGTATGGTATCCTCTGAACAAGAAGTTCATTGCTGACACAACTATCTTTTCCAGCATTTTGTAAGCAAAATTGCAACCATCAGCAAACATTTATTGAAATAAACTAAAAACTAAGCAAAAGGATCTAAGTGAACCTAGAGAAACAAACCTAGAAGCCTGAAACTAGCAAGAAACCAAGTTAACTCTATTTTTTGGAGATTCGGAGATGAGGACACCAAAGATAGAATAGGTCTCTGAAAGGGTGAAAAATGAATGCTTTGTGAATGCGGGATTTCGAGGTGGAGGGGTGCAAAGAATGGATGGAAACGTAGGTGTGTGAAGATGCGAAAGGGAAAAAAGGTTACTAGCAAGAAATGGATCTTCGGAGTTTTGGACGTGGACTAGGTTATCAGAGGCCGAAATGCTGAAAGTGTGAAAAGTTGAAATGATAGCCCTTATCTCAGTGTAGCTGATTTGTAAAATTTTAGGATGTGCAATGTCCTTCGAACGTTGAAAGATCAAAGAGCCAAAAGTGACTTGGCAGTTTGGGTACTTGCTAGTGTTTCAGAGATGTTGAACCTTTTCAGAGGTCGAAAGGCCGAAGAGCCAAAAAATACATAGCAGAATCTAATGGTTTGTAAAGTTCCTAGTGACAATGGTTTTTGATGTTTTGGTGGCCGAGGTATCTGCGGTGACCTAGATTGAACTACTTCCTAAAACCATAAATTGACCCCAAAAAATGGGGTTCCCATTAGGCCAAGTGGCCAAAATGGGGCATGTGTTGTGAAACCACAACACTACCTAACAAGGAAACAAAGGCTACAATATATACAAGTTCGCAAGCCACAAGTCGGCCAAGAAAAGATCTCATTCTCCAAAGATGAAGAAAATACATTACAACAAATAGGCCAGGACCCAAATCATAGAATAACACCTCCATATTGATATGGATTGATGTGTAATCACACAAGGAGGTCAACCACGAGCATAAGATTAGAAAACAATGTGCCAATAAGATTTACAAGCCACGAGAAAGCTTCGCAAGATCAAATTAACTCGGATTAAGCAGTTAGCGTGAAGAACATATAGGTCAAAAGCAAAAAACTCAAGAGATCTCCATCAAGATAAAATAGATCAAGATGCAAACCCAGACCAAGATTCCACATGATGTCTAGAACAAGCCATAAGGTTCCCACAAGCTAAGGAGCCAACTAGGAGGAACACCACACAAAATATTAAAACTGACTAACAGGAATAGACTTAAAACAAATTGAAAGGAAAATATTTTTGGTTGATGCAAGATTGCCAAGAAACCCAAGATGCTACTGCATCATACTTGCACTCCTAGCAGTTTCATTAAGGTGGTGTTGTTTTTGTGGGTTTGGTGGTGGTCTTGTTCTAGTGGTTGCAGTCATGGAGCTCCAATTTGAGGTCTCAAATTTGCTCTCACTAGTTGATATGTCTCCTATGGAGGTGGAGAGTGTCAAACTGTCCCTATTTGCTTGTTCAATGTCTCCTTTTGAGGTGGAGATTATTTGTCTGCCAAGATCCTTTTTATTATCTTCTATTGAGGTGGAGACATTTTGAGGTTTTGAGGTCTCTTAAAGATGTGAGTGTTTGTTAAAGTTTTGAACCAAAATTGCATAATAAAATGCAAATAAATAAAAAACATAATAATGCCAGAGATACCTTGGGAAAACTGACCTACTCAATGGAAAAACCCAGCCACACAAAAGGTATTCCTTTATTTAAAAATAATAGAGATTCTCAATACATAGCTCACAATTTCTTGAGCTTTTTCTCAGAATAATGAATCAATAGAACTCCTCTTACAGACCAAAGAATTTTAACTACACCTCGAAGAGCTCCATACAGAGATAAAAATAATAATAAAAACCTTTTTAATGACTCCTCCAAATATATACTAAAGCATAAAAAAATACACATAAAAACACGATATCTCAAGACAATAATCCTCGATCTATTACAATACTTCAGCCTCTCCCCAAATATATAATCTCTGCCAAATATTAAACATAAATCATGGAAGACTATTGATCCAGGATTTTCTCAAGAACCTGTTATGCATTACACACAATTAATCACCTAGAAATAGAGGAACACCAATCAATGTTGAATGACCATGGATATATTAATGAATAATACTACCTTAGAGAATCACATAACCACAAACATCCAACAAGTCATGCAATTGTAAATATTTGTAACTAAAAAATACATGACATCTTGATCCTCCCAGACAGTACATACAACAGTGAAGTTACTCAATTATATATCACACACATATCCAAAAGAATCATATTACACTCTAACATTACCTATGATACTCGGAAAAAGGTTATCATCAAGAAAATAATGTCACTGAGATACTCGTCAATCAATGCTACTGAATGTCATCCAATGCATAGAGGTGACATTACATTACCTTAATGGGTATAACAGACATGAACATGTGTCACTGAGATGGAAAACTGTTACACACCATGAATCTGGGATTGTCATGGCACACATGCAGGCATCAATTACAAATTACCTTTCAATAGTTGACAATGAGGATTCTCCATGTTCCTCAATTGATTTGAATCCAAGAAATGAATGAACAATCATTGACTTGATCACATACAATGAAGAACTAAAGCAATTGTATCTCTTCAAGGATAGCAAAGACTCTTCATTTATGAAACAATCAGTAAGAACTCTCTTTGTAGTCTAAGTCACCCATCCATACAAAAGAGATAGGTATTGCAATCACACAAGAAATATTACAATAGAATGCTAGTGAAACCATCGCAAGTATGAAGGAGATCTCTCGTAGCTACCATAAACATTAACACTCTCTCTTAGCAAGAGAAAGAGCATTCATATGTCATAGTGTGTCTCAACCTGACAAGCACAATGGAGTTACAACAAAAAAATGTCAGTAACAAAATCTCATCATAGATTTTCTCAACATAATATAGTCATCCCAGCATGACATTCACCATGGCTACTCCCAGAGGGTGAAAGAATAGAAAACTCAATCATGGAGTCTCTCACATGATATCCACCATGTCTACTCCCAGAGGGTGGAACAAGGGATTTCACCTCCAACTTCTTTCACAAAGAAGAATGCATTAACAAGGATTGCACCTTGAACTTCTCCCTCACGGAGAAGAACTCGTTAACAAGGGATTGCACCTTGAACTTCTCCCTAGATCAGAGAAGAACTCATTAACAAGGGATTGCACCTTGAACTTCTCCCTAGATCAGAGAACAACTCATTAACAAGGGTTTACACCTCAGACTTCTCTCACAGAGAAGAATGCATTAGCAAGGGCTTTCATCTCAAATCTCTCCCACTCAGGAAAAAATGCATTAAAGAACATAAATCATCTGAATGTTGAGACTTCCTCTCAAAAAGGGGAAACATTTTGCTTTGATTATCATAACAAAAGAGCTAATTCCAATGTTGTCCAAACAAGGAGCTTTTGCAGTCACACTACTACAAAAGCTTGTTGATCCTCTGCAAAGGACTTGGCATTCTACATTTGCCACTCAAGCTCTCTCTAAATCTCATTTCTACAACTAAATAGTCTCCCCTTGAATGTCATTTCTTCCTCTTTGAAGAAACTAAACTAAATGACAATTTGAATAGGTTCTTCCTCTTTAAAGAAGTTATGTGACACCAATTCAGTCACATGGTTGCAAGCAACATCCCCATGTTTATTTCTATGACCTACATGACATGCATGAAATCTCTCATCATCTCGTTGCTTCTCAATCCATCCTGGAAGCATTTTTAGAGAGATTAGCAATAGTTCATAGAATCAAACTATTCATGAAGAGAAATATACAAATCAATGCTAAAAACATACATGATTCACTATTCTCAAAATTATTGCATGAATTAACTACATAAAATTTATGATTAATATTCAAATACTTATCTCTTTATTGCCTAAATTTCCTCACAATCCACCAATAGATCTTTCGACCTCACACAACTATAGTGCAGATAGAGAATGGAAAAACTCAAACACAAGTACGTTTGCTATCCTCATGGACATGAATGTCAAACATGTAAGCAAGACAAGCATAACAACATCCTCCCCGTCTAGGTAAGAAACTTCATTAGAGATTCTATGCTCCAAGGCTTTTCAGATACACGTTCTCATATGAATCCCTCATTTTGAATAGCATATTTGACGTCTATTAGACATAACAATTCTTCTAGAATCCAAATGTTCTATTCTGGTTCAAATCGTTTCCTTAAACCTGGCTCTAATACCATGTTAAAGTTTTGAATCAGAATTACATAAATAAAATGCAGATAAATAAAAAACATAATTACGCCAGAGATACCCCGGAAAAACCCTCCTACTCGAAAGAAAAACCTAATCAAAAAAAGGTAATCCTTCATTTAAAAATAATAGATATTCTTAGTTCATAGCTCACAATTTCTTGAGTTTTTTCTCATAATAATGAATCAATAGAACTCCTCTTACAGACCAAAGAATTTCAACTACACCTCGAAGAGCTGCATACAGAGATAATAATAATAAAAACAACCTTTTCAATGACTTCTGCAAGTACATGCTAAAGGATGCAAAACACGCCTACAGACACAATATCTTAAGACAATAATCCTCTATCACAATACTTCAGTCTCTCCCCAAATATCTAAGCTCTGCCAAACATTAAACATAAATCATGGAAGACTGTTGACAGGCTTTCTTAAGAACCCGTTACGCATTACACACGATTAATCACCTCGAAAGAGAGGAACACCAATCAACGCTGAATGACCATGGATATATTCACGAATCATACTACCTTAGAGAATTGCATAACCACAGACATCCAACAAGTCATTCAATTGCAGATGTTTGTAACTGAAAAATACACGAGATCTTGATCCTCCAAGACAGCACATACAGCGGTGACGTTACTCAATTATATATCACACATGTATCCAACAGAATCGTACTATTACACTCTAGCATTACCCACGATACTCAGAAAAAGGTTATCATCAAGAAAAGAATGTCACTGAGATACCCGTCAATCAATGCTGTTGAATGTCGTCCAATGCATAGAGGTGACGTTAAATTACCTTAATGGGCATAACGGACACGAACATGTCTCGCTGAGATGGAAAACCGTTACAAACCATGAATATGGGATTGTTGTGACATACATGCAAGCAACAGTTACAAATTACCTTTCAATAGTTGACGATGAGGACTCTTCATGTTCCTATTGATTCGAATCCGAGAGATGAATGAACAGTCATTGACAAGATCGCATACAATGAAGAACTGAAGCAATCGTCTCTCTTCGATGATAGCAAAGACTCTTCATTTATGAAACGATCAGTAAGAACTCTCTTCGCAGTCTAAGTCACCCAACCATACGGAAGAGATAGATATTGCAATCACACAGGAAAGATTACAGTAGTATGCTGGTGAAACCATCGCAGGTATGAAGGAGCTCTCTCGTAGGGACCATAAACATTAACAGTGTTGACCCTCTCTTGGATCTTGTCCAAGATTTGCAGTCTATTCTTTGGTTTTGGTTGTTAGTTTGCCCTACTCTTGGTGTGGAATGATTGTAGTTGGCTTTTTGTGTTGTTCGTAGCCTTTTTTGGTCTCTGTGTTGTTAATGGCTGCTTGTTTGGCCTCTCTGTTATAAATGACCCGTTGTGGCCTGGCCTGTTCGTTTGTAGCCTATCTTGTGCCTTTGTTTCTTGGGGCAGTGCCCTAATATTACTGCTTTTAATATTAAACACAAATACTAAATTTTTAAAAATATAATATTGATAAAATACTATAAATCCATTAATCAAGTTAAATGCAATTGTCAATTTTTATTTTTCAAATATTAAACAATGCTGATTACAATAAAATAAAGAGTAAAAAGGCTCAGCGAACGACTATGCCAATACAAACACACAAATAACATTATAATGGAGATAACATATACGGCAGGTATGAGACAAAGTCAGAAAAAATACATGTACAGCAGCAATAAAATACAACTACATGGAATTGAGTAATTGTTTCTGTTTGATAATTTAAAAAGCATGAAATAGACCAAACTACTTGTCAAGCTTGAAAGGGTATCTGCTCGCCATCCTCCTTTTCCTGCCCCTGCAAAAGAGTTAATTTGGTTACAATCAATAGTTCCTCAAGATATAGAAGAATAAGAGAAATATTCAACTACCTTAAGGTTTTCATGTCCTCTGGAACAACCTTCTGAACCTCCCCAAATTCGAATTCGGTCTTCAGCTTGAGAGGCCTATGATATAAACCATTCATGTAATGTAAAATTTTCAACATGCACGGCATAAAAAATGGTGCCTGAATAAGTAATTACATGTATAATACCTCTTCTTTCCAATCTGTCCTATATGTGATGATGGTGAGAATAAGGGTTTGCATTACAACTCCCAACAGCATACCAGTCCAAATGCCCTGCTTACCAGTTGTATCATATACGAAGTATGGATTATTAATTTTCAGTCATGGTTAGAAATGTAAAATTGTAGATATGGATGATAAATTACAATAAAAAATCTGGTTTATTTACCTGTCCCTGAAGATTAAGTTTGTATCCAAAGAGAAAACCCAATGGCATGCCTACAATGTAATAGCAGCCTATGTTCACATATGCTACCAAAGCTTGCCATCCTGACCCTATTGCCACCCCTGAAACATAGAACAAAACATGGCCTAATTAACTTCATGTCTTTTGCTTCTAATAGATTAAACAGACACTAACTGAACTTGACTGACCTGACAAAACTATTTGCAAGGAGCATAAGAGAATTGTTAGTGCCAGAAGAGTTGCTAGCTTGGAAGAGGCTTTCATAACCTCTTGACTCTCTGTAAAAAGTAGAGGAAAATAATCTTTGGTGATGAAAATAACACCAATGCATAAAATTCCTATGACCATGGAAGTAAAGGACGCAACCACTGTTGAGAACTTCGCTGCTTTTGGGCACCCTGCCCCAAGTTCATTAGACACTCGCACACTGCAACAAAGTTACAAACTCAATAAGTCAATATTTTGCTTAATGCTATCCATATCATATCAATCGTTATAAAGGACTGAAGCAGGCTAATGGGATTGGGAAGCATATCCAAGAAAAATAAACATGGTAATAATGTAAACAAATTTCTGTTAGGAAATAGTACAAAAAGTGTAGGACTGAAGTGAGACTCCAAAAGCTATGTTTCAATAGGCAGGGTAATTGAGTAAGAAGAATGTTATCCTATTCTGATCATGGAATAATCCGAAATGCTGACGAGGAAAACAGGTTTATAGAATCAAATTCAAAAATATACCAAGCACTGTTGAGAAATAGTAAAAATCAAACCGAACAGATTAAGAAATAAAAGATAATAGACACAAAAATTTTAGTATTAATTATAGCCCAAAACTAATGAAGAAACCTGATGGCTGCATTGAATCCAATTGGTATCATAAGTTGCCATCCCAGTATTGTCATGCTGCAAAAACAACACATGAAAATAGTTTTTAATTAGAATCTGAAATGCAAATATACTAATAATTAAGCTTTTTGCATTTACGTGAGGATTGAACTTCTTACCAGATTGACATTGAGTCCACTGCAACAGTTGGGTTCTTCAGATTTCCCGTTAAAACAATGAGAACTGTGAAGTACCAACTCTCTAAGCTGTTCATCCATTCATCAACTGATAATTTGTTATTGGTAGCAGTAGTTTTAGGGGGAAAAAGATAAAAGGCTAATTTATGAAAATTTATAATTACCTATGACAACTAAACACCAACAGAGTACATTCTTACATGTCAGATAATTTACTATTTTATTGGTAATATAATTCATAGTTGAAATGCCCAGAGCACAGTTATGGTGCATAAAACAGTTTAAGATATCTGAAATAGGTTATAAAAAAAGGATATGGAGGCAAAGAGACGAACCATAGCATGACTGCAGAAGCCATGGAAAGTTTAACAAAAGCCCCCAAATCTCTGAAAGCTAACATGGACAATCCTCTCCAGGAATCTGAACATGGACCGCATACTACATATATCAACTGCCCCAATGTTATTATCAACCATGATATGTTCAGGCCCACTGCTGCTCCGGCTAAACCCCACCCCAATTTTACTATGCATATCCAACAGAAAAAAATGTGGAAGACCAAGCCTATTAGAGAGATCCATGCCATGGCCATCACTTTGCTCTGCGCCTGAAGAAACTTCTGGACTGGGAAGTAAACTGCAAATGTAAGGAGTTGGGGAAGCATCCAAACGCAAAATTTCTGGGTAACTTGAGATATCTCTTCCGATTGACCAAATGCCTTGAGTATTGGCCCAGCAAATATGTAAAGAGGAGTCAGTACAATTGCTGTGGCTATGGAAATAATCCAAGATCGTTGCATATACACACTCAGCATCTGAATGTCCCCTGTTCCAAATGCCTGCCCACATAAGGTCTCCAATGCACTGCTCATTCCCATCTACAAGAAGAAAGCAAAACCCATTAGAAACAATAGATACAGAAGCTTCAAAAATGACTGCCCAGATTAGAAACAATGGCTTCAACAGTTGTTTAACATGATCATTGACCCAGGTAGTGGAGTGTTTATATTTTAATTTACCATAATTCCCATTGCCAGGCCTCCAATAACTGCATCATTGATGGTAACTGCAGCGAGTTCGATGGTGCCAAGGTGCCCAGCAAATGCCTGGGTTACAGCTCCCAGAGAATAGAAACATATTGAAGTGAAAATTACAGGGCCAGCAATGTACCACAGCTTCTTGGATTCCAACCAAATCTCAGTAAATGAAAGGCGACGGCTGTAATTGTAATTGAAATCCTTTACTGATGAATCTTGCTTGGTTTCCAACAGACTGGATTTAATGGAGTCTGCTTCCATTTCCAAGCGCCACAAAAGTTGTTCTTGAGGAGCATTAAAAGATGTATACCGCCTCTGATTAAGCTGCACAACTTTGCAACATGGTGGTTTCCAGGGGCTTAGTCAAATTTGTACCACGCGAAAAATGAGGTCAAAGTTGCACCAGATTCAACAATAAAGTTAGAAGACGTTAATCTCGTTTATACAGAGAAAATGTATTACAATCATTATTCGATGGCCCACACACATCTGGATGGAGATCTGTACTCGGTACTCGTTGATCTCCAATATTGGAGTCTTAGGTTTACAATTTAATAAAATTAAATAGGAAAATAATGGAAAAATAATAACAGAGATATTAAAACAGTTGTATAACAAAATTATTTTTACTGATTTTTATTTTCGATTGAAATAAGATCATAAATAATCGAGAAATTATTTGAAAGACCATTAAAAAACAGTAACGAAAAATTTAACAGTTTATCTCCCATAATCTGCCCATCAGAATTCAGTATTTCTCACGGGCGATAAAAAAAAATGCCGACTGTTTGAAATATTCCTCGCCATAGGACTGCAAACAAATTTTGTCAGATCTCTGAATCAAATCGGTTTTCAGCTGCTCACGGGTGAAATCTTGTCTGCGGCTCAAGAGTCTTAAGTTGCCCTAAAACCTTGTTATTTTCAGATCCGCTTTTCATTTACTATTAATAGATCGAAGCAGCACCTGTATGGATACTGGTTTTGGGTTGCCTCATTTCAAATAAATTCTGCCGTGGTAGGGCTTCGTAAAATTTTCTACAAACTCTTGCCCATTTTTCTCTTCGGCGTCATTAACAGCACCTCACTTTATTTTGCAGAATCATTTGCCATGTTTTCAGAGGCTTATGGGCAGGTCCCATGCAGCTGCTAAACAGTCACTGTTCAATATTTTCAGAGTAATTTGGGGAGCTGGTAGTTCTATGGATAACAAATTTTGTTGCTTATTTTCAGCCCTTTTCTCAAAGTTTATTTTTAGTTTTTACAGCTGTTGTTCCACTAAAATAGGAAAAGATTCTAATTTATATATTTTTCCTATAACAAATTAAATTGTAATATATTACTATTAAAATTTGATTGTAGTTTTGAGTTAAACTCATTAACCCATGTTTCATGTGTGTTTCATAAGAACCAATATCTTAAGAACATGGATGAAACACTTAGCATCTCTTGTATTCAGGTGATGTTCATAGAGGTGAAACATAGGGCCTTCTGGGGAAGTCAACTATTCATTTTTATAAATGCATTTTTTGATGTTACCTTGGTCTTCATTGCAATGAATGGGTGGATATCTCTTTCCTATCTTTTAGAGTCCGGGCCATTTAAATTTAGTGTTATTAAGTTACAACATTTTATAATAGTTACAAGGGATTTGATGTCAACCACGGCTCCTAAAAGGCTAACCGCTATAAGAATTAGCAATTTGAAAGGCTAATCACTAGAAGGATTAACAAATTGTACTTAACATTTTATTTTAATTGATGAATTCCTCTTGTTGAGTTACTTTTGACTTGACGGTTTACAAAAAATTGTTGGGAGTTAATATTTTTTCTTATTGTCAAAGAATTTAGCCTAGGTAGTACTTCTTTAGTTCTTCAAGCATATAATATATGATTCATATTAAATTTGTTTCAAAGAAAGGATCAATTTTATCATTGAGCAATGGTCATTGACAATTGTGATTAAATTTTATGCAAGGATGCACCAACTTTATGCAAGTCAAAGATGGATAATCTAAATGTAAAATATAGAATCCCTTACAAGATTACTACAAACGATATTAGTAGTGTGCCATAGATTTTTCGGAATAGGGAGAGATTTTTGGAGATGACAACAATTTTCCCTAAATTTGAGGACAATGGAGGGACAAGAATCAAAATAATTTATAAAAAATAATATTTGAAAGATCAATTTAATACATAGTAAAAACAATTGCAATTTATCATTTATGTAAATGATATGAGCATAAGAAGTTGAAATCTATACACAATTGTACTCATGTATTCTTGGGGAGCACATCAAGGAAAAAGGTGTTTCTCCTAGCTGGACTGTAAATGTGCGAAATGGTGAATTGGTGTTGACGGATCCAGCTTTGAACTTGATAAGTTGATACTAGTATTAGATAACAATTTATGCTCTTGTTGATGTTCCTCCATTCATCATTTCATATGTTTCCTCTTCAAATGGTGATAATGAAGCTAATCCTTTGTACCCTCTTTTTCCTATTAAGAGGATCACCATGACCCTTGGACTCTATTGCTAAGTTCGGTGAAAGGGAGAATACAAGCCGACTATTATTATTTCTATTATTCATGGAATGTTTTATCATAGGCTTCTAAAATTTCAACACCAATATATAAGAATCTAACCACAATGTGTATGATTTTGAAGGTGTTAATGTTTAATAGTGCCACACAATACCTAGCGTGCCAAGTATTGAATGTAAAATTTAAATTGCCTGTTATCTTTCAACAACTACTTGAAAACAAATTGACATTTGTCTTTTAAAGTGTGCAATTTCCTCCTACACATGTTGAATGAACTATCCAACATTACAACATTTCAAAGTTCTTAAAACTTTCTAACATACATTCTCAAATTTATTTATTTTTGAGTTGTCAACATCTATTTTTTGTTTTTTGTTTTGTCTCATCCCTCTACACTCAATTGATTTACAATAGAATCTAAAAAAAAGTTTTAAGTGAAGTTTCTATCTTGTATAAGAAAACTAACAACCTTGCCATGAGATGAACTTGACCATCTTAGTCTACCATTTTTCTTTTACTTGAAACATGATGTATAGTTTTACAACAAAATATATTAACTTATATTAGAATCAATTCAAGAACAAGCCTTAAGAATTCCATTAAAATATTCAATTCCAAATATCCAAGCACACTTCTTGAATCTCCTATATTAATTTCACTTTTAGCTTTAGTGATCTTTGAGAACATTAATTGCAATTTTTAATGCCTTTTTAAAAGTTATCTTTCCTTTGTTTCTTATATCCTACCATAAACAACTTGGGTCTCTTATCGTGAAATGCAAATTAAGACAAAGAGCCTATTTATGTCTTTTGATTCAATCAAATGGTATGTGATTCTTGATTTGAAAACCTCCATCCACAATCAAAATCATAACTATATAGAGCCACTTCATTACAAACCAACCGCCCCCATTAGTGAACCCAAATCCCTAGCCATAAATGGAAAAGAATAATTACTTATTAATGATTCAATTTTGAATGGTATGTGATCGTTATACCCTCTTAAACACCCATATTCATTAACTATTTAAATATAATTCTTTCATTTGAGAATTTATTTCAAACTAGCAAGTCAATAAACAATTTTATAAGAACCTTTATAAAATGTTTGGCTCTTCTATTGACCCAATGCTATTGTTAACAAGAAATCTAAAGGAGGCCAGCCATAATTCTATTCCCAAAGGATTTGTATTGTTGTAGTTAGAGAATTCTAGACTTCATCCTATTGGGCTAGTAAATAGTTAGTCATCCTATTTTAATAGCTAATTAAAGAAAAAGGCACAAACAAATATAAGACCTACAATCAAATGTATTTATAATTATATATCAATCTATCAATTACATTATGTATATCTCCATTGTTTCTTGGCTTTCTAGAACTATTGGATGTGGATGTCAATATGTGGCAACTAATTCTTTGCAATATATTCAGAAGAAAGGTTTATGTGGAATTGGTCAGTCTAATGATGTAGGTATTTGGTGTGGAGCCTAATCAATGCCCAAGTGGGAAATTATTGGTATATAGTGTCTGATCATGATGTTGGGATAAAATTTTGGTGATTGTTAACCACACACCCCCCCCCCCCCCCGCTAAATCAATTAATAGGAGAGTGCAAGGGAGTAGAGGTCGAGGGAATGACCCTCTCAATGGGGGTTTAGGGATAGAGATCATGGTAGGGTTCTGGGGGTAGCACCCCTAGCCATGGGTTTTGGGGGCAGCATCCCCAAACCCAAAATTGCTTATTATTCAATGAAGGAGTCAACTAGGGTTTTGGCATGTAAACCGACCTTTATAAACCACCTAAAAGGCCTATAAATAAGTGTTAGTTTAATGTGATATCCATCATATTATAATTTGTACTTTACCATATAATAGAAATAACTGGACAATTTTTTCTCTCATGGATGTAGCCCACATTGGGTGAGCCACATTAAATCTTTGTGTTATTGTGTTTTGTTATTTCTTCCTCTCTTATTCTACATTATATGTTATATTGTTTATTGTTTTGATCTACCTTAAAACCCTAATAGTAGGTTAGTTGTAGACTAACAAAATCCCTCACCTAGATCATAATTTTTTATTTGATTTGTCTAGTTGATCCTTAAGTTGTTGGTGATGGTTGTTTAAATCTTCTATTTTTAATCTTTTTGAATCATCCTAAACATTTATGGAATCATATGGTTTGAATCTTTGTGAGGCCTTGGCCTCCAACTACTCCATTTGTATCTTGAGATGTTTTAGCAAGTTGGGCCTTTGGAGGGAGTACAAATATAACTCATTGATTTCTATCTTTGTTTTCTTGGTAATGGCTTGTTGAACATAAAATAATACTGAGAGGAGGGGTGAATCAATGTCTTATTAGAAAAACTTAATCCCCTTTTAAACCACACCTTTATTCATAGATCAACATAGATAGAATTCAAAGAAAAAAATTCAACACAAATGCATAAGAGAACACTATATTTACATGGAAAACCAACAAGGGAAAAATAGTGAGAAATATCATGAATGAAACAAGATTACATTAAATTTTATGGTCTACAACCTAAAGATGCCACAACTCCCTGAATATAGTTTTATGGATTCAACCAAAGGAATTCCACTACTCCTTGAGAATAACAACACTTACAGAAGGAGGATACAACCTTGACAATAACATCAAAATCAATTTTAGCTTCCACCACAATAAATATACACCATCAACAACCTTCAACTAACTACCTCTAGAACACACTTTCAAGTTTATTAAAATTTACATAGCTTCAACTCACTTCGAGTATGCATTAGGCATTTATTTTCACACCGCATAATCCACACATTCTTGCAATAGATTTGATATTTCATTTATATCATCTACAAGAACAAAACCTTCTCCAAGTTGGCCAAGATGAAATGTGTAGACATGAAACATGCATCAACCAAAGAGGTTGGTCACAAACACTTTTCAATAAAGGGTAAGTAAATGAAGACCAGGGCAAGAGATAGTTAGGATAATAAACATTTGGGTACACATCTCCATGTGGGCACAACCATTAAATAATTAGCACAATTTTCCTATAATAACCTTGAACACACTTCATCTTTCATCCAAAATTTCAACACAAAAATAGTATTAGGAAAATCAAGAACCATTACGTGGAGCACATAAGAACATCGTATGGCATTCAAAATCATTATAATACCATTATTTCACACTACCATATTCAATTGAGTTGGCACAATAAACAAATTTTGAAAAAATTAGCATCACTTGCAAACAAGTCAATACAATCTTGAGATGTAATAATTAGATTCATACTTGCAATACGCTTGAGCACCTAGAACTTGAGAAGAAGAAATATATAGAAAATATGATCAATCCCCCAAACCCAAAGAACATGTGGCAATAAACTTGGAAATTGAGGTGGTCACTAGTTTATGCATGCAAACTAGGAACAAGGTCTATTTCCCTTGATTTCATTAAGGAGAGTGGATCCATTTGGATCAAAGGCTTGAGAACAAGGTGAATTCAACACTCCTTTTCTGATTTGAAATGAACTCTACAAAAGGTGTTATTTGGATGCTAGATATAATGCCATATTTGAGAAATTAAGGATTTTTAACATGCATAGCACACCACATAACATATGCAAACTAGGCTTAGAGGTCTAGAAAGAGAAGTTAGAGAGGAACCAATTTTTGAACTTGAGATAAAATCAATAGGTCAAATGTGCTTTGGGCACACTTCACCCATAAATATCATATTTGTATGAAATTTGTGTTTTTGGGATCAAAATGTTGCTCAAAGTTTTCCCTGAAAGTTTTGTAAAAAATGTTTGGTTCAACGGTTCTTGGGTGTTGGTGTAATTAAATATTCTTAATTATACTTTACTTTAGCTTACTTGGGATAATGCATACATAGTATTTTGCGTTATAGACATCTAGAAGTTTGCATCTTATTTTAGCAAATGGTGTAGGAGAAATTTCACTTTAGGTGGTGATAGTTATTATCTCTTTTCACTTTATGTGTGAGATCCACCTTTAGTGCTCTTATCACATTATCATCCTCACATTGTGGCACATACTTCATTGTACAATGTAGGATGATCTGCATTTGGTGGACATGTGCTTCCACCTATTGTGATTAATAGGTTATCTCATGCTTATCTCCTCGTTATCATTTATTGTCTATATATTCAGGCACATCTACATTGTACTCATGCATTATCATTAAATGATCATTGCTCATTATTGAATCTAGTCAATTAATTGATCATATCATATTTGTCTCTCTTGTGTTACTCATTGGGCTTCTAGATTTTGGCATATTCTTTCATTTCCATAGGAAAATTCTTACATGATATTAGAGCCATGGGATTGTTCATTGCATAGCCTTTGGAGAGTTTTTATGCTTCATTCATTGGAGGGATTGATTCAGATTTGGGGTAGTAGTAGTGTGTGGGAGTGTCTAGAGAAATATCTAACCTCGCCATTGTGTCCAAGTGGACATTTCAATAAATTTTGACTAGAAAATTGCCTAAATTAGGTGATAGTCAAATCTAAGGTAGTTTTTTTAGCACACTAAGCCATACAACCCAATCTGCTTGTGATGGTACAATTTTTTAAAAAAAAAAAAAATCATTTTCTAGATCTACTTTTTTGTTTTAATTTGGTCACAATCATATTTGTACTATCAAAATTTTGGATTCGAGCCCATGGTATTTGTCAATGTTAGTCTACAGGTAGGTACATGTGGGTTTGTCATAACATTTGAAGCATACCACATCCTAGCACCCACCTAACTTTTCCAAAAATTGGGAAACACATATTCGACATTTCATCTAAGCTTCAACTAACAAACCTTCAACAAACCCGACACCTACTCTTTGGTTTTAGTGTGCGAAAGAGAGAATAAAAAAGGTGGGTTTCATCAAACATAATCCTTTCCATGAAAATGACTCTTACCCCCACCACCACCGATCTTCCACCCTCAATCATGACACTGAAGCTCACGAATCCAATGATGACACATGACACTCCTACAAAAAACACCACATGACCTATTTTCATCGGGACATACAACTGTTGAGTCAACTCTCAAACCTAGTCAGCATGCCTGTGTGCCACATCATCTGTAGATGCATAGTTAGCACCTTGACATTACACAATTATTTCCATGTCAAATCTGTATGACACGCCAACTAGGGAGCTTTTTCCACGTGCAAGTTCACAGTCTTTAAATTTATAGTTGTTTGGTTGTCATTTCCCTGATTTTTTTATTTTGTACTAATGGTCGTTTGGATGTCAAATTTAGGCTAATGATTTTGATAGTGACAGTGACCTAAAAATTGATGGTCATATGGACGTCATATCATGGTATTTTTCTTTTGTTGTGACAACCATATGGTCATCAAATTTAAAATAATATTTTTCTAGCATCAACTGCCTTTTGAAAATTTTCAACCCCCTCTCCATTGATAATTTTGATTTTGGAGACAAACTTTGAGACCCCATAACTCAATCATTTTGGCTCATTTTTTATGTATTTTTTTTAATTTGGGCTAGAATTTCACGCTTTTCACTACTGTGTAGGTTTTTGGTTTTGTATGGATATATTTTCTATAATTCTTAATTTTTTTATGATTGTACCTATCCAATCCTGATTTCTGTAACTTCAAAGGCTTCGTTCGGGCTCATACAGACACATTTTTAGGTGACATTTTTTTTAAGTGGGTGAGTTTTTGTCTACTTTTCATATTTTCTATCAAATTATAGCCATTGTGAGTGGACATAACACTTTCAACATTTGGTCTATTTTGGCCTATTTTTTACACTTGTAATTGATTGGATCCTTGAGTGATCTTGTGTCTTATTTGTTTGAGTCTACTATAGCCTTCTTTTGGCAGTTGTAATCATTGAAATCATAAGTCCACTTTTTCTTGTGTTTGAAAGTGGAAATTGTACACACACTTTATATAAAGTGTCAAATTCATCATTTGAGGGGGGGGGTTCTTTGATTGAGTGAATTTGGAGGGGGGTGTATTGAGTGATTGTGTCTCTTTTTCTCTTATGATCTTTTCATTTTTCATCATGGGTTCTCCTAAATTTCTACTTTTAACTCCATGTAACTATGCATCATGGAAAATTAAAGCATGGAGTAAGATGATGGAAAAAGGTTTAATTCAATAAATTGATGGAACCATAGTTGCACCAGCTAATCCTAGTGCTCAATTAGAATGGATTGGAAAAAGATATATAGCTCTTGGAACTTTGAGAAAGTATGTATTAGATGACCTTATCTTCCATATTAAAAAATGTAAAATATTCAAGGAAGCATGGGATAAGTTGCTAGTTTGTATGGTCGAGTTGATGAAGAAAAGGGCTACAAGCTTGACAATGATCTCATGAATTTGGATCCCATAAATTTTGACGCAATCTAGGATTACATCACTAAGGAACATGAGCTAAGAGAAACACTTAAGGATTTTGGAATTGACAAAAATGATGCATATTTGATCTACAATTTTTTGGACAAGCTTCCATTAGAATATTCAACATTCATTTCTAGCTTCCGAGCTCATAAGTTGACCATGGGTGCTTCATACAACATGCCTTCATTTGATACATTCATGGAGATGTTGATGGTAGAGAAATCAAAGTTGATAAGCATGGGGATTATCAAGTCTTAAAAGTCTAATGTTTTTATAGAAAATTAAGGAAATGGTTCGTACAAGAAGCAAAAATAATGACAACCAAAGAAACAACAATAGAAAGCACAATCAACCTCCTCACAACAAGGCAGTTTCAACAATAAGGGAAAATCATACAAGGATTTTCTTATGCATATTGTAAGAAGAATGGACACGATGAACATCATTTTTACAAGAAGGATATTGATGAACTCAAGTATCTTCTTAAGAAGAATCAAATAAGTTTATCTTCCAAGAATGTCTACTTCAACACTAGTACATTTGAGACCTTTTCCGATGGAAGACTGTCGGAATTCAGACAGTAAACCATCGATTAAGAGACACCGCTCATTATCACAGTTTTGCAGTCGAAAAAAATGACGGCTATGATTGGCACCATAATTACGATGACTATAGCCATCGCAAAAAGGGGGTTTCAACGCAACGAATATACCATTGGGTCTATTTGTAGTTGTCCCAATTTTAATGAATCTCCATCGAATGTAGTTAGTTTACTGACAGAAATGTTATACACGCGATGGTTAACTATCATAATGTACCGATGGATAACCATCATTGGTAGATTGTTTACTGACAGAAATGCTATGCATGCGATGGTTATCCATCAGAAGTTTCTGACAGATTTTCATTTCTTTTCTAGTGATGTCGTAATTGCGACGGCAATCACAATTTTTTAAAAAATATATATATATTTTCCGATCGAGTTTGTATCGATTGGTGTTCTTGCAAATTTGGTTATGTCATTCAGAGATGACTTTGCAGTAGATTCGGTAGCAGCTCATGGATTATGGAGTCGAGTCTAGAGACTTGGATTTGTAGATCACTATGGTGTCTGTGATGACTTGGGAGAAGTCTTCTTCTAGGTGAACCGAGCTGAGAGACTTGGATTATAGAAAGCGGGTCATTTAATGTGACTTATGAGACATTGTATGCCTCTTCATAGAGGGTTCACGATGCAGTCTGTGGTGTTTCTTTGCGACTGAGTTCTTGGCAGAGATATGTTGATTTGGTAGCCATTGAGATGGATTGATATGACTTGATCTTGGGTCAATACTTCTTGAGGCGAGCTGAAGTGATCATTTCTCCTTGAAGTGATTGATGTTTCCAACAAATAGTCATCACTTTTAGTTTTGTCATCGGTTATTCTTTGGTTTCCATCGTAATTGCAATGGCTCACACTATTTTTTTTAAAGAAATATATATTTGTCGTACATTGATTGAGATCTTAAATTATTGAGCTTCTCTTTGTTTCGATAATAGTTTAACATTCTCTGCTTAATAGGGCCAACCACATGAAGGTGGAAGCTCATCTTGCCCCTCCTAGGATCCTCTTATGACCCTTTACGACACTTTAAGACCTCTAAGATGTATTCTTAGGGATCGTAAAGGGTCATAAAGGGTCATAAGGGGTCCTAGGACACAACAGCTGAGAAACATAAATGTAGGCATCATGGTCACAATTGTTTGGAGACACAACATAATTGAATGCTATACCCAGACGATGCAACACAACCACTACTCTTGTAGTTCTAAGTGGACACTATGGGATCCAAAAACCAAAGATAGGGAATCTATATATGGTTTTTGGATCCTGCAGTGTCAACTTAGAACTGCACAAGTAGTGGTTGTGTTGCATCCTCAAGGTATAGTATTCAATTATGTTGTGTCTCCAAACAATTGGGACCATGATGTCTACATTTATGTTTCTCAGCTATTGTGATACCTACATTTATGTTTTGTAGACGTCGTGTTTATTTGCATGTTCTTTATGTGTTTGGCTTCTCTCCCTCGCATTGAAAATAAGATTTTCCCACTCTAAATCGAGAATGCATGTGCAACACAAGTAGAATATGCACGGATAACAGATGGAGCTAAGAAAACACAACACGTTTACATTTTTTTAATAGGTCAAAATTACAATGTTCACGATGGTCTATAACTTAAAATACACAATTAAAGACCTCTATCAAAATTGCAACCCTGTTGTGTTTTTCAGCTCTACTTGATATCTTATGTATATGAATTGAGATTGCATATTGAACTAGGCATCTCCTTCTGCATTGCCTGAAACCAAGAGACTGTGACAATTAACATCTAAAATCATTATTGAACTTTTGTTATTATTAAAAAGTACACTAGTCTCCTTTGTTTCTTGTACACCATCTTTGTCGGCAAGTTTCTTCATGGATGGCCTCCACTTTCTTCCCCACTACAACTGTAACCACTATTCATTCTCTTGAGGTCATTACTATCTTCTCTATTGATCAGACCTCCACTGCAATTTCTCTGATGAAAATTTCTAAATTTGTTGTTTGGTATTCCTTCATCTCCCCTCAACTCCATCACTTATGGTTACAAATCAAGTTCAAAGAATCAGAATGGTGCATCTCATCATCACAACTAATCCACCTTAAACAATTGATTAACCATTCTAGACAAGATGATGATTTAAGGTTTTTCGTGAAGCTTCTAACTTGGTAGTTGCAATCAACATTTGTATTACAAGTTTTGTTGTTGTTCAAGTATTGTGTTTTAGAAAAGAACCCATTGAACATTCTAATACTAATTTCTCCCAAAATATGAAATCCACTAAAATTTAGTGAAAACCCCTCCAACATTACAATAGTGTATAAAAGGAAACTCAGTGTTTCTAGTAGCGATAAATAGATTTTTTGATAAGAGTAGAAGAAACAATAATAGAAACAATACGCTTGGAGGGAGAAAACCCTATAGACTTATGACATACCTTTGTATGCAGCTCATTAACATTTCAAATGCAAGAATGAAAGAAAACACGGAACTAAGATCAAACATGTGTAAATAAACATCAGTCATTATCAAATAAGTTTCATAAATGAGAATCATTTTGTTTTTGGCTTTTTCTTTTTTTCTACTTCCCTATATTGTTGCAGAGGCGTATCCATGTCCACATCGTCATTTCTTCTCGATCGTGCACATGATCTCACTGTCATTTGCAAAGGCGGGTCCTCTACAATAACAAATAAAAGGCTTCAATTAAAAACATATTATCATAATTGGGGTTAATTTAAAAATATATTCATTATTGTTACAAGCATTTTGGTACTTGAAAAAACATAAACATGATGCTCTTTACCTTGTCCAACCACATCATCTTGCATGGTGGCTTGAACCTTAACACGCTCATCGGGAACAACCTCTACATCCCCTGCAACTGCAATACAAAATGTTTTATTAATTATAATTAATTTTTTATTACTACGCCAAACTCAATTTAACATGTTTACTTGTATTAAATATTCATTAATCAAAATTTGAATAGAAAATGTATACCTTGAGTACTACAATTCACATTAGAATTGATGCCTCCGTCGTGCTCAGCCGGTGTAGTATCAATATCGGCAAGCTGCATTCCAATGTAAATAATTAGTGCATTTATCGACAATATATACATAAAAATACAAGACAAATACTAAGAAATGTTAATCATTTAGTTTAATACATATAAATATATTCACTTTAAAGTCTTAAACAAATATATAATTAGTGTTTCCTTACTTAAAACAAACATATTCACTTAATGTTGGAACTTAACATCAAATACAGTAATTGGTAAAGTTTTCAACTTGAAATAAAAATCAATTGGCTTATTTACCTGATCAACAGATCCAGCAGAAGAACCTTGTGCACTCATTGCTCGGTATCATTCAGCCATGACTTTATAGCCTTGTTTGTAGCCTATTTTTTGTCCTCTTCTGTAATCAATTTTTTGAACTCCAAGGCCTGCATTTTTTATTGGTATCATGAATTTTTATTGTAGTGAATTTCATCAAAACTAAATTGATTGCAATTTAATTATAAATATTTGCATACAATTTTTCATTTACTAATACTTACAACTCGTGTAGCAAGTTTTGAATATCCACCTGAGCCAAGCTTGTGTTGCCCGTACTTTTGTTTTCTTGTTGTTGTTTCCTTTGTTGTGTCAGGCAACCTATGTGATGTTTGAAATATGTTAGATCACATAAGTACAAAGAGTAAATAGTACATAATTTTATTATTAACATTATCACGTACCTTCTTTCCTCGGGTGATAGTACTCGTCCACTATGTCTTGCACTTCTCTCAAGTGCATCCTTTTTAAGATCCTCCCACTCATTAATAGGAATATAGGGAGGCCGCTCGTAATAAGGGTTGTGTTCTATTTGGCTCCTGTAGTTGTCCTTAATATACTTCAAAATAGGGCTCACTTTGTCAAGGAATCTAAGTCTATGAAAGACTTCGGGTCCAAAAAGTGTTGTCGTAGAGTCAATGAGTTTATTCTTTAACCCTTTATCTTGTAATGACCACCTTTTAAGAAAAAAAACTATTAGATTCATAAATGAAGTGAAGCTACCTTTTAATATACTTGAAGAAAGGGATGAAATGAAATCTAATCTTGCAATGAAATCAAAATATGATACCATGTGCCTATGGTTGGCCCGAAAATGCACAAACATTCATCATTAAGTTTTTCATAAAATAGATTATTCCCTGCAAGATAATTACAAGATTATTATAATTAGTTATTGCAAGGGACCACATAGGGTGTTAGTGCATTACATTATGAGTATTATATTGTATAGTAAAAGAAAGGATCGATCTTTAAAGTACCTGAAAGCTGGGCTACTCTCAAGGGAAGTCCATCTTCATTGCTCATGAGCAATTGATCACAATTCTGTATTGTTCCCATACATTTAACACAAGTACATCCAAGAATTGAGTCATTGCCTCGTACATAAAATGAATCCAATATTACAAAATGTCCCCTAAGAAAGAATATATAGTTCAAGTGAAATAAACACATGATAAATAAGAGAGAAAAAGAGGAGTCTACTTACCAATAGTAGGTGTTGCCATCTCATATGTGGTCATGCTACATGTTGCCGACATTGCAGGCCTAACTACCTCTATGGATCTGATCCTCGTACCAGGTGTCATACTCAACATAGGTTCAATAGCAAGTGCTGAACAAAAATATTGTTAGAGCATAAAAAAAATATGGATAATCATGGACAAGATGGAGGATAAAACATGCGATGTACCACTCGAAGTATTTGCATCTAAGGTAATGCCCTTTAATCTATTTAGCATCCCCTGTAAAGAGAACACATATATATTTTAGTTAATGACATAAATAAAATAGTATACTATAAAAATCATTATTGAACTTTTGTTATAATTAAAAACTACATTAATACTTACTCTATAGTTCTGAACATGGCCAATCAATATATCCATTGCCCTCTATATTTCAGGAGTGTGAGGTTGAATATCTACCATGTGAGATAACTCTTTTGATATTGCACGAAGGACCCTTTCCAGTGCAACCACATGATTAACTTCTGATAAAAAATCAACATCAAATGGATCCTACTCATTCTGCGGCTCCTTATGGACTACTTGTTCCTTTCCCTTTTCTAATCAACACTCGTTTGTGAGAATAATATTATTAGCCATTTATTTAAAAGTAATCCAAAATAGTAGAACAACAAAAAATACGCATTAACATAACAAAAAATACGCATTAACATTTTTCTTGTATGTGCATTTGTATAACAACAATGAGTTTTACTCGTCGGGAAGAAGAAGTCCCATGAGAACTATCACTGTCATGCGTATCATGTGGCTATTGATCCATACTATAGCTTTGTATTTCAAAAACAATCATTCAGACATGTTAAAACACGTGTTCTTATTCTACGTTACATTGAATAATAGACAATTATCAAAATGTGTACCACCTTGTCCATGATAGTGATAGGGTTTTTTTATCTATGAGATTCAAATTATAATTGATAAGCAGCTCCTCGCCTCCACGTATTGATTTGATCGCACATACAAATATGTGATTTCCCTCGCACGCCTCAAATATGCAATTGGGTGGCTTCTTAGTTGATGCAGGCCATGTACTCTTTATAAAACTTGCAATATTCCCTGATAATTTTGGTCTTCCATCAACGTATATAGCTACTGTTTTACTTTGTTCACTGAATTTTTGTTGTATATAATTTTCCACGAGTGCATACCTACACATACTTTTTTTATATTTAACAATCTGCATCCAACTATTGTAATCATAACAAGATCCAACATATTCCATCAATTTGACAACTTTTTTGTAAGAGACCTTTATGCCATCCATGGAAAATAGGCCCAAACCATGTAATGAAGACAGTGCTATGCAATATATCCTCTCTTTAACGCAAAAATCAATGTTTATTGAAGGAATTTCATCAGGGACCCATTGTTTATATCTAGATGTTTGTACCTATAGGATAGCTCGGAGTCGCCTTTGCTCTCATCATCATAAGAACACGACCCCCCTTGAGCAAGAAAAAATTTCATGTGTTTATTGAATTTCTTTTTGATCTTTTGACCTCAAGTCCATCTCATTGAATTACACATACTAAATGTCACACTTACTTCTTCCATTCCTAGATTTTCCTTGCTCAAGGAAGACAATTCTGACAATACCTATTCGCTGGTACCTGCACTTCATGCAATGAGAAAGACAAATGGCAATGAGAGATATTTTACAAATGGTAAAAGACATTAATCTCTATGGGGTGTATTGACTTGTACCTGACAATCCATGAGACTGTGTGGGATACCTTACATAAGATAATAGTTATATAATCAGACAAGCATAGTTCACTTTGAACAGTCTCACAATAGGTAAAGATAATCATGCCATTGTCTCTCTTAGGGGTAATATATCTATGCTAAGGATTACCTATTCTCATCATGAAATGCATTTAGATTGTCAACCCAGGGACGTAGACTTGAAATGGGACAGCATAGTTTGTGCACTAAGTTCCTTTAGGAGTCAATAACACCTATGTTGCAGGAAGATAAAATGCATGAAAGAAATCTATGCTATTGTTGCAGGAAAGTAAACACACTCGACTATTTAATGGAAATGTGATAGAAAGCTTGTAAAATGAATCTAAGCTTGTCTAACAACTCAAAACATTCACTATGTCTATCTTCTACAAGTGCTGCAGGAACATCCACAGTAGTAATGTCGCAAGAGTAAAACAGTAACTCTACTTGAAAGCAGGAAAAATGAAGGAAGAAAATCTAATCTATCTTAATCTAATCCACCTCCCCAATAGGTAAATATAATCATGCCATCGTCTCTCTTAGGGGTAATATATCTATGCTAAGGATTACCTATTCCCATCATGAAATGCATTTAGATTGTCAACCCAGGGACGTAGACTTGAAATGGGACAACACAGTTTGTGCACTAAGTTCCTTTAGGAGTCATAACACCTATGATGCAGGAAGATAAAATGCATGAAAGGAATCTATGCTATTGTTGCAGGAAAGTAAACACACTCGACTATTTAATGGAAATGTGATAGAAAGCTTGTAAAATGAATCTAAGCCTATCTAACAACTCAAAACATTCACTATGTCTATCTTCTGCAAGTACTGCAGGAACATCCACAGTAGTAATGTTCCAAGAATAAAACAGTAACTCTACTTGAAAGTAGGGAAAATGCAGGAAGAAAATCTAATCTATCTTAATCTAATCCACCTCCCAAGTGGGCCCCCTTGGTTGGCTTCTGCTAACTACTAACACAGGAAATAATCCAAAATCACTCTTCCTATAATAGATAAAATAGTGTATGGGGTCCTAGAACAATGTTTTGCACATAAAAGAGACCCCAAAGCCAATATTTTACACTTACATGAAATTGTATTGATATAGAAAGTAAATATAGATGATTAATATTGAAATTAGAAAATAAAGGTACTTACCTCCAAAAAAGAATCGACTGAAAACCCTGTCAAACGATCTCAAAAACTGTTGATTCTCACCATCTTGAACCGAAACTATGAGATCTACAAAACCCAAAAATATTTTTCCCAGATTTGATCAGGTCAACTTTGACCTTTTAAAAGGTTAAGGACGACCTCAGGAAAATGAAGGTCGACTTTGACTTTGTTCACAAATCTCGGAAGTTCAGCGAAAAGGGTATCCAAATCTACTCTTAGATCCAAAATTCTGCACCTGTACCTACAAGAAAAAGAGGGTTTTTGGTTGTTTGTTTGGGGGGTTTGCCTCAGTCAAACCCCAATTTAGGAATTAACCTTGAAATTGAATTGAAATTGCTAGAGTAAACAAAGTAAATGGAACAATTCACTTTGCTTGAGTTGAAACCCTTGTGGAGGATTCGAATCCTTGAATCCACAAGAATGGATGAATGTAGAATCAAATGTAGGATGTCTCCAATCAATTGTCTTTAGATCTTCAACACCAATCTTGAATGGATCTTGAACTTGGAAGAGGCTTGAATGGAAATGAAGGAATCTTCAACAAGAGATCTCCATAGAGCTTGAATCCTTCAATGGCTTCTAATGGATCTCCTTGATGAATTGGATGCTTGAAGGCTTGAAGGCTTGAATGCTTGATCTTCTTGCTTGAGAGCTTGAGAGATGGATTGCAAAACTTGATGGAGAAAATGAGAGAGGAAGGCTCCCTTTTATAGTGATCTAGGGCACAAGAGGGGCCTCATAGAAAATAATAATTAAGGGCCCATGGCACAAAACTCTAGAGAGGTGCACATGGAAAGGAAATTAAATTAAAGCCTTGACACAAAACTCTAGGAGGGGACCACCCTTAATAAATAAATAAAATAATTATTTAAGAGCCTTGTTACAAAATTCAAGGTAAGGCCAACCCCAAAGTTAATTTGAGTATTAGGCACAAAACTCGAGAAAGGATAATCTCCAATAATAAATTAGGAATCCCATACAAATATCAAGAAAGGTCCACCTCAAATATTAATTTGAGAATTCGACGCTTAATCCGAGAAATAGTGGCCCCGAAGAGGGAAAGTGCAAGATTTTGATGAGATCCTGAAACTGGAAGCTAACACCGAAGATCCCAAACCCTAGGGTCAGGGTCGAGGTCGACCCTGACTAGGTCAGGTTCGAAGTCGACCTTGACCTAAAAAGGTCGACCTTGACCTTATGGTCAAGAATTTCAGGTTCACAGTTCAGGATGGAAGAAAATGCTGGGAAGAAGTGGAAAATAGGGTAGAACAAGGGGAAAAGCCAGATCCAAGTCGAATATCCATTCAAGGTGTTCGACATGACCCCAAACCACTTACTTAGAGGGCTAAATGCTCTTATCATGGAAGTGCTTCCATTTTAAGACAATACACTTCCATTAATTCTTCTTAACTAGTTACATAACAATTGAACAACTCATGAAGAACTGAGAAGAACAACTTCTACTATATTGAACACACCATTCTATATTTTCTCATTACCTAACTGATTCAATCAAATCCCTTTATAAAGAGGACTGACGCTCATTGAAAACATGACATTAAAGTATGATTAAACCTCACCAAATAAGGAGGCTATAAAACAACCATGACATATTACAATTATTGAAAATAATAGAATAACAATTCTAGTTTTAATATAGCAAGACTTATTTCCTATATTCTCTAGAACAACAGCTCCTTTCTAGGCATGACATATCCTTCAGAACCATGCTAAATTCTTTCTCCATGACTGGTCTTCTAACACTCCTTTAATGTGGTTGCACCACTCTTCGAACTGCTCCTTATTTACTTGAAAGGTTAGTAACATTCGGTACACATATGCAAGTCAACATTTCAACCCCGACTCAAATGTTAGAACAAAACTTAAAATAACTATATGAAGTACTGCATTATATTTATAATAGTCAACAAAACATGTCATTCAAGCTACCCATAGGCTCTGTGGCTTTAGTTGTACTTAGCATAAGTTCACACAGGTATAAGTCATAAATGTTTTAGAAATGTCTATCAGAGCATAAAGAGTGTCCACAAAGTATGAAGATTATAACAAAATTGAGACATTAATTTATCTCATCATCTGCCCCCTACTAATAGAATGTTTTTCCTCAAGCATTGTATTTCCTGGCTATGGTTCTGAAATCACCGACAATCATCTTCCCCTTCTTTCCACTCTTGAAAGTGTAGTAAAATCCTCTTGTTCTTTCCAAGTAATCTCCTTGGTGCTCCTCAACCAACTGATCCAATCTAGTAGCATTGATGTTGTATAGGGGCCAGAGGAGTGTAGGTGGTTGGAAGGATAAAGGCATCCATGATTCCCTTCTGACCTGTCGTCCCAACCGCATATATTCAGTCACTCTGTGCACAACTACTTCAAAGTTAATTGGGTTGTGTGGCTTTGCTTTCCTAAAAGCTTCTAGAAATTTGTTCCACTGACTTCTTACCCCTAAAAGAGCTCTTTGGGTTGTAAAATTGGGCAATGTCTGATAGTCTCTGTAGACCTTATCTCTCAATGCAAAGACGTTCTCCCTGATTTCAAGCTTTTGTTTCCCATAGGTCAAATTGAGCCAATCCCTCTAAAGGACATCGAGCTTATGTGACTCAGCCCTTAATGGTAAGGGTTCAGATTTTTCTAGATCCCTGTAATTGTTCAATTATCTATCATAGTTTGCTTTATTATGCATCCATGACATCAGAGCCCTTAAGTGAATATCCCCTATATAGAGCAAAGGGTTCCACTCTGTTTCATGTGGGATGATAAAGTTGTGCAAATATAGCTCACATAATAAATTCTACTACCATGGGGGAAGAGTTTGATATATTCCATAAAAATCTTGGGTTGACTTGAACTCACAATCAATACCTTTCATTGTCATCATAAGTTGAAACAAAAGAAATTTCTCTTTTAAACAAATAGCATATACCTTGGGTGGCGGTCGACAAGCTATGACCTAATCGGCTAATTTTAGGGCCTTGTCCATTTGTTGTTTTTGTTTCTTTAGTTTCTCCCTAAGAGATTCAATTTCCTCATCCTTATCAAATATCTATTTCTACATTTGATCTATTTCCTATCTCCACCAGGTCTTTTGAAAAAAAAAATGATTGTATAGGTTAAAGAGTACAGACTAAATTGTTTGTGAGGAAAATTCTTACATCTGAGCTTTCTTTCTCTTTTCTTTGGTAGCTTGTTGAAAGTAATCAGTGAACCATGTGGATCTGTAGGGTATAATGGAGACATTGGAATATACAGGGTGTTGTGGAGGAGTAGGCTGAACATTCATAGGAATGTTGTCTTGTACTACATCTGGGCTTGGCTCAGGCATTCCTTGATCATCCTATGGCATGCTACTATTAGGTGTTTGCACATTTTGAGATTCTTCCATATTTTGAGGTTCCACCCGCAAAGGGGAGTCATCAGGAATATTTTCAACAAAGGGCTCTGGATTAGGTTTTGGTACTAAAACATTTGGATTTCCAAGGGAAGGTGAAGGCACTTGTCCTCACATGCGAGGGCTTCTACGTACAGTTGCCTCTTCAACCACTACAATTTTAGTTTGGTGGGATCTTTTTGGCCTTTGTGTTGCAGGAGTAGATGCTACAGGAATGGATGTTGCATGACTTGACCTTTTTCTTTTATTTATTTGGACTGTAGGGTTTTGAATTTCACCTTCTAGGTTAGGGATTTCTTTTTCAACTTTCTACTTGCCTTTCTTCATGGAAGAAGTAGGTATATCACTCTCTGGAGTGGGATCAATAGACTTGTTTTCTAGGGACAATTCTGGTTCTTCTCCTTTTTTAGTTGTTTCTTCACTAGGCCCAGAAGACTCTACTTCATTCACAAAAGGTTGAGCAACAGGGTTAACTTGGGGCTGCAACATTTTAAACTAAACAAATTCCACCCAGGACATGGGAGAGACATCCCTAAGGGATTTTTCAACCAAAAGCTTTACTAGGGCATGGTGGATTATGGAATTTGCATTACCCTTTTGTGTTTCCTTGGCAATAATGCTTAACATATTATAGAGAAAATTAGGAACATTGACTTGAACATTATGCCTTAAACAGCTAAGCAATTTGAAATGGTGGGCATCTAGGTTTGAGAATATTCCTTCACAAATTAAATACCTGATAATGTGGTTAGCCAATTCTGGAAATGGTGGTGGAAGAGACAACCTCTTGCATCCCTTCTTAGTAATTTCAAGTGGAGGATCACCTGGTCGGGAGAATTGAGCTCGAGATGACCTGGTGTCATGCTCGTTAGGATAGTGCTCTCCAACGACTGGTAATCTAGTGACCTCTGCAATTCTTTCCTCAGTAGCAACAACTGTTAAACCCCACACAATTGCTTGTCCCTCTTCAAAAGTGCCCATAAATTTTGTTGCAACCTCCTCATTGAATTCCGTCAACTGAAGGAAATACCCTAGCCAGCCGCTTGCATTAAATCTGCGAACTGCTTCAACATCTGACAGTAAAATACCATGGACGATTGGTTCATGTCTCTATAATTTCCCCCCCATCTTAATAATGCCCAGTCTTGAATTTTGTTGCTCTCCAATTCAATGTTAATCTTCAGTCTTCTTACACTTTGCAAATGCCTTCTTCTTGAAATCCCAATTACCAACCTTGAGAATACTAATTTTCACTTACATTACCTCTATTATGCTTGACATGAACAATAATAATGGCATTGATTACAGAGGACATCAGAGTCTTAAGTGGGAATTATCTCATAATTTAATTATGGTCCTTTCAAGTCATGTCAAGCTCAAAAAATCACTTAGAAAATCGCTCAGAAAATTAGAATTTGAAAGTACGACAAATGTGTTGGATTAAAAGAATTAATAGAACGTAGCCTAAGTACAACATTGATGTGATAGGAATGTGACTAGGGTGACTTAGGAATAACACTTAGAAGTTATTACACTTCCCCTGCCCCCTACGAAATTTTGACAAGTGTCCTCACTTGATAAATTTGGCATGAGAATGAGAAACTGGCTCAACGCATATATCATACATGTAATGCAGTACTATATATAATTATTCAAACCTATGTGCTAAAAGTGAGAAAGGAGTTAAAAAGTTGTACCTGGTGATTTGTTACCACACACATGAATGTGAGCTGATGAGAGTGTCAAGTCTGACGACCGCATGAAAGTATTTACGTGGTGTTTTATTGAAAGCATTAAAATAGAAATTGTGGGTGACGTGGAGTTTGAGTGGGTGGTAGATGGAGGAATGAGATGAGTTGATAAGAATAAGAGAGAAAAGTGAATGAAGAAATATACCTCATATGAAATGAAGTTTTATTATGGGAGTTTTCGAAGGCATGTTATGGTGAGGCTGCAGGAAGAAGGCTTTCACCTTCTACTACAGGAACTATTACTTGAGGGGCTGTTAAACTTTGTGTGCTAAACTACTTCAAGAATTCTTCCTTTGTTTGAGGATTGTGCTACAGGCATAAGCAGTGTCCATTGACAAGCAGCTTAAATTGGACTGGATCAAGTGTGGTTAGTTGGACTGCCCCATTATCAAAGACATATTGAATTTCATATGGCCCCAGCCATGTGGTCTACAGCTTTCCTGGGAACTCCTTAAATCGAGAATCATACAATAGAGCCCAGTCACCTACTTGAAAGTGTTTATTCTTGATATGTGAATCATGCCACCTCTTCCTTTGGTTCTAGATTAGCTCTATCCTTTCCAATGCTAACTTTCTCATTTTATCCAATGATTTGAGGTGGAGAAGGTGCTCTATTTGTGTTGCAGGAAGATTGATGTTCAACTCCAAAGCTGTGCGCAATGTTTTGTGTTCAAATTCTATGGGCAACATTACTGCCTTTCCATACACCAATTCAAATGGCATGAATCTTGTTGTGGTCTTCCATGTTGTACGATAAGCCCAAACTACTTTAGTTAACCAGCTGCTTTGATCTCTTCGATGCAATTGCACTGTCTTTGTTAATATTGCCTCTATTTCTCTATTTGTCACCTATGCCTATCCATTCACCTGTAGATGATAAGGACTACATTTCCGATGTCTTATGCTATACTCCTTCATCAGCTCAGTGATCAGATTTGAAGTGAATTGTGCTCCCTGGTCTATGACTAATTCTCTTGGGACTCCATAATGTGTTAAAATGTCTTCATACAAGAATTTGGCTACTTTTTCATCTCTGGCATTTTGCATTGCTTTCACTTCCACCCATTTTGTCAGATAATCCATGCATACCAGGATATAAGATTTTCCATTTGATGGAGGATAAATTGGTCCTATGAAGTGCATACCCCATTTATCAAAGGGTGTCATCACCACTTGTGGATTAAGTGGCATCTCATATGATTTTGTTGGACGACCCATCCTCTGGCATTTATCACATTTTTTTGTATAACTGGCTGCATCTTTGTGTAATGTTGGCCAATAATATCATGTTGTTAATATTTTTAGGGTTGTTCTCTTTGCTGCAAAGTGACCTCCACATGACTCATCATGACAAGCATGGAGTATGTCATATATTTTATCTTCTCTCACACATCTCCTCATGATCTGACCTGGACCAGTGTAAAATAGATTGTTATCTATCCATGAAAATTGAAAGCTTTTCTCTGCAAGCTTTTTCCTGTCCTAAGAAAAATGTGGGGGCATCTTATTTGCTGCAAGATAATTGGCTATGTCTGCATACCATGGGTTTTTGATTGCTATGTGGAACAAGTGTTCATCTGGAAATGTATCTTCAACTTGAGTAGTGTCTTCATTAGCATTTTGTAGTCTAGACAAGTAGTCAAAAACTACATTGGCCTTCCCTAGCTTATCAACAATTGTTATATCAAATTCCTGCAATAATAAGAGCCATCTTGCCATTCTGCCTGTTATAGCAGGTTTGTTCATCAGATATTTTATTGCTGAGTGATCGGTGTGAACAAAAATGGGATAGCCTGTGACATAGTGTCAGAATTTGTTCAATGCATAAACTACAGCTAGGAGTTCCTTTTTAGTAACTGTGTAGTTCAATTCAGGGCCATGGAGGCTTTTACTGATATAGTAAATTGCATTCTCAAGGTTGGTAGGCTTTTTTCCTAGCACAATACCTATGGCATAATCTAATGCATCTATATGGATATGAAATGGGATAGACCAATCTGGTCCTTTGAGGATTGGTGCAGTGGTTAGAATTTTCTTAAGCTACAAAAAGGACTCATTACAAGCTGGTGTCCATAGAAATTCAGCCTCTTTGGTAAGAAATGTATACAAAGGACTAGCTATTTGACTAAAATTCTGAATGAAGCACCTATAGTAGCCAGCATGTCCTAAAAAAGATCTTACATCCTTTGGTTTAGTAGATGTGGGTAACATGAGAATTACCTCAATCTTGGTTGGGTCTACTTGTATTCCCGCTACTAAAATAAAATGCCCAAGTACTACTCCTTCCTGCATCATCATAAAGCATTTCTCACTATTAAAGGATAAATTATGTTCCTTACATCGGATTAGCACCTTTTCAAGATTCTTCAAAGCCTCTTCAAATGTCACTCTGAATGTTGTAAAGTCATCCATATATATCTCCATACAATCATGTGATATGTTAGCAAAAATACTAATTACAGCTCTTTGAAATGTTGTTGGAGCATTACACAACCCAAATGGCAATACATAATATGCAAATGTCCCCCATGGACATGTGAATGTAGTCTTCTCTTGGTCTTCTGGAGCAATAGTTATCTGATTTTATCCACTATATCCATCAAGAAAGGAAAAATACTTCTTACCAACTGAAGTATCAAGTACTTGGTCAATGAATGGTAATGGGAAGTGATCTTTCTTGGTAGCCTTGTTTAACTCCCTAGAATCCACATAGATTCTCCATTTACTCCCCTTCTTGGGTACTATAACCAAAGGTGATACGCATTTACTATCATATATAGGATATATAATGCCAACATCTAATAACTTTTGTAATTCAGTTTTGACTATCTCCCTTAATGTTGGATTAATCCTCCTTTGAGGTTGACAGAGTGGTAGACTTCCTTCATTTATATAAATCCTATGAGTACATAGTGTAGGGCTTAATCCCTTCATGTCCCCATAGTCCCATGCAAAGGCTTTCTCATGTGTTTGCAGCAGTTTGGTTAGTTGCTCCATTTGTTGTGAAGGCAGCTTATTATTCACGTGGAGATTATGACCCTTCGAAAGCTCAATAGTAGTTGTAAGGTCAAGCATGGATACTTCAGGGATAGGACTTGTGTTTACTTCACTAGGTAGCAACTGGTGGATAATATTGGGTTCTGAAGGTAATACACAGTTCTCAAAATTTTCTTCATATGTAGTTAACTCCAATACAAAACTATCAGATACATCTTTGATTACAACATAGTCATTATTAAGAATGCTCTAAATGACTTCATCTTCCTCTTGCAGCTTTAGAAAAGATTGCCTATGTAACATCATGATTTGAACCATAGAATTCAGTTCTTCTTCTCATCTCCTAAATCTGGCCATATATGTGTACTTAAATTTGGCTGTGGTTGAGCTGGAGGATATAATGCTAGTTTCTTAGTGGCTTACCCATCTGATATTGTCATGTTCCCTGATCTACAATTTATGTTTGCATTAGCTTTTGCCAACCATGGGCATCCTAGGATAACAGGGTAACTAGCAAGATTGACCTTTGGTGATAGAATCATGAAATCAGTGGGTTACTCCCAAGAATCTAAGGCAACTATTATGTCTTATATCATTCCATCAAGGGTGATAGTAGAACTGTCTGCTAGTTGCAATATTGTTGGAGTAGCTCTCAACCCTTCAATGCTCAGTTTATTCATAGTATCCTTAGTCATTACATTAATGGCAGCACCTAAGTCTATTAGTGCATTTTTGATAGACTGACCATTAATGATGATGTTCAAAATTGGACTCCCTAGATTTGAATATTTTGGTATTACCAGTTTTCCTAACATGATATCAGCCAATTGTCCTATAACATGAATTGTTGTAGGATCCTTTTTCTTTCTTCCAGGCTTTTTAAGACAAGCTTCTTTTACTGCTTTTTCATAAACTGGAACATCCTTTATTGCTTGAAACAGGGGAATCTGGACATGCATGTTCTTGAGTTGGTCAATGATATCAAATGGTTGGTCTTCTTTTGGTATGGGCTTGTCCATGCTGAGCCTCTGAGGAAAAGGTGGTTTAACTTATGTATGAGCATTAACTGAGTTGGAAACATTCTTTGGGACAATAGTATTTGGCAAGGCATTCTCTGGAATTGGTACTAATGTTGCAGGAAGATCTGGCACTTCAATGATAAGAGGTGGTTCAGGTGTAGGCAAGGTAGTAATTGATCTTAAATGTATATCAACTATGTTAAGTGCATATGTAGGGTACTGTTGAGCATCAATAGCATACATTTTCTATTGTGGTTGTTGACTGTTGGGATTCGGTTGTGGTTGAGCAGGTAACTGTGTTTGCTTTTGAGGACCTGTATTTGCAGGTGGTGGCATTATTGCAGGTTTATTTGTTGGAGGTGGTAATGGTGGATATCCAGGATTTGGATTAGGCCATTGCTGAGGTCCTCTCCATTGATTAGTGGGCTGCCAATTCCCTTGTGGTTGTTGCCATTGGTTTGGCAATCATGGCCATTGGGATTGTTGTGGAGGATACCATTAATTCTGTTGATTATTTGGCCAAGCATTATTCCAAGTGGGTTGATTATATTGTGGAGGACTTTGGACATTGCGGTTTTTCCATTGACTATTATAAGGGTTTGAAATTTGTAATGGGTCTTGAGGCATACCTTGTCTCGTGGCCAATGGCCGACATTGAGAAACAAAGAATACTTGCTCATCCTCTCCTTCTATCTTTAAGTATTTAGTTGGAAGATGTTGATTCTCCAGGTTTGCGACCAATTTGCACTAGCAATCCTTCTTTTGTTTGCAGCAATGAGGATAGTATTCAGCTACCTGTGCCTCCACGTTTGTATTCTTTTTCTTGGCAGTCATTGTGTCTTGGTGTGTGGCGACATCATTTATGATGTCTTGCTTGAAGTCTGACAACAAGTTTGAAATCTCCATCTTTGAAATACCAGAGCCACTTCCTTTAGCCACTGTTGAGCGAAATCCCCTTCCTTTCTTAACTACTGCTCTAGAATAGTTCATACAAATCTTCTGAAGGTCATCCCAGGAAGACTAAGATATATCTCCTCTAGCCATGAGGTCCAAGGCTTCAAGACAGATTTCATTCACTCCTCTTAGAAAAATTAGCTTTTGTGAATCCTCCTGCAATGCATGTTGCGGGTTCTTTTGTAAATTAAATAAGAAGCGTGATATGTAGTCCTCTAATGTCTCATCTTCCCTTTGTAAAATATGGAAGATGTCATCTCCCTTTGAATCACTTCCCTTGTAGTATTCCTTATACTTCCTTAGAAATAAATCTCTCATCCCGTCCCAATTTGCTACTGCATTTTCTCCTAAGCCTATGAACCATCTGAGAGCTGACTCCTTTAGTGTTGCTGGAAACAACTTAATCTTATGACTGTCAGTATTGTAGTCAAACATTTGACATAGTATGTCAAACTCAAACAAAAAGGTGTCAGGATCCTCTGTGATGAGGCCATAGAACTTTGGTAATGCTGAAGCAGGTATGTTCTTGAGATTAGGGTTGTTGATAAGACTTGGAATAGAAAATGGAAATGTAGGAGCTGCCATTACTGGAGGTGTTGGATATTGAAACTGTGGCTGGAAAGTATTGTTGACTGGAGGGTTTTGGACAACAGGTGGTCATGGAGTAGGATTATTATGGAAACTAGCTAATATTTATGCAAAAGGACAGAGGTCAAATATTTCATGAGTGTCTTCTTCTATTGAAGATGATGCAACAAACTCAGGACTTGCGTCAAGAAATGGTAACTCAAGTTCTTCAAATTCCTCTTTTAGTTTAACAGGTTCTTTTGGAAGAAATCTACCATGAACATCTCGCCTTCTTCGATGCATGCAATTAAGTTGATGACTTGTGAAGCAAGCTCACAACCACTCTATTTTGACTAAAAAACAAAAAACTAATCTGAAAAATAAAGGACTCATTAAGGTTCCTAGTTCGACACCATCCCCGACAACGGCCCCAAAAATGAACAGTCTCACAATAGGTAAAGATAATCATGCCATTGTCTCTCTTAGGGATAATATATCTATGCTAAGGATTACCTATTCCCATCATGAAATGCATTTAGATTGTCAACCCAGGGATGTAGACTTGAAATGGGACAACACAGTTTGTGCACTAAGTTCCTTTAGGAGTCATAACACCTATGTTGTAGGAAGATAAAATGCATGAAAGGAATCTATGCTATTGCTACAGGAAAGTAAACACACTTGACTATTTAATGGAAATGTGACAGAAAACTTGTAAAATGAATCTAAGCCTGTTTAACAACTCAAAACATTCACTATGTCTATCTTCTACAAGTGTTGCAGGAACATCCACAGTAGTAATGTTGCAGGACTAAAACAATAACTCTACTTGAAAGCAAGGAAAATGCAGGAAGAAAATATAATCTATCTTCATCTAATCCACCTCCCAAGTGGGCCCCCTTGGTTGGCTTCTGCTAACTACTAACATAGGAAATAATCCAAAATCACTCTTCCATTAATTCTTCTTAACTGGTTACATAGCAATTGAACAACTCATCAAGAACTGAGAAGAACAACTTCTACTATATTGAACACACCATTCTATATATTCTCATTACCTAACTAAGTCAATCAAATCCCTTTATAAAGAGAAATGATGCTTATTGAAAACATAATATTAAAGTTTGACTAAATCTCGCCAAATAAGGAGGCGGTAAAACAACCATGACATATTACAATTATTGAAAATAACAGAATAACAATTCTGAGGAAATATAGCAAGACTTATTTCCTTTATTCTTTGAAACAACAGCTCCTTTCTAGGCATGGCATATCCTTCAGAACCATGTTGAATTCTTTCACCATGAATGGTCTTCTAACGCTCCTTCTTTAATGTGGTTGCACCACTCTTTGAACTGCTCCGTGTTTACCTGAAAGGTTAGTAACATTTGGTACACATATGCAAGTCAACATTTCAACCCCTACTCAAATGTTAGAACACAACTTAAAATAACTATATGAAGTACTGCATTATATTTATAATAGTCAGCAAAACATGTCATTCAAGCTACCCATAGGCTCTGTGGCTTTAGTTGTACTTAGCATAAGTTCACACAGGTATAAGTCATAAATGTTTTAGAAATGTCTATCAGAGCATAAAGAGTGTCAACAAAGTATGAAGATTATAACAAAATTGAGACATTAATTTGTCTCATCACACTCCATAGTTTTCATTATATCTTGTGAAGGACATTATACATTGTTAAAATTATCTATTTATCCAACAATATTTTGAATATCTCGGCATTGCATAGAACTAAACATCTCAGCATTGCATGAGACATCACTATTGTGGCATTTTGTCAAATAGTTATCATGTCTTGCCAGTGTTTTTATTACATCTTGTGAAGGACTTTATACATTGTTAAAATTATCTATTTATACTTTCAGAATTAGCTCACTCCATTGCAGGGAACAAAGAGAATCCCCTGTGATTTAACATCATTGAGTTGCCTCCTTTCATTAGCTTCATGTCACCTTCTCATAGATTCTCATAGCTTCCTATGTGTTTCATCCTTCATTTATACACTTACTTCAACCAAACTTTTAATTTTCTGACAGATTTCACCAAAGGCTTTGTAGGAAACAAAGTAAGGGGTATTCTTGAGTTCAAACACATTGAACTGCTACAACTGAATTATAAATCATGAATTCACTATAAACTTAATGTATTTCTCTAGATTTCATATGGAAATTTTGTCAAATGGTTGGCATGTATGTTTATTCAAATGGAGTTATATCATTTGGAATGGATATATGATCGGTTGATATCGAATTCTATGTCAAAATTTACAGCATTAAATTGATCATAGTTAGAAGACTCAAACACAAGAAGAATATGTGTATAGCCAAATTTCAGAAGAATATGAATGAATGCAAACATACATAAGTGGATGAACATAAATAATGAAGGTACCTGATATTGCCTGAAATAATGAAGTGTTGACCCTGGGTTCAATCCAGTATGCTCATGTCTGATCCAGAAACTGCAAGGAAAGAAAGGATGGGGTTAGATCCAAAGGATCTAAGCAATGCTTGACACCCTATTATTGATCCTCATCTACAATTATGCATGTGCATAGTTAAGCCATATACTTCTAAAAGGAACTATGCTACAAAACATGTGCACTCAGGAACATGTGTAGTGTATAGGCGGTGGAATCCAAATGAAGCCCTATATTTATGTCTCTATGAAGACCTAGTGAATCACTATTGTGGTTGCATTTATGTCTCTATGAACACCTAGTGAATCACTGTTGTGATGACATCATCCAAATAGTGCAACAACAACACTAGATGTTGTTGTTCCATCTGGTGTTGCTATGGCATCATTTTCAAATGATGCATCCACAACAGTAACCCACCATGCCCATCAACACAAGGTAGACATGATCAAGCATAAGCAATGGAGGGGAGATTATCAAGGTCAAATCAGAGGTCAAATTTCATTCCTTGAAATTTTATATTTGTACAGTTATAAAATGTCATGCCTGAAAATTTTATAACATAGTTCCTTAGCATTTGATCTTCATATTGCAACCATGACTTGAGGTAGGAATTCAAGCTTTGTCTTCTCATTAAATCAATTTCATTTTGATGGCATTTGTTGATTTAATTGTGACACCAGCTTGGTTATAAACAAAAAAAGAAAGAAAGAAAGTGTCATTTGTAATTTTTGTGAATTTGAAGAGCTGCCGTGAAGACGACACTACACTTTTGTGTGGCACGAAGAGGGCATTTGAGTTTGGTGTGTGTGAAGAGGCCGACACCATGTGGGAAGAGGGCATTGGCACTTGAGGTAGGCATTCGAGCTTTGTCTTCTCATTAACTCAATTTCATTTTAATGGCATTTGTTGATTTAATGGCACAATATAAATTTTAATAATGGCATTGTTTACATCTTAGCATTTGGAATGCTCGTTGACCCATGAGCTTTGAGAGCTAGGGCATCGTTTCTATTACCTTCAAGGCATTGTGTGAAGTGTTTGATCTCTCTTTATTTATTTTGTTGTTGATATTCACTATGTGGTACTCCCTGTTTATGATCATTTCATGAGGAAATGTCTTGATGGCTCGTGGGCTGCAAGCTAGGGCATCATGCATTGTTTATGAGCTCATTGTTTGAGCACCTCATGTCCCTATTTGATTGGAGGTGCTCTGTTTGTTATATTGAGTTTACATCATATATTTAGTCTTAATAAATATCTTATAAAACAACATAAAACTAACCCAAAATACTTTATCTTAATAAAATATTAATAAAATAATATATTTAGTTTAATAAAATCTTATAAAACAACATATATTGTGTGAAGTGTTTGATCTCTCTTTATTTTTTTTGTTGTTAATATTCACTAGCTATGTGGTATTCCCCATTTATGATCATTTCATGAGGAAATGTCTTGATGGCTCACGGGCTACAAGCTAGGGCATCATACATTGTTCATGAGCTCATTGTTTAATACTGGCATTGTTTACATCTTTTCATTTGGAATGCTTGATGACTTGCGAGCTTTGAGAGCTAGGGCATCGTTGCTATTACCTTCAAGGCATTGTGTGAAGTGTTTGATCTCTCTCTTTTTTTTTTTGTTGTTGATATTCACTATGTGGTACTCCCCATTTATGATCATTTCATGAGGAAATGTCTTGATGGTTCGTGGGCTGCAAGCTAAGGCATCATGCATTGTTTATGAGCTCACTGTTTGAGCACCGACCAATCAAATAGGGACATGAGGTGCTCAAACAATGAGCTCATAAACAATGCATGATTCCCTAGCTTGTAGCTCGCGAGCCATCAAGACATTTCCTCATGAAATGATCATAAACGGGGAGTACCACATAGTGAATATAAACAGAAAAACAAATAAAGAGAGATCAAACACTTCACACAATATATGTTGTTCTATACGATTTTATTAAGACTAAATATATTATTTTATTAAGATTTTATTAAGACAAAGTATTTTTGGTTAGTTTTATGTTGTTTGATAAGATTTTATTAAGACTAAATATATGATGTAAATTCATAATTATACTTGATATATATAATACAATGGTATGTATAGTAGTATAATCTATACATTTTTTAGATGTGATTAATTCCAACTATATGATGTTTTGGGATTAAATTGGTGAGTTTGTATACTTTCTCCATTTTAAACTAACCTGTGACTTCAAAGGAGGAATTATGAAATATAGTTGTAGGTAGTTATCTCTTCTATAATGATGGAGGAGTGAAAGGTAATGATCAATGAGGATGCTTCTATTAGATCATACATTAATACACTTATTGTTTTGAATTTGAGCTCGAGCATCATGCAATGTTATTGTTGTCTTTGCATGCTTGTTGCTATTGTGCACCATATATTGTTTTATACACTGTTTATTTCATTGAGACCATGAGCTTGGCATTTGTAATGTATTTTATGTTATTGGATCAATGCTACCATGTTGTTGAGGTTGTAGATGCATTGAATCACCACTGCTATTCTATTTTTATAGCAACAATATAACAAATAGAGCACCAACCAATCAAATAGGGACATCAGTAAGACATTTAATGCATTATTACTTCATCATGATGATAAAAATTTCATTGGCTCAAAGCACATAGAATGTGGGTAGATGCATTGAATCACCACTTTCATTCTATTTTGATGAAGAGGAACTATGTTATAAAATTTCAAGGCATGAAATTTTATAACTGTACATATATTTTATGAGTATAACTGTACAACAGAAGAGCACCCACATTCCTTGGTTGTTATTGGTCTATGAAAGGTTTTGGTTTGCCTTTCCCAATTGAGATGTCATCCTAAGATTCAAAAGGACCAAGGTAATAATAAGTCTTGAACATAAATGCATGATTATGGATCCTCAAGTAGGAGTTGTGATGCAAAGGAAGAACACTTATATGGGTTTACCCACATAAGGACAATGGTTTCATTCATCTTTATTTCAAGTGCTCTTGGGTACTTTCTTTGGCCTCTAGGCTTGGGCATCCTATAGGGGTTGAACCAAAATTACGAAGGCAATAAGGACACATAGAACAATAGGTTTGGGGACTTAGACTTATGTTCAATCCTTAGTAATGGTTTGGGGAACTAATTACTAGATGAGTGACTACAGTACCCTAGTTTGCATTATTAGAGGATCTTGTTTAATTTGTGTTCATTTCATGCAAAGATACATGTAAAGGAAAATATTTTTTTGCATCTCAAGATTACATGTATATATATGAAAAATAACTTGTATATACTATACAAGAAAAATAACTTTCAAAAGAAAATGCAAGAGTACAAGCATACATAAGAGGATGAACATAAATAATAAGGGTGCCAAACATTGCCTGAAGTGATGAATTTTTGACCCAGGAATGAATCTAGTGTGCCCCTGTGTGATCCAGAACCTGCAAAGAAAAGAGAGATGGGGGTTAGATAAAAAATATATAAGCAATGAATGCCATCCTATTACTGATCCTCATCTACAATTATGCATGTGCATAGTCAAGCCATACACTTCTGAAAGAAAAACCATGCTACAGGACATGTGCACTTAGAAGAATTTTGCAGAGAGTAAATGGCTGCATTTATGTCTGCATGAACACCTGATGAGTCACTATTGTGACTACATCATTCAAATAGTGCAAAAACAACACTAGATGTTGTTGTTTCATCAGGTGTTTCTATGACATCATTCCCAAATGATGCACCCACAACAATCACACACCGTGCCCATCAACACAAGGCAGTCATGAGCAAGCATGAGTAAGCAATGGAAGGGGCATACATCATCATCAAATCAGAGGAGAAAAGCATCAAATCTACATATTAAGGGAGGAGTACATCATGGATTTCAAGTAAAGATCATAACATCACAACATGGTTGGCAGCCCCAAGGAGGCCCCATTGCATGCAGTGAATAAGCTACATCAAAACAAAGAGGTACACAAATTTGCATCATCTATACATTAATACTATGGCATGGAGTATATTTGAATCTGCATTTTAAAGGATAAGTAAGAAAGTTGCATGATGCTAGTGAAATTAACAAAGGTACAGATCTAATGAAGTAATGAAGCTCCCACATTCTATGTGCTTTGAGCCAATGAAATTTTTATCATCATGATGAAGTAATAATGCATTAAATGTCTTATTGATGTCCCTATTTGATTGGACGGTGCTCTATTTGTTATATTACTACTATCAAAATAGAATGGCATGCTATGTATGTGGAGCCTAATCAGAGTTTTCTACGGGGTCTCGGGGTAGTGCCCCTTGCGGGGACCCCTGAGGGGCAGTGCCCCTCGACACCAAGAATGACTTAATAATATTGTAAAGGGTCGGCCATCTATTTTTCTATTAGTTAGAGTTTTTTGCCCTAATTTTGTTATGTCAAAAATACTTGTAAAAGGGCTTAGGGTTTTGGAGATTCATTGTATGAGGGATTATTGTAGCTTTCTATGGCGAAATTGAGTTGCAGGTTTCAGATTGTAATCACTGGATGGTAATAAAGATATTGGACTCACTATTGGTGGATGTAGCCCAGGGATTGGGTGAACCACGTTAAATATTGTGTCATTGTGTTCTCTTATGTGTGTTCATATTTGCATTTTTCTGCTTATTATTCTAACATGGTAGTGGTGATTCAATGCATCTACAACCTCAACAACATGGCGACATAGATCCAATAACATAAAATACATTACAAATTCCAAGCTCACAATCTCAATGAAATAAACAGTGTATAAAACAATATATGGTGCACAACAGCAGCAAGCATGCAATGACAACAATAACATTACATGATGCTTGAGCTCAAATTCAAAATAGTAAGTGTATTAATGTATGATCTAATAGCAGCAACCTCGTTGATCATTACCTTTCACTCCTCCATCATTATAGAAGAGATAACTACCTACAACTATATTTCATAATTCCTCCTTTGAAGTATATATATATCAAGTATAATTATGAGTTTACATCATATATTTAGTCTTAATAAAATCTTATAAAACAACATAAAACTAACCCAAAATACTTTGTCTTAATAAAATATTAATAAAATAATATATTTAGTCTTAATAAAATCTTATAAAACAACATACATTGTGTGAAGTGTTTGATCTCTCTTTATTTGTTTTGTTGTTGATATTTACTATGTGGTACTCCCCGTTTATGATCATTTCATGAGGAAATGTCTTGATGGCTCGCGGGCTGCAAGCTAGGGCATCATGCATTGTTTATGAGCTCACTGTTTGAGCACCAACCAATCAAATAGGAACATGAGGTGCTCAAACAATGAGCTTATAAATAATGCATGATGCCCTAGCTTGCAGCCCGCGAGCCATCAAGATATTTCATCATGAAATGATCATAAACGGGGAGTACCACATAGTGAATATCAACACAAAACAAATAAAGAGAGATCAAACACTTCACGCAATGCCTTGAAGGTAATAGAAATGATGCCCTAGCTCTCAAAGCTCGTGGGTCATCAAGAATTCCAAATGAAAAGATGTAAACAATGTCAGTATTAAATAGTGAGCTCATGAACAATGTATGATGCCCTAGCTTGCAGCCTGCAAGCCATCAAGACATTTCCTCATGAAATGATCATAAACAAGGAGTACCACATAGCTAGTGAATATCAACAACAAAACAAATAAAGAGAGATCAAACACTTCACACAATATATGTTGTTTTATAAGATTTTATTAAGACTAAATATATTGTTTTATGAGCTCACTATTTGAGCACCTCATGTCCCTATTTGATTGGTCGGTGCTATGTTTGTTATATTGATGCTATTAGATCAAATAGGGACATCTGTAATAAAATAGGGACATCAAATAGGGACACCATTAATAAAATAACACACTTATTGTTTTGAATTTGAGCTCATAAAGATTAAGATATCCCTATTTTATTATTGATGTCCCTATTTACATCTTTTCATCAAATGACCCAAAAACATCAAGAATGGTCCTATATGGTCGCTAATAGCCAACTTTTAGAAGAATATAAATGAATGCAAACATACATAAGTGGATGAACATAAATAATGAAGGTCCTATATAGATGGTTCTAATGCTTTGCCATTACAACAATTGAGCATTCATCATTTGGTATATGAACAGGTGAAAAACATGTAGACATCCAGACATGTGTACTGTGAGCTTTCCTGCAACATGGACTTGTGATGATTTTTACAATAGTACATGTGTTGCAGGAAAGCTCAAAGTACTACTTAGGAAAATATGAATGTTCATCACTTGTGCATATCAGAGTTGATCAGAGAAGGTATATGCACAACAAAACAAATAAAGAGATATCAAACACTTCACACAATGCCTTGAAGGTAATAGAAATGATCAAACACTTCAAAATAGGGACATCAGTAATAAAATAGGGACATCAATAATAAAATAATACACTTACTGTTTTGAATTTGAGCTCATAAAGATTAAGATATCCTTATTTTATTACCGATGTCCCTATTTACATCTTTTCATCAAATGACCCAAAAACATCAAGAATGGTCCTATATGGTCACTAATAGCCAACTTTTAGAAGAATATGAATGAATGCAAACATACATAAGTGGATGAACATAAATAATGAAGGTACCAAACATTTCTTGAAGTAATGAAGTGTTGACCCAGGGTTCAATCTAGTATGCTCTTGTATGATCCAAAACCTACAAGGAAGGAAAAGATGGGGTTAGATCCAAAGGATCTAAGCAATTCCTAGCACCCTATTACTAATCCTCATCTACAATTATGCATGTGCATATTCAATCCATACACTTTTAAAATGAACTATGCTACAGAACATGTGCACTCAGGAAACATATGCATACAGTGAGTAAATCAAGACCAAAATGGAGCAAAAAGTATGATGTCAAATGTGTTATCAAGCAACACCTCATGGGTTGTGAGTCAACATGGTATATATATTGTTTATACAAGATCACTAAAAGGACATCTACAACCTCAACAACATGGCAATATTAATCCAATAATAGGAAATACATTACAAATGCCAAGCTCACGGTCTCAATGAAATAAACAGTGTATAAAACAATATATGATGCCTGAGCTCAAATTCAAAATAGTAAGTGTATTAATGTATGATTTAATAACAACAACCTCATTGATCATTACCTTTGACTCCTTCATCATTATAGAAGAGATAACTACCTACAACTATATTTCATAATTCCTCCTTTGAAGTCATAGGTTAGTTTAACTATTAGACAATGAGCTGATAGGAGTTTTGAATATATTTGAATAAAAACTAAGAGTATTGAATTTTATTTGTTCCTATTGTGATTTCAGGGGAGAAGAAGGCTAAGACATTTTCAGCGGATCAGGGTGGTGTATATAGCTTGTAAGTTTATATGTTTGCACTTTTTTTTTTAGGCTTAATTATGCTAGTTTTTAAACATAAAGATTTTTCTTTCTTATTTCAAATTCATTCCTTCATATGGCATACCTGATGCACAGTGAATTCATAGGAGTTTTGAATAGATTTGAATAAAAATTAAGAGAATTGAATTTTAACTATTCTTATTGTGAATTCAGGGGAGAAGAAGGCTAAGATCATTGTGACAAGTATTTTTAATTCAAATTTATGACTAAGTGTTACAACTAAGAAATGTAAATTAGGTTGACTTCCAAACACCATAGGCAACTTTAGTAGATCATGTTTGATGAAAATGATAATGAAATTTGGCATGTGCGGGTAAAGGAATCATGCGATCATCATTTTGTTTGGCCTATGATTTTCATGTATAGTGTTTGTAAAAGTTTTCATCCTTAAACTAAACCTATCCTTCCTAGTATCCAGATTATTAATATTTCTATTGGTATTAATTTGGATGCTAGTTCTCGTGCTCTTTGGTGCCTTTCCATGCTTTATTTGGTGTTGAGTTTTTAACTTGCTAACCTCCTTGTTCTGCCAACGTCCTCTATGATTTCAGATGCTATATTTTCCCGAGTCTGGTTGGTGCCTTACTTTCCCCTCTTTGGTTCCATGCGTGCTTACATTAAGAGTTCATTTTGTCTCTGATTAGGGCACTATTTCTCCTTAACTGTATTCTTTTGGGGTCTGATCTATTGTAGTTGTTTCTTTTTTCTTTGAATCATTGTTTACAATTACTTTTGATGCAATATTTGTGTGAAGAACAAAAACAAAATGGTGAATGAGTGTATTTGACAAAGATAAACATGACACATTTTGTTGGGCTGATTGGGTTGGCCTAGTACCATTTACATGGCCTGGCCAGATATTAAACAGTGAGCTCATGAGCAATGCATGATACCCTTGCTTGCAGCCTGCAAGCCATCAAGACATTTCCTCATGAAATAATCATAAACAGGGAGTACCACATAGTGAATATCAACAACAAAACAAATAAAGAGAGATCAAACACTTCACACAATGCCTTGAAGGTAATAGAAATGATGCCCTAGCTCTCAAAGCTCACAAGTCATCAAGCATTCCAAATGAAAATATGTAAACAATGCCAGTATTAAATAGTGAGCTCATGAACAATGTATGATGCCCTAGCTTGCAGCCCACGAGCCATCAAGACATTTCCTCGTGAAATGATCATAAATAGGGAGTACCTCATGATGAATATCAATAGTAAAACAAATAAAGAGAGATCAAATACTTCACACAATGCTGTGAAGGTAATAACAACGATGTCCTAGCTCTCAAACCTCATGGGTCATCAAGCATTCCAAATGAAAAGATATAAACAATGTCAGTATTCAATAGTGAGCTCATAAACAATGTATGATGCACTAGCTTGCAGCCTGCGAGCCATCAAGACATTTCCTCATGAAATGATCATAAATAAGGAGTACCACATAGTGAATATCAATAGAAAAATAAATAAAGAGAGATCAAACACTTTACACAATGTCTTGAAGGTAATAGCAATGATGCCCTAGCTCTCAAAGCTTGCAGGCCATTGAGTATTCCATATGCTAAGATGTAAACAATGCCACTATTAACATCCATATTGTGTCATTAATTAAGTTAATGAGAAGACAAAGCTTGAATGCCTACCTCAAGTGCCAGTGCCCTCTTCCCACACGGTACCGGCCTCTTAGCGCACGCCAAACTCGAATGCCCTCTTCTCGCCATGCAAAAGTGTAGTGTCATCTTCGCAATAGCTCTTTGAATTCACAAAAATTACAAATGACACTTTCTTTTTCTTTTTTTGTTTATAACTAAAGGGGTGTCACAATTACGACTTCACCGTAGCTATTATGACACCATCGGGTGCACTTGCAAAAAAAATACAAAAAAACAAACGCAAATTATAGTGGCCTCACAAATTGGCATCGAAATTCGACCCCAAATGTTGTAGTGCAACTTCTTCATAGCAATCATATTTTTATAAGGGAAAGGATCACAATAGTAGAAAAGATAAGGTCAAAGGAAAATGTTTTATTTCTACTTCAAGTCATGATTCAAGGAGATGACTTATAGATTCAAGGGCTTCACATCATATGACATCTTCATAGTCCATGTTTTCTTCATTTGAGCCTTTCACATGCCACCAATTTTGATGGGAAAACATACTTACATGAATGTGATTGAGAAAAGAATCATTGATATTGAGGAGGGAACCTTCAACAATGTGTTGTGTGTACCTCACTCAACACATAATCTACTTTTCATCTACCAATTCAATAATGGTGCTTGACAAGGAAGACTGTGGAATTCACTCTTGATTCAGTCATTGTTAGAGACTTGGAGAGTAGAGATATCATTTCTACTAGGGTGGTTGATCATGCATCTTGGTTATACTCCTTTGTAGATTTTTTTCTTGATGATAACAATGATTCTTCATATTTTGATTACACTCCTAGTGTTGATTCATATTTTGAAGAGAACTTTGGCTACTTGAACTTGGGTATTTTCACATGTGATCAAGTTCTTGAGCCTTCCATTTCATCTCCTCCTATGGAGATTACTTCTATTGTTGCTCTTGACAATAATTGCATTCCTACAGTCTTGGATGCTTTTCATTCATTTCCACACCTGATATTCCTTGTCTTCCAGACATGGTTTCATGGGATGACTTCTTGATAGACATTGTAGGTTTTTTTAAGGAGTCCTACATTGTAGATTTGGGAAACATTGTTTATGATATTCATCTTCTCTTTGATGAAGATGATCCTTCTTCAGTTGTTTCAAGGGAACACTTTGACCCTCTTCTTCATTCTCCACTTGATCATTCTTTCGAGTTTGACTTGATTATGGATCCTTATATGCAACATTTGGAGGAGGTACCTTTATCTTTAGAGGAGACAATTAAGTCTTTGGAGATTGGCATCATGGTTCTCTTCCTTTACTTTATATGTCACATTTCTTGGTTCATGTTGATCATGCTTATGTGTTGGAGACTCCTTTTCAATTTTTAGAGACACCATATATTTTGAGGTTCCTTCCTACAAATTGGGGAGGCTTCAAAATGCACATTTGGTTTTGTTTCTTTCTAATGAGAGGAATATTATTCAGCATTCATGGAGAAATTTCTACATTAAGCTTGGAGCATCCACCATTGGTATACATTCTACATTGAGGGGGGGCTACTTGCTATCTCCTCTACTTCTTCTCTCTTATGGGGGGACTTTGTCCTCATATGGGGTTTTGTCCTTCTCATACTTCTTTGATATTTATTTTATGTATTCATCTCTCTTTTGGGGGGGGGGGGGGGGGGTGGGGGAGTTTTATCCTATGAGGTTTTATCCCTTTATTCTCTTTATGGGAGATTGCATTGCATTACTTTTACACTTGCATATTGTACATGGGTACCTAACATGGCCTACTAGCTGGGACCCATCTTGCATTTTCATCTATAGTTATGAGTTTAAGTGCATTCCCCTAAGTTGCACTTAAGGGAGGGTGTTGGTGTAATTAAATATTCTTAATTATACTTTAATTAAGCTTATGTAGGATTATGCATATGTAGTAGTTTGCATTGTAGAGATTTAGGAATTTCCATCTTATTTTAGCACATGATGTACATGAAAAAATCCACTTTAGGTGGTGATATTTTTTATCTCTTTCCACTTTATGTGTGAGATCCACCTTTAGTGCTCTTATCACATTATCATCCTCACATTGTGACACATACTTCATTGTACAAAAAAGGATGATCCATATTTGGTGGATATGTGATTCCACCTAGTGTGACTGATAGGTTATCTCATTCTTATATCCTAGTTATCGTGCATTCCCTATATTTTAGGCACATATACATTATTATTTAATTATTATTGAATCTAGTCAATCAATTGATCATATCATATTTGTCTCTCTTGTTCTATTCATTGGGCTTCTAGATCTTGGCATATTCTTTCATGTCTTAGGCAAATTATTACATGGGGCACCCTTGACCCTGCTTTTTTAGATCTACAAAATATCACTCTATAGGTCTCTATCTTCTTAGTTTGATTCCAAATATGTGTCTCCCAATCCTATCGCATGCACATACAAAGAAGATAAATTGTTGGGTTCATGGGTGTTTGCCTAGGTCAAACCTCAATTTTGGAATTAACCATGAATTAAATTAAAATGTAATTGAAATTGAAGTTCTAAAGTAGAATGTTGAATATTTGATCATCTTAATATTAATTATTTCTAAAAACCTTTAGTAATTTAAAACCTAGATTCAAAGTATTACAATTCTAGTTGTTTTGGTATCTTTGGATTTTGAGTGCCAACTACTATAATTGATTTGTACTTGTTTTAATAAGTATCCCAATTCAGTTGAGCATTCTCTTGTTATTGAATCGCACTAGATTATTTAGTCCTTATTATGTATTGTTACCTTTTATCAAGCTTAATTATTGTTGAAGGGTCATCTAAGCATCTATACAAATTCTCTATTTTATGACATCAACCCAATCATAGCTTTCTTTAATATAATTATCCACTAATCTAATGTAATAATCAACCTTCAAACCAACACATATATTGACTTCCTTTTCAAGCCACTTTATATTCTTCACGGGAATAGAGTTTGCCATGAATCCTCCCAAAAATCAGCTCACTTCCCATTATTGACCTCTCATGTTAATGATTAGTAATAAGTGATCTAAATTCCCACATTGTTGATCCGTCATGGGAATCTGAAATGGTTATAATTCTTCTTAGGTCATCATTGTATGTAAATGTTTTCTTGGGAAGATCCTACACCAAATTTTATATAATTCTTTGAATATTTTCCAAACCAATTTATGCTATCATAAGCTGTGCTTACATTAAAAGCTTTATGATCATGCTCCAGTGTCAAACTTCTAATAGAGTGAAATATTTTATTTTCTAGTATGATGTCCATAATCTCCCTATGTGGTGTAAACCTATTTTATTCTACGAAGAGTTCAATATCCAAAATTATTTGTAGTTTATTTGCAAGGGCCTTTGATATGATTTTGTAAATTGTTAAAATAAATTGGCCAAAAATCTAAAAAATATTTGCATCCATCCTGATTGGGGATAAGTGCAATAATAATGTTGCTCACATCTTTGACAAAATGTTCCTTTTAAGACATCATATTTCCATGGTCCATCATGATTAACTTGTTATGCTTTTGGATAAAATAGTGTGTAATTTATTTGCATCACTGTTTTGGAGCAAACTCCATGATCCATCACCATGATAAGAGAGTTGCAATGATAATAATAATGGATCATGGAATTTGATCTGAAACGTTGATGCAAATAAATTAAACATTGCTATCTAGAAGCATAACAAGTTAAGGTTTCTTTTGTCTTCTATCCTCCGCTGATTCCAAAGTATATTTCCCAAAAACATTCTAGTACTTAGGGTAATTATGTAGAAAATCCATCCATGCCTAGAGCCTTATATGAGTGAGGTCAAAAGGTTTCTTCCTTGATGTCATATTCAATGAAGGGTTCAATTAGCATGACATTATATGCATTTGTTACACACTTGAGAATATAGTCAAAAAAGAAAATATGAAGATAACCTCAATGATCTATTAATTTACTATTCCCCTTTGCAACAATTTTTGCTAAAAGTATATTCCATAGACCTATTTTGTCCTCTTTGTTATTGGTTTGTATATATTAAATATTGTAAATTCTAAGTTTGAATGGAGATCCCCCACATCATACAATTAATTAATTTCATATGTATCAATAGTCGATCGCATTTATCCTTAGTAGTTCTTCCGATTAATAACTTTAAAGAAACCAAAAAATGATAACTAAAAGTCCAATAATAAATTTCACATGTATCAATAGTCATCCACATGTACATCTAGTAGTTAGAATTTGTACACTTTATTGGTACCCCATAGTGCATGACTACAAAGACACTTGTGCATAAGTATAGACTATTTTTGAGGTGGTTGTAGTGCATAGTTATAGGGGCATTTAAGTAGGTATGGACAAACCTTTGCAATGACCACTTTTTGACCCATAGATCCTACAGTTGCATTGTTACTCGGGAGAAGCCACAACAATAATTAAGTAGCATATAAAGACAACAAAAAACTTATAATGTATGAGTGTGTGAAATTAGCTATAACTACTATTGATATGCTTCCCCAATTTTTATTTATTTACTATTTACTTTATTTAATAAAACTATTTTTATACAAATTAAAAACTATAAAACAATTTTAAGTAAATAAAATAAAATAAATGAAATGTAATCTTAAATTATTTAGTATTGTTTAGTAAAGTATGAATAATTACTTTCAAATATTGCAATAATATTATTTGTTTTGTATTTTACAAAAACTAATGAAAATTTATAGCTATAAATGATTCTTAAGTAGATAAAATAAAATCATATTTAATAAATTTAAAATAAAATAAAATAAAATCTTGATGTATTACAAGATAAAAAATATATATTTTACGATATCAACTATTAAATAAAATAATTCAAAAAATTGTCACCATTTTTTGAGAATGCTCATTCCTTATTTAATTGCTCTTAAGAACTTAGTTTTTTAACCAAATACATCATGATAATTTATTAAGAACTATATAATTATTAATAATTAATTAAATACAAAAATAGTTTTTATAATATAAAGAAGTATTATCAATTTTTATTTTTTTAAAAGCTAGAAAGGGCCAGCTCCCAAAAGTACAAAAGACAAATATAGGCCCACATATGGGGAGCACCTAAAAAATCAAGCTAAGACATATACAAAGAAAGAGCTCAAGAAACTTATGAACCCATAATACATGATACTTCATAGCAACATAAAGCAAAACTAGCATACCAAAAGCATCCTCCATAATCAAGCTATTTGCCTAGCCCCTTCCTTCGGCTCCTAGTGAGAAGGGCATCCATGGTCCACTAAGTGTCATCATCCACCACATCACGACCTTCCAAACAAAGCTTCTCAGCTTCGGATCTGTGGTCTTTCTTCTTCTTGGTTGAAATATTGGGTTTAGAAATAGGACTAGCAGTTTGAGTAATGGTGCATTGTTTCACCGGGACCACAACATCACCAAAGTCATAAAAATCATCAAAGACACAGTCCAAATTATCCATAAAGGGATATGAGCCCTCAAAATCATAGCCATCTCCAGTAGCCTCATCAGAGTGGTTTCCATCAAGAGGAGCATCAAACAAGGAGGCAACATGGGCACTTAGGACACTAGGAGGGGAGGCACAATAGAAGGGGCAACCCCATCGACAACATGATTAGGAACCCCAGAATTCTCAAAAAATTTCCCATGATTCCTCCATATGAAGTTTGAGTCAGGCTCAACTGTCTTTCTGACCCACTTATAAAGATTGAATCTTTTAGGAGCAGTAGATCTGGAAGATGAGTACCCTGCCACCATATGGCCAAGCATGTTGCAGCGAAAGCATTCCCTAATGAAAATGATTGCATTTCCACCTAATTCGCGGTCTGTTCAGATTCAATGGGCGTCAGAGCATAAACCTGGGAATTAGGGCATGCGGTGGAAATTTGTCGAACACAATAATCATTGCATTGGTGGACTATATTACTCCGATTCCTATAGTCCTCCATGAAGCATGCTTCACGCGGAGGGGCATCCAGTCCAGGAGACTCCACACAAGCCCTACTCGACAAAGAAGACCTGTGCTTCTTCTTGGACTTCTTACTGTCGACCCCTGTGATATTTGGCAACGTCTTGGCCTGGTCCTCGCCCACATGCTTTGCCAGAACATTGCTACGCCCACTTGCATCTTTCACGCCTTCGCACATTACGCATCAGATATAAAAGAAGCTTTTATTTTATTTGCATAAAAATGAGGTATTATCAATTTTAATTATAAATAATTAAATTATTTTTCTTATAAATTTAAGTACCATGTTATTATAATAATTAAAATAAATATTACATAATGAATATTATGTTTTAAAAAAATTTATTTAGCAAGAAAAGATATAAAATGAGAAAAAATTAAAGTATAAAACTAAAATTATAATATCAAATCAAAGATTATTAAAAATATTAAGAATCCATCATTAAGTTAAGAGGTGTAATTATAATGCATGACTATGTTAAAAAAAAGTACTTTGACACCATCAATATTACAAATTTCTATAGTGCAACAACAATTAAATTGGCTAAAGAGAAAACTAAAATAATAATCTCTTATAGAAATTCATTGTCGAGTTAATTATTTTTTTTAAACTTAACTATTGAGAAATTTATTGTCAATTAAAATAATACATTTATTTTATTAGGTGAACATAGTTTTATTTTCTATTATAAATGTGATCTTTATTTTTATTTCTCAAAGTGAAAAATATTTATTAAACATACTTATATAATTATTATTATTATTTTGATTTGTGAATGCTTTTGACTGGAGCTATGAACTAATGGGGTCACATTTGGGGGACCCCATCCCCGTGGCGATTACAATTCAGAGACCGAGGTATTAACACCTCTCATATTTGTCTCGTGTCGTGGCATCATTTCATGTGAATCCACCTTATATCTATATGTACTAATTAAATATGGGCCTCTGATTTAGCTCCACACTTCAACATAATTATTGTTCACCAGTTGCAAACAAGAATGAATATGAGATTATTCATCTTGCCTATCTGGATGATTTGACCTGTTTCCTTCTATCTAGGTAGGGTTTGAAATTGCTCTCAGAATCGGGAGTCTTGCAACCATAGACTAACACTAGAATGAAGGATTTAACTGAAAACACAATGTAGATTATTCTAGAATGAGTATGCAATTAATCTAGAAATGATGAAATTAATCTAAGAACAATGAAAACAAACTAGATTAAGAAATGAAGTGCATCATTAAACTAAACATGATATATTGATCTAAAAAAGAAGATTATACAAAGAAAATGAAAGCTTGAATGCAAATGAGTTCTAGTAACAATGCGACAACACTTCGTTGCTCGAAAAATTGGATCCTTTGAATGAGAAATGAGGGTTCTTTTATAGAATCTCAGGTTCAATCAATGGTCGAGATTAAATCAGACGAACGATGAAGATTGAATGAGAGATCAGTTCAGAATATAAAGTTTCCTACAGAGAGGCAGTCAGCTTTTTGTTTTTGTTTTTGTTTGTGTGGAGCTTTAACTGTTTTATTTCCTTTTTTGAATTCTTAATTAACTCAAAGTTTCCTTTTTTGAACTGCAAAGAAGATTTTGGGGAGAATATTTTATTCAAATAAATACAATATTGCCTCATAAGTGGATTTTCTCAATTATTTGAATAATTAAATTTATTTATTGAGATGAGGGTATTTATATAAAACTTGTAAGGAAACTCAGGTGCGAAAACAGCTTCCTACGCTAATCTCTATAGGAGAGTATTGTGCAAATTCTTATAAATCCTTACAATTTCAGATTCGTTAACTACTTTAACAAAGATATTGCAACCACATACCATACATACAGAAAAATAGAGAATGACACAATGATATACCCTGGGAAAAACCTTTTGGTAAAAAACCCCAGCACTCCAAAACCTGCATAATGTATTATCTTCAACACAAAGGTTACAATACGCTTGCAATGCAAGTTCTTTCAGGAAATGAGAGACAAAGCCAACAAGACTTAAATTTTGTTATATCTCTCCCATAGGAGCGGCATCATATATATAGACTCCTCTGGACCCAAAAATAGGCACAACCACCAAGACCCATGCACAAAGCCACATGTACACAGTTGTTACATGCAATCCCAAGAATAGGCATCCATCCCTAGAATAGACTATGACAGCTTGTCATAGAATCCACCAAAAATAACGGTCACAAGAGAAGTGTAAGAGAATCTCTCATACCAACCTATTTTTAGCGTATTCTCTTACACACACCAACCACTTCTTCTTGGGCGCCCAAATAGGCCCAAGTCATAAGATGCTCTTACACCTATCATAGCACATTCCTTAAATAGTTCTTATGCGTCATAGGAATCCGTCATGATCGTTTCAGTCATGATCTCTTTACGCACAAGATGCCGACACATCAAGTGGAGTGACACATCAACATGCCAACTAGACATGTACACTCACACTTAATTACATTATTTGCAAAAAATACATTTACAAAACAAATAATAAGAATAGAAATTATCCAAGGTTGAGACACCTTATTCCTAACATTCTCCCACTTGTCGAACACCTTGTAAGAGCAACAGGAACATAATAGGAACTTTAACCGCTATAGGCCAAAAGGCCCATAGACTCCGAACACCATCTGAACTTCTCAGTGCCCACTGGTTTCGTTAATGCATTTGCAACATTCTTCACAGTATCTACCTTCTCCAAATTTACCTTTCCATCTTCCACCATATCTCTCACAAAGTGAAACTACACATCAATGTGCTTCGTTCTGGCATGGAAAGTTGGATTCTTTGCAAGGCAAATAGCGCTCTGACTGTCACACCAAATAGTAATATGTTCTACATCAACACCAACATCAGAACACAATCTTCTAAGCCAAACAGCTTCTTTACAAGCATGAGTAGCAGCCATGTACTCAGCTTTTGTAGTGGACAAAGCAACCATAGGTTGTCGCTTACTCATCCAACTAATGGCACCACCAAACATAGTGAACACATAAGCACTGGTGGATCTCCTGTAGTCAATATCACCTGCCCAATCTAAATCCACAAACCCATGAATACAAACTGAATGCGGAGATCCAGAAGAGTTACCATGATAACATATGGAGTAATCTGATGTACCCCTCAAATATTTGAATACTCACTTAACTGCATCCCAATGTACCCGTCCAAGATTAGCCATAAACCAACTCAGGACTCCCACTGCTTGGGCAATGTCTGGTCTAGTACAGACCATAGCATACATAAGACTGCCAACTGCACTAGCATAAGGTACTCTACTCATGTCCTCCACCTCACTAGGAGATTTTGGACAATCATCTACAAATAACTTTGTTCCCACAAAAATAGGAACACATAGTGGTCTACAATCTGCCATGTTGAACCTGTCCAACACAGACTTCACATACTTACTCTGACTCAACCAAAATTTTCTGTTAGACCTATCTCTACTGATTTCCATACCCAAGATGTACCTAGCTGCCCCAAGATCTTTCATCTCAAACTGTGCTAACAACTGAGATTTAAAATCAGAAATCATACCCTTACCCTTCCCAAATAGCAACATATCATCAACATATAATGCAACAATAAGAAGGCGATCATTTTCAACTCTGAAATAAACACAATGATCTAATTTTGATCTTACAAATCCAATTGACAACACAAAGGCATCAAACTTAAGGTACCACATCCTAGAAGATTGCTTCAAACCATATAGAGATTTCTTTAATCTACAAACTAAGGATTCTTTACCTTTAACAATGTAGTGCTCAGGCTGTGACATATAAATCTCTTCCTCCAAATCACCATGAAGGAAATCTGTCTTCACATCCATCTGTTCTATCTCTAAATCATATGATGCAGCAAGAGATAACAGAAATCTAATGGATGTCAACTTTGCAACAGGAGAGAATATTTCACCATAATCTATTCCCTCTACCTATGAATACCCCTTTGCAACCAATCTAGCTTTGTACCTTTCAGCACTGCCATTTGCACAGAATTTCTTCTTGAACACCCATTTACAGCCAACAGATTTTCTCCTGTTAGGAAAAGGTACAAAGTCCCAAGTTTTGTTTTTCTCCAATGAAGCCATCTCATCATCCATATCCTCAATCCAGGAACCTGCATCTTCCATGCCCAAAGCCTCTTTCACAGATCTAGGCTCATTAGTGTTAGTAATCAAAGCAAAGGCACAACTGAAATCTAACATAGAATAACCAAACCTTTCTGGTTGCTTTCTTTCTCTCGTGGATCTCCTCAAGGGCTGCGGTTGAGGTTGTTCTTCCTCTTCTTTCGAACTATCAGAGCTACTAGATCTCTCCTCATCATTAGACCCAACATGGTCTGTCTGTTTAGTCTTCTCAGGGGTAGGAGGCAACTGAACAACATCTTTTTCCTTTTCTTTTTCATCTGGTTGTAGCATAATAGGAGAAGATGTTAGCTCTCTGAAAATAACATTTCTACCATGCAACACCTTACTAGTCACAGGATCCCAAAGCTTGTATCCTTTCACACCAGGACTATATCTGATGAAAATACATTTAACGACTTTGTTTTCCAACTTAGATCTTTTCTCCTTTGGAACATGTGCATAAGCTTCACAACCAAAAATATGAAGATGTCTAATTGAAGGCTTCTTACCAGACCACACCTCCATGGGTGTCTTACCAACAAGGGCTGATGTAGGAGATCTGTTAACCAAATAGCAAGCAGTGGCCACAACTTCGGCCCAAAACCTTTGTTCTAAACCAGCTCCACTAAGCATACTCCTAGCCTTCTCCATCAGTGTCATATTCATTCTCTCTACAACTCCATTTTGCTGTGGGGTATAAGGAGTTGTCTTATGCCTCTCGATACCTTGTTCTTTACAGAACTGTTCAAACTCTGCTGAGAAAAACTCACCACCATTGTCAGTTCTCACACACTTAATCTTCTTACTAGTCTAATTCTCTACAAGAGCTTTAAATTCCTTGAACCGACTAAAGACTTGTGTCTTACTTTTAAGCATATACTTACAGATAATAGGTTTCGTGCCAAACCTAGAATGTGCATAACTTCATTGATTCCCTTTACTAGTCCATCAGGAAATTTGATAGTGACCCTTCCGCGTCCAACTATCTTTAGGTGAGAATCATCACCCAAGTACACCTTTCCACCATCGAACTCTTCATATTTTGAGAACCAGTTTCGATGAGAGGTCATGTGAAAAGATGCACCCGAGTCAACCAACCACACATCATCAGATGCATGGGCTGCCAAAGCTGTGATGAATGCATCACCATCTTCTTGAGATCTTTCTGAAGCTGAATCTAAACCTTTCTTCTTCTTCTTCAGCTCTTTGCAGTCTTTACGAAAGTGCCCAGATTTATCACAGTTCCAACATTTTGCCTTGCACTTATTGGAAGTCTTTGACTTCCCATGGGATTTGGATCTACCCTTATTGTCAGACTTATTGTCATTTTTCTTCCCTCTTTCAGTGGATCTCCCACAAACAGCAAGGGCTTCTTTTTCTGAAACGGAAGCCTTTCTCCGCATCTCCTCTGATAGCAGCGAAGACACCACATCATCCATTTTGAAGGTGACTAAAGTGCTTCCGAGAGCCATCACAAGATGGTCCCATGAATCCAGTAAAGAACAAAAAAGTGTGTAGCAACGATCCTCCTCCTCTAACTTGACACCAGCTGATGTCAATTGTGCAGCCAGCAGATTAAATGCATTTAAATGATCCGTTAAGGATCCACCTTCCTCCATTCACAGAGAGTACAACTTCTTCCTCAGGAACAACTTGTTCACCAAAGATTTGGCCTGATACACGGCCGCAAGTCTTTCCCACAAACTATTTGCGGTTTTCTCATCTAGAACATTCAGAAGGACTGCATCGGTTAAATAGAGTCTTATGAGACCCTTAGCTTTACGGTCTTTGATATCCCAATCTACTTGAGCTATAGTTGCTGGTCTTGTAGCATTTGAAGTCACTTCCCATAGGTCATGATCTTCCAACATGTCTTCCATCTTGAGTTTCCACAACTCGAAATTAGTGCCATTAAATTTCTCCACCTCCATTCTTCCATATGATGAACTTGCCATCTCAATCTGCAAATAAGATTCAGAATGCTCTGCAAAAAACTCCCACTCAAACTTGAGATCAGCTCAAAAAACCCTACCCAACAACTAGGATCAAAAGTTGATCAAGCTCTGATACCACTTGTAAGGAAACTCAGGTGCAGAAACAGCTTCCTACGCTAATCTCTATAGGAGAGTATTGTGCAAATTCTTATAAATCCTTACAATTTCAGATTCGTTAACTACTTTAACAAAGATATTGCAACCACATACCATACATACAGAAAAATAGAGAATGACATAATGATATACCCTGGGGAAAACCTTTTGGTAAAAAACCCCAGCACTCCAAAACCTGCACAATGTATTATCTTCAACACAAAGGTTACAATACACTTGCAATGCAAGTTCTTTCAGGAAATGAGAGACAAAGCCAACAAGACTTAAATTTTGTTATATCTCTCCCATAGGAGCAGCATCATATATATAGACTCCTCTGGACCCAAAAATAGGCACAACCACCAAGACCCATGCACAAAGCCACATGTACATAGTTGTTACATGCAATCCCAAGAATAGGCGTCCATCCCTAGAATAGACTATGATAGCTTGTCATAGAATCCGCCAAAAATAACGGTCACAAGAGAAGTGTAAGAGAATCTGTCATACCAACCTATTTTTGACATATTCTCTTACACACACCAACCACTTCTTTTTGGGTGCCCAAATAGGCCCAAGTCATAAGATGCTCTTACACCTGTCATAGCACATTCCTTAAATAGTTCTTACGCGTCATAGGAATCTGTCATGACCGTTTCAGTCATGATCTCCTTACGCACAAGATGCTGACACATCAAGTGAGTGACACATCAACATTCCAACTACACATGTACACTCACACTTAATTACATTATTTGCAAAAAATACATTTACAAAATAAATAATAAGAATAGGAATTATCCAAGGTTGAGACACCTTATTCCTAACAAAACTAAATATTTATTTAATTCCTTTTTTATGTGTTTTAGCTAAAGAGGGTGGATTTAATTTAATTAAAGTGCTAGGACTTTATAATTAAATTAATCAATCATAGGGTTTATTTAGCCAATTTGTAGTTGATATTTAGGAATTAAATATGATATATAATTGATGCAAATTTAAGGTTCTCTACATTTGACACTAAGTCAAGTAGAGTCAATCAGAAGACATAATTGCCTAGTACAATAGGACTTTGATGATTTAGAAATTGATAGAATGAGACTAAATGCAACAAAATTGGTTAGGATAGCAAGATGCCAATTTTGAGGTATTACATTTTGCCCCTCTTTGAATTGATGTGCGAGTAGTGCATTGATTCAAAGAATAGTCTGATGTAACAATTGATGAGATTTTCAGGATTATCTCCAGAATGAAGCTTAACCCTCAAAAGTCGAGGTTAGATCGCTAATACACTGATCATATCAAGTTGTAGAACCATCTCCAGAACGAAGCTTGATTCTTCGAAGTCTAGGTTAGATTGTGAAAACCTCGGTCAAATTACCACTTTTCGTAAGACTGTCCCCAAAACAAGGCTCAATCTTTAGGAGTCAGGGTTAGATTGCCCCAATACTCGTCAACTAAATGATAACTGATGCAAATTTGTAGGACTATCTCCAGAATGAAGCTTAGTCCTCTGAGACCGGGATTAAATTGCCTAGATATTAGTAACAGAGCTTTCGAGAGCCATCTCTAGAATGAAGCTTGACTTTCAAGAATTAGGGTTAGATTGCCCCAATATCCAATAGAGATTTCAAGAATCATCTCTAGAATGAAGCTTGATTCCCAAGGATCTGAGTTAGATCGCTCAGATACCTAAAGATATTTTGAGAACCATCTCCGAAATGAAGCTTGATCCTTAGGGATCTGAGTTAGATTGCTCAGATACCTAGCATTAAGATGACAAGATGCAAGGCACAAAGATGCCCCTAGTGATTCAAGATAGTGGAACATCCAATTTTCATCGTGAGGTACGAAAAACTAAACATGCCCCAAGTGATGAAATGCCCCAGGTGATGAGAACTTTTGATTTGAGATTCAGATTGATTCGAGAGTTGATTCAATGATGCAATCACCCTACCCCCTCAGGAGTGAAATAAAAATATGACACATTATGAAAGGTAATTGACAGTAAAAGGTTGCAGATAGAGATAAAATCAAAGATCTAGAAGAACTCAGAATAGATTACGGAAGAATCAAGAAGATGTAGAAGCGATTTGGAGTGATTTGGAGTGATTTGGAGGTTCGGTTGACCAAGTTTGACCATGGTTGAATAGAGTTGACTAGACTTGACTTTTGATGAAAAAGATGAAGAAGTTGAGAAAATGGTGATGAGATGTGATTTTGGCAAGAATACGACATCAGAAGGTCAATTGCACAAGCGCCCAATCACATCAGACCCAAAAATTTTAAAATGCAATTTTGAGCTATGTAGGAGTGTCAGATTTCAATTTCAATCCTAAAAATGGATTCAGAGCAGTCGATTTAGCCAAGGGTGAAGTTTTCATGCAAAACGGAGCACTTTTGAAAATTAGGTCAAAACCTAGATAAGGCCCAGAAGGGTCATTTTCAATTCATTTGCAACCTTTGACTTTTAGTGATTTAGAGAGCTCAAAGAAAAATGGAGAGCATGCTAGTGAGATTGCATAGATTTGAGTGCTCCTGACGTCATAGCCAGTCAGCGACGTATGACCCACTTGTGAGTAGTCGATAACCTACCTTGTATTTCAATTTTTGATGTATTTTGGTAGATTTAGATAGGATTTAGGTTAAATTTAGGACCTCCTCACAAGATCTTGCATGAGGAAACAATTTCCTTACGTGGGCCATAGAGGAGTCTCGCACGAGTAATGACCAAAAGAGGGTGTCCTCGTGTGGGGCCTTCTCACAGGCTCGCGTGAAGAGGTCGTCGAAGCCCCGCGGGAGAAATCTTCCACAGGGAAGATCTCTCGCATGAATTGGCACAAAGTATCGTGCGACAGAGATATCTCACGAAAGTGTCCTACTTCCTTGCGTGGGAAACTATCGTAGAAAATCAAAATTTGTACCCAAGTTTGCGCAAGTTAGCCAAGTAGAGCCTATGAGAAGCATGTTTAGGATAGGTGCACACTATCAATTCTATTTTTTCTTTGAAAACCATCATGATTGAGGATACTGATCATGTGTTGTCACTTGCATTATAGGTTGACTTCCCAGACATTATGTTTCGATCTCACCACCTGGTCATTGGTGAGGTAGTGTGACGATTAGATGATGTAGAGTCTGCTCACATAGATGGATTAGGACTATCATACTTGTGTGATGTACCTGACATCTGAGTAAATCACATATTGCTAGGTACACTGGTCGAGCGTTTCCATTCAGAAATGAACACATTTCATTTTCCATAGGGGGAGATGACAGTTACCCCAAAGGATATCTACAGGATCCTGAGAGTACCCTTCCACGACCCGCGCATGGAATATGATACATAGTCGAGAGTAGGAACTATAGCGCTAAGAGAGATATTTTAGGATGATCTAGTTATGGGTCGGGCCATCCCATGGGATGATCTGATCAGAGACTATGGTGCAGGGCACATATTAGCAGTTGTGTTAGCAGCATTCTTGGGCTACTACTTGATGCCAGAAAGGGGTTGGCACATACTGGAGTGCGGCTAGGGGCAGATGTTGTAGCAAATGCTAGAGTGACCACCCATGAGATATGGATGGGGCCAGTGCATACTTGCACAGATGTATCATGAGATGCACGAGCTCATATATCAGGAGTCTCGAAGCATGGCAATAGGAGTGTTCGTACTGTAGATATGGGCTTGGGAGCATCTTCTCATTTGCAAGCCAGTGTTCCAAGACACGAGACAACCTTTAGAGCCATAGATTTACAAGTACAGTGGCCCTATGACTCAACCAATGATGGGTAAGACTGAGTAGTGGCGGGCTTAGTTGAATGATATGGTTGCAGTTGTATGGTAGACATGGATAGGGACAGAGGTTTGGGATGATGCTAGACTTGAGCTTCCACATATGTTTTCTTCACGTCCTTTGATCAGGCGTACCATAGCTATCATTGAGTGCTTTCCACTATCACGGGTCCTACGACAGTTTGGTAGGCCACATGACATATCTCAGGAGTATTGTGCCTATGCTCACTTTACCAATGAGGTGAAGAAGGGTTGGATGGCAAGACTTAATCAGGGTTGATGTATGATAGAGGCATGGGTAGCGCCAGCCCAATGGGATTACATGGCAGTTGTAGCTGATGGAGGGATGACACTAGCATATTGGGATCATCTATTAGCACACCCATTCCCCTGATTTACAGATCCAATTAGGATGGGGCAACAGGTGGCACAACCACCACCATAGCAGCAATAGGTAGCTCAGCCTCCACCTCAACAAGAGCAAGCAACACAACAATAAATACCGTGATAGAGGGTGGCACAGGTAGCCATTCCTGTGTGGCGGATGAGGATAGATCCTGGGGCAGGTAGTAGCGGAGCCTAGGATAGATCGTCGAGGTAGCAGGCTGAGGAGATACCGCAGTAGGCCCCTGAGAAGGAGACACAAGATGAGGTGATGCAGGATCAGGCTGCATAGTCCCCCCCTCCTGGAGATGTAGTCACATAGCTGTAGGATGCACTGCGGAGGAGCCGAGAGAGGGTGCGACAGGCACAGAGAGAGCTAGGTGATCTCCATATACAGGTTGTCACAAGATACCTGAGTGGCTGAGAGAGATCAAGAGATCAGAGAGCTGTGGGAGGAGTTAGAGAGGTCTTGGATAGAGACTCGATATGAGGCCGCCTAGTCAGCCTATTATTATGCAACATATGTTGGTGCAGTGCCAGAGCTAGCGGACCAAGTTCCAAGATTTTCAGAGTATGCAAGAGCTCCAGAGGTACCACATGGACCTCCTCTGTAGGCACCACCGCAGCCAGACATGTCACCTCCTCCACCTCCTCCAGGTGGCAATGGCCAAGGCTAGATCTAGGATTTTGATATATCATGATGTATTATAGCCCTATTTTTTATAGACTGTGCTCGAGTAGCACCATTTTTGTACTGACACTATGAGATATATATATATATATATATATATATATATATATATATATATATATATATATATATATATATATATATATATATATATATATATATATATATATATTTATTTATTTATTTATTTATTTATTTATTTATATTTATATATTTATTTATTTATTTATATATATATATGAGCTCATCTTTTGGTATCATCATATTTATGTATATTGCTTTTGATTTTTATGCTTTATGAGATGTATCCTAAATGATTAGATGAGTAGATATGAGATGTATGGCATGTATGAATATGAATATGTACATGTTGTTTATGTTTATGTATGTATGCAATGTGAAATGCAATAATGAATAAATACAATGTATGATTTGATTTATGTTTATGGTGAATGCACATGTATATGAATATGTGGATGTAAATGTATGTATATGGATTATGAGAATGCACTTTGATGGATATAATGCAATGTATGTGGTACTAATCATCTGATGCAGGATATCGCAATACATGATAGGTACTAACCAAAAGAATGTTCTTGAAGATCGAGAGCGAGGATCAGACACTTGTGCAGCCAAGGTGAACTCGGGATGTAAGATGAGGCCTCTCGGGAAAATCTAGAAGAATAAAACAAAGAGAACCGCAAAGTACTATAGCAATGCAAGCCTAGAATGAAAATGCAAACCTAAGCTAGACGTGATCCCTAGGACTTGATTGCTAGACCCATTAGATCATTATCATCACAAAGCATTTGGTATTGGATGATTGCAAGGTGTCATACAACTCTCACTGATATGAAATTCATGAGAATATGAATATGACATTAGTCTTTAGATTTGTCGGAATGAGGTGTAAGCACTAAGGCACAAGAAGCTAGAATGACTTGAACACATATTCCTTTTGATTTAGCAAGTTAACATAAGCATCAAAGCATAGTTTCTAAGATGACCTGAATGTTGCTTGCATACAAACACACCAGACATGCGAGAGTTCCTTCTTTTGCTAAGTATAATAAGAATGCTCATAGTGACCCTTACGTTCACTTCACAGGACAAGCGTTTGAAAGTTCACTTGTAGAAAAAGAAGTCACTCGAACAGACAAGGAGAAGAACCAACCTCACCAAAGTTTCCATATAAAAGGAGTCGAGGTACACATGGCCATCTAACACGAGATAGAGGCTCTCACAGTGGACACCCATTTTAGATGGATTCCTTGGATCATTGGAACTAAACTAGCAAACAAAAAGCAAAGAAAAGATCATGCCTCTGGTCCTCGCAGCTGTCAGTCAGAATAGACGTCTTGGAGTTGCTCGAGGAGGAATGATGAAGGAAAAAAATAAAAGCACACAAAAAAGAAAAGCTCGGCATGCTTCAAAAAGTTACAATTCAGTTTCAGTTTTAGTTTCAACGAATTGATGTCGGATTGAAAGTATATAGCGTGTTCGTGAGAAGTCTCATTAGGATGGCGATAGTAGACAAAAGTAGTGAGAACCACTGGTGACTAACGCGAGAGATAGTCTCAAGGAGAGATCATAGTGTGAACTAAGTATCAGTAGGTAGACACAGTGAGAATCATTGGTGACTGATACAAGGAAGATCCTATAGCTAAGCATCAATAGGCAGACGCAGTGAGAACCAATGGTGACTAATGCGAGGAAGATCCTATAGCTAAGCATCAGTAGGTAGACGTAGTGAGAACCACTGGTGACTGATGCGAGGAAGATCCTATAGCTAAGCATCAGTAGGCAGACGCAGTGAGAACCACAGGTGACTGATGTGAGGAAGATCCTCCAAAAAGATAGGATAATGCCCCCTAGACCAAGAAGGGTTCCCCCAAGTGTGACCAATTTCAATCCATTTAAAGTCAAGCATAATCTTGAAGATAACTAAGAGCAAGTGCATGAGTTGGCAAACTAAAGCAGGAAAATAGGAAAGCAACTGTAAAGGGCCAAGCGGTGCTGCGATAGGTATAGCATTGCAGAGCAAGAGGCGTCTGTTTACTAGGTTTTTACCATCTTGGCAGGATTTTATTTCTTTTGCTACCATGACGCCTGTTTACCAGGTTTTCATCAATGGCACATTTTCTGTTTTTCAATTTTTTTTTAATTTTTATCTTTTTGATTTTTTTGTATTTTTGAATGTTTCAATTTTTTTGGTTGATGCATCAAAGCATCTGTGTACTAGATTTTCACTAAGATAATCATTTTTTTTAGGACTTTTTGCAATTTTTAGGATTTTTTCATAATAGAGTATGTACATGGAGCATTATGATGATGTCTTAGCTATATAATCGCTTCAGATGCAGAGCATTGATCGACTCTTTGAGATGTTCTCCTTTAGTAGTAGAGAGTTGATAAGCACCAGACCCAAACGATGTAGTAACAATATACATACCAAGCCAATTTGGTTCAAACTTTCCCTTTTGGGTCCATTATTGTTGATTCTTAGGGTTCTCTCTTAGAACAAGATCACCCACTTGGAAGTCCCTAGGTTTGACTTTCTTATTATAACTCTTGGACATCCATTTCTAATATGCTCAGAGATGATCAAATGCCACTTGTCGATGCTCATCTAGTAGTTCTAGCTCTTGTAGCTGAGATATTCTAATGTCTTCATTAGTGATGAGGCCTTTCAGAGAGACTCACAAAGTAGGAATCTTGACCTCAATAGGTAGTATAGCATTTGTGCCATAAACTAAATCAAAGGGTGTGGCCCCTATTGGTGTTCGAATACTTGTTCGATAGGCCCATAAAGCCAAATTAATCTGGAGGTGCCAATCTCTACCAAATTTGTGAACTGTGTGGTGCATGATCTTAAGGATTGCCATGTTTGATGCTTTTGCCTGTCTGTTACCCTAGGGATAATAGATGGAAGACCAATGCTGAGTAATCTTTAACTTAGAGCATAGCTCTTTCATATCCTTATTCTTGAACAACCCCCCATTGTAATTGATTATTGAGGAGGGTACACCATACCTGTAGATGATGTAATTCAGGATAAACATGGCTACAAACTTGCCATTTTCTATAGTCAGAGGGACTGCCTTGACCCACTTAGTGAAATAGTCTGTAGCAGTGATAATGAACTTGTGTCCGTTCGATGGAGAAGGGTGAATCTAACCCACCAAATCAAAGGCCCATTGTTGAAATGGCCAGAAAGTAATGAATGGGATTAGCTCCTTAGCGGGAGCGTGAATCAGATTCCCATGAAATTGACACTGTTTACAAGCCTTAGCATATTACATAGCTTCTTTTTCCATCTTAGGCCAATAGTAACCATCTCTAATAAGTTTACAAGCCAATTTCAGACCGCTCGAATGGGATCCACAGATGCCTTCATGCACCTCAGCTAACGCACGTTTGGACTCATCGAGTTCTAAACACCTAAAGAGGGTACTGTCTAGACCTCGCTTATACAAATTGTTAGCTATGATAACATATTGTGAAACATTGTAGATTAGGTGATGTTTCTCATTTCGGGTGTAAGTGTCTGGAACAATCTAGTCATGGAGGTAGGAGTAGATATGATGGTAGTGGGATGAGTCATATCCAATGACTGAACAGATCATCCTAGATTCAGGGGTGTCATAGGTGGAGTAGCATAACGTCTCCACCAGGAATTCATGTCGGAAGTCATTTTATGGCATTTGTAACATGGACGCAAGAGTAGTCATGGCATCGGTTGCTTTGTTGTCTGCTCATGGAATCTGCTAGAAAGTGACATGTGCAAAGTACTTTCTTAGGTCATCGACCATCCATTTGTAAGGTACCAATATGTCATCTTTTGTTTGATAAATGTCATTGACTTGGTTTATGACAAGCTATGAATCACCAAAGATCTTTAGTTCATCTACTCGCCATTCAATGACTATCTTCATGTCGTTGATTAGGGCTTCGTACTCAACAATGTTATTTGTACGAGGAAACAACATTTTGTATGCCTTTGGTAAAGAGTACCTTTGTGGGGTAATGAACAGTATTCTGGCACTTGACCCCTGTTGGGTAAATGATCCATCAAAGAACATAGTCCATGTCTATTGGTAGGTACAATTACTTCAGCTCTGTGGAACATGAACTTTATGCACTGATGGTATGTCGAAGCAACTGCTTGCATCTCATGGATCCATGGTCTTCCCAATAATATGTTGTAGGTAAGAGGAATATCTAATACTTGACAAACAACATTTCTCTCAATAGGGCCAACCCTGATGGGTAACACAATCAAGCCCTTAGACTTGCACTCTTCTTCATCATATGCTTTGATGGTAATCTTTTTATGCGCATCTATAGAATCTTTTCCATAACCTAGCTAACTGCGAAAATTAGCAAAACAGATATTGAGACCAACACCATTATCAATGAGGACACGACAGACACACTTTTGGCCAATCATGACTTCAATATGCAAAGGAGTATTGTGCGGGTGGCTAAGCAAATGATCATCTTCTTTAGATAAAGATAGATAATGAGGTGAGGTCAGGTGACCTACCATGGATTGAAACTGGTCGAGATTGAGATCTTTTGGGACATTTGCCTTAGCGAGGGCTTTATCCAGAATCTGCTTATGAGCAGGTGAGATCTTCAACAACTCAAAAATAGTGATCTGAGCATTGGTACGTTGTAATTGGTCTAGGATTCTATAGTTAGCATTAGTAGGCATGGGGACCAATTTTGAATTCATGTTGGCAGGGGAAACAAAAAATTTGTTTGCAGGTTATTACAGTGCAGATGTAGAAGGCTCGGGGCCTTTGAGAGTGATCTTTGCATTAGATTGAGTGACAATGTTCGCAAAAACCTAAGACTATTTTAATTTAGAAGATTGAGACACAGGGCCTCACAAAATGAATGGAGCTTTGGGTTTAGGAGCGTCCTTGCTCCCCTTGATAGTGATCACATCATAGTATTTGACATTGACAGGTTCAACCATATTAATAACATTGCCATTGCCATTGGTATTGTATGTATAGTTGACCTTGTTGTTGGTATTCTTGGCCTTAGAGGACTCACCTTTCTCATGAGGAGGGAAGGGGTCTTTGAATGCTTGATGATCTAAATTCTTGTTATGACCACTCACAACAACATCACCATTATAGATAAGATCCTGGATTTTATGTCGAAGTTGAATACAGGTAGAAGTCTTATGACCCTTGTTTTGATGGTAATCACAGTATGCAGACTCATTCCACCAGGTAGGTCGTGGTTGTGGATCATAAGGACACAAATTATCTGGAGGCGTGAGTATTTGGTTTTGCAAGAGAGTCTTGTAAACCACATCAAGAAGTTCTCCTAAGGGAGTGAACTCATGTTTGGGTCGAGGTGCCCAAGGTTTGTTTCTAGCCAATTTTGAAGGTGGTTGTGTATCTTTCGTAGCCTTTTCAGTGGGTTTGGCTGCTTGCGTACTACAAGTGAGGTTGAAAACAACCTTTGGAGGCTTTGTGGTCACGTTCTCAATGACACCATCATTCACAACATCCCAATTTTTGTTGACAATTTGAGCCTTATCTTTGCTTGAGGAGGACCCTTGCTTGTTATCTTTGTGTAGGGTGAGCTCTCCTTTCTTGACCATAAATGCCTCTATTCTCACAGCCTTCTTGATCATGTCATCAAAGGTCAAAGGACCTTGCAGTTGTACTTGGTATCCAAAATTAGGAAGTAGATTGTCTAGAAAGATATCAAGCTTCTCCGATTCTGGTATTTTGCGAGAATATTTGGTATAGAGTTGTCTCCATTGCTGGAGAAATATTAGGAAAGGTTCTCCAAATCATTGTTTCAGATTGCAAAGATCACAGATGTTGATCAGATGCTGAATGTTATGCGAATAATGTTGGAGGAACATATTAACAATCTTGTCAAAAGATTTGATACTAGTAGGAAGTCGAAAGAACCACTCCATAGCAGATCCACCCAAACTACATGGGAAGAGACGCACGAGATAAGTCTGATCATGTATGAACTCCATGGATAGAGCACCAAACTCTCTCAAGTGATCCTGAGGATCAGAGGTACCTAGATATTTATCATACTTGGGGAGTTCTACACCTTTGGGAAAAGGTGGCATGCTAAGACTCTTGTCAAACGGGAATGGACAGATGCTCTCCAATGTAAACTGGTTTGCTAGTGTGTCCTTGGTTTTCATGAGTTGTTGGATTTGGGCTTACATGTCTTGGACTTGTTTTTGCATTTTAGCCACCTCTGTTTCCTCTTCTTTGACTACAAGAGTCTCAATTTTATAGTCTGGGGTAACTTGGCCCCTTGTTTAGCTAGCTCAAGAAAGTATTTCTCTTTCTCTTCTTTCATTAGAATTTCCATCATTTGCGAAGACTTTTGTTGGACTAGGTAGCCTCAACGTCTTGCAGGGTTATCTCTTCATCTTCATTACCAAGGATTTCAAAGATACTCGGGGCACAAAATTCTTCTTGGTTATCTTGAGCTTGATCCTGACCATGATCATGAGCTCTATTGTACTCACCCTCTTGATTTTTGTGTGACATCTTGCTAGTGTGCAAGTGCACAGTGTGAGTAGACTGAGTACGAGGAGGTTCACTATGATGAGAGGTCGCTGCTAAGGAAACCTTGGGTTCTAAAAAAGGATTAATCTCTGGCAAGGAAACCCTGGGTGTCGTAAAAGGATTAAGCTCTGGAAAGGAAATGCGAGGTTCCTCAAAAGGATCAATCTTTGGCAAGGAAACGTGGGATGCCTCAAAAGGATCAATCTCTGATGATGATTCTTCAGAGTCTTGGTGTTCTCAAAACAAGGGATACCTGGTTTGACTGAGGTTCACAGTAAAAGTACACTAGACACGAGGTCGAATGACAAGAGAAGGAGAGCGAAATGACTCCTCTCTAAATGTTTCAGAGGAAGAACGTGAAGATCCTCTATAACACTTAGATTGTATGGCAAGCTCAGAATGACCTCTTCCTTGATCGTGAGGTCTATCTCTATCCTGTCTGGTAAACATGGAGGGAAAACGTTGCCACTTCAAGTTGTCACATGCATAAACAAGGATTAAGTAACGAGAGAGGACTATGATTATGCTCAGAACTCTATCTCTAGAATAGAAAAGAGTGAAATGGGTGAAATACACCTGACACAAATCATTGAGAGTAAGGCTAGAACAACCAAGATGTGACTATCGCATCACAAGGTACAAGAGCACAGTAGGAAAGGATAAACAACAGAGAGACATCATGAGTTTAAGCAGTAATCGCTTGGTTCTCAGCCCAAGACATCTAGTTTCAAGCAGTGGACAATAGGAGAATAGGCAAACGGACCCTAGACAAAAACTAGATCAGACAGAAAATTGACCGACTGACGAGAATAAGCTCATTGTTTTGAAAATCAAGGGACAATCTCCCATGAAGAAATGTAGTCTCGCATGAGGAAATGCTAAACTGCGCGCAAGGGAATGCATAGAAAACTAAAATCTCGCGCAAAAAAAGAACACAGTTTAACATAGTTTTCGAGGTAGGACCAAATTTTGAGACACAACATTGGCTGTTCTCTGACAGAATATCTAATTTTTAGATAGTTCAAATCAACAACTCAACTTCTACATGCATCAATAGATTTCTATCATGATCAGGCACATAAGACAACAATCAAGGATTTCAAGCAAACAATGTCTTCAAACAATAAGCAAGGGACAAGGCAACCTTGCACATGAACAAGAATATGTGACATAGTATTCTATTCCCTAAGAGTGCCACTTGTGTATGTTCTCAAAATATTTTGCAATCACACACATAGTCCTAGAAAATAAAAAGTTGGTTGCACTATGGTTCATAGTAATGGTCAACTCTGCAACTTTTGCGATCTCAAGAGGGTGAACTCCAATCCAGGCACACCGGGATTTTGACACATTATGAGAATTTAATCAATCAGAGATGCTGAGGAGATCTGATCGCCCAACAAGAAACTACACCTGTGGAGATTTCTTCCACAAGGATATTTATATAGCGGTTGTTGCTACCACGATGAAAATGACTATTACTGCTTGAGGTTCCATCCACGTGGTTGACCCAATAAAGGGAATGTCCACTATGGTTAACCCTCTCTAATAAGGAGACTCACAAAAAGGACCACATGGGGACTTAGTTTAGATTCAAGGTTCTGAGTTTTTGATGCGCCCAAAAGGGAACAGAGCATAATCCTCCGGCCTCTTCACCTCACCCAGACATAGCATACAGATTCATTGACACACTAAATTGAAACCACCTCACCAAGGTTTGTATGTCAACAACAATGACTACCGATCTCTCTAAGTGGGTCCAAGGGAGAACATACCACCAAAGACTGAAGACAAAAACCAAGTAAGACCATGGGGTAATATCAACTCCTTCCCTACCTACAAGGGGTTCTATCATCAAGAAGAGCTTTGCATGCAAAACAAGCGAATGAAGCCCACTCTCTCAAGAACGCCACAAATAGTGTTCATAGGGCCTATTTACTATGTGGAATAGATATGAAGAAAGTGAATCTAGATTCTTTTTAAAGTCCAAAATTGAAGTGTGATTTATCAAATCAAGAAACACTCAAGCCCAAACCGTAAGAGATTCATTTTAATGTCCAAAATCGAAGTGTTATAGAGATTGTAGCAAATCACCTCAAGTCCAATGCTCTGCAATCCAGTATTACGCAGTCTCCAAAAGGCAGAATCAGGAAAATCTATAGCAAATAACAAATGTCAGGAAATAACAAACTGAAAGTACAAATCTACACATTTTAAGGTCTTTGGATGCAAAATTTTGTGCGAGATTGTGCATAGTCACGCGAGGAAACACCTTTTTCATGCGAGGAAATGCCAGAACCAGTAAAACTTCGTGCGATACAGTGAGAATCTTCGTTTGAGATTCCGTACAGGGATGTACAGAAGTACATACATAATGCAAAATTTTGTCAGAAACTTTAAAATACGGTGAAATATGATGAGGCCATAAATTGATTTTCTGCCCCACGGTGGGCACCAGAAATGTATGAACTAAATATGAGCCTTTGATTTAGCTCCACACTTCAACATAGTCATTGTTCACTAGTTGCAAACAAGAATGAATATGAGATTACTCATCTCACCTATTTGGATGATTCGACCTGTTGCCTTCTATCTAGGTAGGGTTTGAAATTGTTCTCAGAATCGGGAGTCCTACAACCATAGACTAACACTAGAATGAAGGATTTAACTGAAAACACAATGCATATTATTCTAGAATGAGTATGTAATTAATCTAGAAATGATGAAATTAATCTAAGAACAATGAAAACAAACTAGATTAAGAAATGAAGTGCATCATTAAGCTAAACATGATATATTGATCTAAAAAAGAAGATTATGCTAATAAAATGAAAGCTTGAATGCAAATGAGTTGTAGTGACAATGCGACAGCACTTCGTTGCTTGAAAAATTAGATCCTTTGAATGAGAAATGAGGGTTCTTTTATAGAATCCCAAGTTCAATCGACGGTCGAGATTGAATCAGACGAATGGTGAAGATTGAATGAGAGATCAGTTCAAAATAGAAAGTTTCCTGTAGAGAGGCAGTCAACTTTTTGTTTTTGTCTGTGTGGAGCTTTAATTATTTTATTTCCTTTTTTGAATTCTTAATTAACTTAAAGTTTCCTTTTCTGAATCGCAGAGAAGATTTTGGGGAGAATATTTAATTCAAATAAATACAATATTGCCTCATAAGTGGATTTTCTCAATTATTTGAATAATTAAATTCATTTATTGAGATAAGGGTATTTATTTAAAACTAAATATTTATTTAATTCTTTTTTTATGTATTTTAGCTAAAGAGGTTGGATTTAATTTAATTAAAGTGCTATAGGACTTTATAATTAAAGTAATCAATCATAGAGTTTATTTAGCTAATTTGTAGTTGATATTTAAGAATTAAATATGATATATGATTGATGCAAATTTAAGGTTCTCTGCATTTGACACTAAGTCAAGTAGAGTCAATCAGAAGACAGAATTGCCTAGTACAATAGGACTTTGATGATTTAGAAATTGATAGAATGAGACTAAATGCAACAAAATTGGTTAGGATAGCAAGATGCCAATTTTGGGGTATTACAATATCTCCCTTTGACAGTATCACACCCTCCCTATATCTCCTCGTGTGAAGTCACCTTTGTTGGTGTCCATCCTTATCTCTCCAATTGTCAACCACCACCTTATACCTCCTTCCCGACTCCTATGCTTGCCACATCAACCTCCTGATCACTCCATTGACATGTACAACCTCCCACATGTCTCATCGCTAACAAGACCTCCGCATGACTCCAACACAACAACCAACATCAACGTCTCCACCATGAGGATTGACTGCCTGAGACTCAAAACCTAGACATGTCGTATGAAGGCTCGCAACTAACTTTTGCATTGGAGGTTAAACCATTTTTATAATTATTTTATAGTTTAATCACATATTGTATCATATATCTAAAATTATTATCATAGTCAAAGATGTAATTCTAATTTTTTATTTCAATTTCACCAATATATCAATCATCTCATGATTAGTTTGGGTAATAACAATTCACAAGGACCCATTCTTTCCATGGTAATAATTGATATAAGATCATGAGAAACAACATGATTAACATTTGTTACAATATTCACAAGGACCCATTCTTTCCATGGTAATAATTGATATAAGATCATGAGAAACAACATGATTAACATTTGTCACAATATCATGTATACAGTTGTTAAAAGAAATTAGAATCTCACCACCAATTTCAAATTATCATTTTGATTCTTTTGGTTCTCTATCATCTTGATGAGGGATCAAAGAGTGCAATCTCGAACATTGATTCAAAAAGCTTGAACATAGTTTAATTTAGGAATAACATTAACGAGATTAAAGAATCAACTATTCAAAAGAAAAGTTGAAGAAAAGAGATTCAAATATTTGAAAATATAATAATGTCATGAAATGAATATATTACTTGAGTTAATAATAGCATTATATTTATTAATGAAAACATGTCTCATTTATAATATTTTTTAAAATATTAACAATACATTTGAAAATATATGAAATGCTCTAGTAAAACATAATAATACATTATATGAACCTAATAATTGATGTTAACTTAACATGTAACATGTTGCACACTAGATGCTACTAGCATATATATATTAAATACACCTATCTAAACAAACACTAAGAAATTAATCTCAAGGCACCTATCTATTCTCAATAATAGTTTAAATATAGATGCTTTGAAATTAATATCCTCTTTGCATTTTTGAGATAAATGTATTTAAAATTTTTGTACTAGTAGATAATAATAAATATGATATTGAAAGATATAGTGTCATAAAGTGTCATTGCTTACAGTTTTACACTAAGTTTGGAACTCTTTTTGAAGAAACGCAGCTAGACATGACATCAAACTTAGTGATCAAAATTCATTGTCCAAGAGTTGGCTTAAGGAAGCAGTTCCAAAAGGCCTAAAGTTCTCCTAAAGTTCTGGCACCCTATTATGAAGTGTTTGTTATTTTCTAGAGGTCCCATAGACTACTTTAGTCTCATGAAATTATTAAAATCTTTCATTCATTCATTCACTCAATTTAATATATATAGCTCTTTGTACTTACCAACTTTACACCAAATATATAAAATGTTGTTTGCACATGATATTTCCTATTCATTTTCTTTGTTTCTAAGTTTATATTTCTTCTTAAAGTTTCTTTTTTCTTCTGTTGTTTCGCATTGTTTGTGAAGGCGCTGCTTTTATTTCTCCTCTGTACCTTTGCTTTATTTGAAGCATGGAAATGGAATCGGATGATGTGAACGATGGCTTTCAATGGCATTCAGGTGCAGATCCGCCCCTTCTTTTTCTAACCCTAAATTGTTCAAAGATATTGTTAATATTTGCTCACTAAGCTTTTCGCCTTGTGCTTGTTTTAATACTAGAGTTCCTTCAGACGACGGTGATAATGGAGAACGACATCGTAAGCCCACTCCACCCTCCTTGCATACTCTCTCCATTTCCCTCAATGATGAACTTCTTGATGTTATCTGTAAGGAAAAAGAGAGATTGAAAAATATGGAAGTTTTCTTCGCTGCGCCTGATGTTAATAGGGTTCCGGCTAGGAAATTTCAAGATGACTGGTTCTTTAATGTTTGGCAGAATAAACTAGGCATTCAAATTTCATTTTTTAGGCTAATACAGAAAGGTCTATTTGTTGTTTTCTTTAAAGACCAAAAATGCAAGAGTCGGTTACTAAAATGGAATTCTGGAACATAGGTAGCTTTATTTTCAGGGCCCTTAAATGGGAGCCTAATGTAATTAATGATGAAATTTTAGCACTCTCGAGCCGTTGTTGACTCACTATCGTTGTTTTTGTGGACTTTCATTCCACAAATGCTGGACTCTATTGAGAATATTCTCAGGATAGATAACCCTAGGGTTACCCTCCCCATCTCAATGCCTAGGTGTTGGTTTCAATCAACCCCGACATTGTATTTCCTGAAAAAATCGAAGTTTCTATTCATGATAAGGTCTTCACATGTGATGTTGAAGTCCTAGGAGGCGTCAATGCGTGTTTCCTCTACAGAAGAGAGGGGTATTGCAAGAAACATTGTCCCCTTATTTCCCCTAAAAAGGCCTATGCTAGTGGCCCTCATCCAATGGAGACTCATCCCTCTCCTTTCCCCCCTTCGCCTTCTACAGCCCTGACTGCCAGCCCCATGATCGATCCTTCCCTTAATGTTGATCCCAACCGATCAACCTTGCTTACCTCCCCGTTCCCGTTCCTCCTCCTCCTCCTCCTCCTCCCCTCCCCACCCCACCCCGGGTAAACACTCCCTCGAGGCAAAAAGGGGTAGATCTCAACAAAAGAATGCACAACAAATAGTTATGGAGGATTTGACGCTGAACATTATACATTATTACATAGGAGATAGGGTATACCTCATTCCAAAGATGGGAAATCTCAACGCCAAAAATCCATTTCTGTGATGTTTGAAACCCCTAAATCTGGTCTGGAAAGGACTAAGACAAATAGGGGTAAATACTAAATCCACGCTACACCATCTATAGTGAAATCCATTGTGAAGGAGGTTAGAATTCTCCTTTCACTCTCTTGCATTGCATCCTGATGGATCACGGAGTGTGATCTGAAATGTTGATGTAAATTTTTTTTCACACAATTCAATTTCAAAAAATTCATACAACAGAATTATGAATGGTGGAAATCTAATTGCTTTAATTAGGTTAGAATTCATAGGGAGAATCAATAGGGAATCCCATGGGCCAGGCATTCGACCCACCACTCGAAGTCAATCCAAATAGATTAAGATGCAAAACAATTTTAATACCCTCGCTGAGGAAGATAGTCAGATGGCTGCTGAGAGGACTTCCTTGGGTGCATTGATGAACACATCACTTCTGCCTGGAGTGGAACCTGACTTAAAAATGCCCTTCCTCCTAAATCAGATTCTTAACTAGATGACAGTGATGTATCCATCATTGTCATCCTGGCTAAGCTGGTGCTTTGTCTCCCTAACTGGCAAGCGTGGACCCCCCTTAGGAGCTCTTATCGGAGATGTTCCTTCCAATACCCCACTGCTATTGGAAAATAGAAGTATCACTGATGATTCTGACAATTTGATCATGCATAAAAGGAAGTTCAGGACAGTAGACTCACATGGGTCAAGCTCCAAAAGGAAAGAAATAGATGGCACCCTACTTAAATGCTTCGAAAGCTTTCAGGGTGAATATGGAAACCACAAATTAAGTTCCTATGGGCTTACACTATATATCGTAAAACGTGAAAGGGCTCGAATCCCCTAACAGAAAATACATTGTAAAAAGAATGGTGAGTTCTATTAAGAACAATGATTTTATCTTCCTCGAAGAGGTCAAGGCCACCCAGTTCCAGTTAGATACTAGCCTAAGATGGATATGGCATGAAGCCACCAAGCTCACTAAAAACCATCCTAAAAGCAAAGGGGGATCATTGCCAATAAATGAGCACATAAAGTCAAGGATTGGGGCACCTCCGTGTGTAATAGAGTTGTCTGGAATCTGGATTATTATAGAGATTGAGGAATTAGATATTGGTCTTTTTCCTGTCTATGCACTAAATTTATATAGAGATAGAATTGAGCTATGGAAATTTCTCTGCGACCTAAGAGAAGTCCCCTGGATTCTTGGTGGTGACTTCAACATCGTTGAAAAGCATGAGGACAAAAAGGGTGGCAATAAACTTGAATGGAAAGGGAATGAACAATTTTACTGGTTTTAAGTTGAAAACTAAACTCAATTTATTTGGCCCACCGGAGAATACGAAACATGAACATTCTAATATTTGCTTTGCATGGTGTAACTTCCAGTCAGGTCATAAATTTTTTATAGCAGGCTAGATAGGTGTTATGCCAATAAAGATATTTTAGTTTTATCAATAGAGATGGTAATTGCGGTGTCCACGTGTACCCCTCTACGCTCTCTGATCATCATCCAATTGTGACCGAGATTCAAATACTTAATCAGAATTCTCCATCCCTTAAGAGAGCTGACAAGTTTATCATGAATACAAATCTCCTAAGGAATGAGGACTGTTGTGATGTTGTCTTAAATTCTTAATGATTAGACACATAAATAAATTAATGCTCAAAGAGGCTACAACCATTGAAAGGTGGAACCAATATGTGTGAACGGTTAGAATATTATTATGCAGACTCTTGGCAAAAAATAAAGCTTTAGACTAGGAAAGTTGAGTCCGTGCTTAATAATTACATGTTCTATTTAGGGAAAAGACTGCAAGAAGACTTTGTCGATCAAAATATCACCAATGAAAGTTGCAAAATTATAAAATTAATGGTCTAAAAATCAAGTCCAAACTTAACTGGATCAACCATGGAGACAGAGGCTACAAATTCTTCTTTAATATGCTAAAAAGCAAACAGGCTAGAGAGAGTATCTGTAAAATTTCAAGTGGAAACAACAGTGCAGGGGATCAAGAGGGCATTAAACACATGTTTGTAGACTTCTACAAGAATATGTTTACCTCAGAAGACAGAAATGGTCATTGTAAGCAAGCGAGAAGACTCAAAGAGGATTAATCACAAGCACTGTCAGAGCAATTGAGAACTCTAATTGATGATATAATTAAGGATACAACATTACAAAAGAAAACAATGAAAAAAATGGATAACAGAGCTTCAAAAAGTTATGATGGATAAACATAGGAAGAAATGTGCTACAACAGAATCTGCTTTAGAGAATCATATCAGTAAAATGAAAGATACAAAGGGAGACTTGAACAGTCTATATCAATTTTGTTTACAATGGCCAAATGTGACAACACTAATCAAAGCACAAATGGATCAATTCTAACTTCAGATACTTTAGAGATCAATTGATTATGATGCTCTAAAAGATTTGGATGGCCAAGCTCAGGTGCAAACAGAAGCATTACATGGACAATTTAAACAACCGCAAGATCAAAGGAACAAGACCCACTACCGCTTTCATCAGCTTAGAGAGGTGGTAAGTCTAAGGCTGGCCCACTCGAAGAAGCTCAAAACTTTGGCCCATAAAATACAAATATCTACCACAATCCCAGAAGCAAAGAAGATATAGTTTCTAATCCAAGTCCACACCCACTAACTTTAGTTGGAAAAAACTCAATGATACAAAAGAATAATTTCAATGCCTAAAAGAAATACGCAAAGATATTCTTCCAACACCACAAAATTGACTTGAAGACAAGTCAAAATTTTGAAGGGGATGTTGATGGCACACAGTCCAGAAGATCCTACCACTTCTTGTCTGCGAAGTACGAAATTAAAAATATAACATCTAGGATAGGGATGTTATATATGGGTCACGTCCCATCCTTTAGACATAAGTATATTGTAAGATATAAATGAAAGAAGAAGCAGGTAGAAAGATATGTGTAAAAGATTGTAAATAGGAATAGAGGATATATGAATATATGAGAAGATATAAAGGGGTCTAGAGGAAGATATGATTTACTTTACTGAGATTATGTGAATAACATAAGTATTTTTGAGTTTATATTCTGTTAAGTAGTTCTTCTTATATTCTGTTAAGTAGTTGGCCTTCTATCCAAATCTAATTTCTTTTCCTTTTATATGATTGAATCCAAGGTATGAACTACAACACTTAAAAAAGTGCTTGGGGCTTAGAAATTTGGTCTATATTACCCAGATTTCTTGCTAACAACCACGAATTTGCCATTTGAGTTTATCAAACCATTTATATTCCATAAGGCAATTCATTAGGCAAGTGTATTTTCTTAGAGCCTAACCTTTGCAAACCAAAAAGACCCGTTTTGTCCTATCTACTTTAACATTCAAAAGACATAACTACTTTGGAACTTTAATGGTTTAAAGGACAATTTTTTCCCTTCCTTGGCCTTCTTAAGAAGGGTTATGGTTAAATTATCTTTCCATTGTATATCTAATCTGTTTTTTAGAGGTTACATATGATGAGCTCAATCTTTGATAATGATAATGTATGAAAGACTATGCCTTGCAACTTATACTTATTAGAGTAATAAATTTGGTATAGAGAAAGAAATTAGTTTAATTAATTTATTTATTTTAAACGAATAAAGTATAAAGGTTTAAGTAAAGAAAATTTACAAAATTAGTGTAAAAACCTACTCATAAATCAAAAAATAAATTGCAGTATATATTTCAATAGATAATAAATTGTATGGATTTCTATTTGTATTTACTTTTTCTTTTGTAAAATGCCTAGGTGGATGAGATTTACATAAAATATCAGTAAAATATTAGAATCTGCAAAAAAACCTATTTTTGAATATATTTGCATTTGATACTATAAAAGTCCTATTAATAAATTGATCTTTTTCTTATTAATAAATTTTGACAATATTCAAAATAACATAATATTAATGCTACTCTTTACAATCTAGAAGATTCCCTCTTGAAACCTGATATTAAGTTTCATTCTACTTATAAAATAAGCAAAACCAAAAATTAGAAAGTACAATTAAATAAATAAGAAAAAGATTAGTGCATATGAAAAACTACATCATTTACTCGTAATACATAAAATAATATTAAAATTAAAGATATAATTAAAAATTATGTAGTCCTTAAAAAAAATAGCCAATATAAGTTTTACTGATAGACTTCAAATTAGAAAGAAAAATATAAATTCTTTTAATTTTACACTTATCAAATAAATTCCACAAATAGACTTCAAACGAGAAAGAACAATTAAAAATCTGATTTAGTTTTGAAACTCTTATCACATCAGTAAATTGTCCTTTTGCAAAATTTAGATAAGAATCAACAGGAGACCATGGATACCAGTTAAACCTTATCTGATCCTTCTAGTGTTTTCATAATTTGGATACTAGCTAAAGAGAAGATCTAGATGACAAAAAGAAGGTTAGAAATTATACTCAGTGTTTGGGTGGGACTTAGAATGTTTAACCAAAAGGAGAGTTTGAGCCATGAATGTAACTAAACAAAAAAATATTGCAAGAGCAAAAGTAAAGGAATTAAATTGCAGAGTGTAAACAAAAAATGGTTAAAAATCCTCAAACCATGTCATTTAAGTACAATCAATCAAGCGAGGGAAAGAATCCTAGCCGTGCAGCCATCTCACACCTATTTTTAGATTTTCACAGGTAGGTTGTTCTGCTTAGCTCCGTGGGCATATCTTGCCATAAGTTCCTCAAAATAATACAAGCCCATATTCATTTATAAACCTACAAAAAATGATTTAACTTATCTACTTCACTGAACTGTCTGTGATGGGGTTACCGAACCCCCCCACGCCTTAATCTTGTTTTTGATTTGTAAGGCCTGAAAATAAACCCAAGTGCAAATAAGCAGGTCAGTGATATTCAAGTAGAAGAAATAAAGAACAATTTATATACAAGAAGAAAACTAGTATAGTAATACCTCTCTGTTCCAGTCTGTCCTCCATGTGATATGCAAAAGCATTACTGCCTGTAGCAATGATCCACAAATCATGCCACTCCAAATACCCTGCGAGCAATACAATAGTACTTTAGCATGTTTCGCACAAATAGGGCATGTGTGGTTTTTCATTTTTGCGGAATTTTGAAACTTGATAAACAAAGATAATGTTGTTTTTTTATTAAATTGTGTTCAAGATTTTTGAATCGACGTTTTGAATCACACTCTGATAAAAAAATGTTGCCATGTTGAAGAAAAGATTTGACAAACACAATTACCTTCGCTCCTAAGTTGAAACCGTAACCCAGAAGTACACCAAAAGGCACCCCAACAATATAGTAGCAACTTATGTTCACATAGGCCACCAATGCTTGCCACCCTGCTCCTACTGCTACCCCTGAATTTTTGTCAAAGCAAAACACTTCACTTTCTTCAAAACCCAAGAATGAATCCATGATATTTAAATATACAACACAAGTGTAACTGAGTTTATATGAATGTCCATAAGTGTCTAATCTATGTCAAATTTCAAAAAAATTCAAGTGCATTGTCAGTAGTAAAAGAGTCGAGACTCGAATATAATACACAATACAGGAATTGCAGGATTTGCTTGGGATGCAGTTGTTACCAGCGTTCCAGGACTCGCCGAGTCCATGCCTGACTCGGCGAGTCCGAGCCAGAGTCAGGCCAGCCGAGTCTGGCTGCCTCTGGACTCGGACTCGGCCGAGTCAGGCATGGACTCGCCAAGTCCTGCAGAGTCCATGGACTCGCCAGACTCGGCGAGTCCCGATGCCTGGACTCTGCCGGCAGTGAGCACTTTTCAGCGCTTTAAAAAAGCACTTTTTAATTATTTTGTTTTGTTTTTTTGGTTTGTTATGCATGTTATAATATGTCTTTGACCTAAAAAGGTCATTCTATCACTTGCATAAGGAAAGAAAAGAGAAAAAAGGCTTGAGAGAAGAGGATTGGGGTTTTAGGAAGAAAACCGGTTGGCTCTCATTGAAGAATTGCTGATTGTTTGTTCAACTTTGTTGCACTTTGTAGCTTGCATGTACAACTTTGTACTTTGAGCATATACACTCCAAGAAGCGCAACAGGTTGGCCGTGAAAAAGATGAATGATCTTGTGTTTGTTCACTACAACCTTCGCCTTCGTCACAAACGTATCTTGGGCACTGACACATCTCCAATTCAATTAGAGAACATTGATCCACAAGAAGAGTGGAACACTGAGATGAATGATCCTGTCTTCAGTGATAGAGACTTGGAGTGGGTTGATCAGGTGGATCGAGAGGCAGAGGCAGTAGCGATGGCACAGGAGGAGGCTAGAGCACGAGGAGACCCAGTGCAGGACCCTGAGGCTGACAGTGGTGGATCCGAGTCTGATGATGAGGATTATGAGGAGGGTGATGATGAGGAGGATGATGAGGAGGAGGAGGTTTCCGATGAGCATGTCACTGAGGATCCTGTTTTGGTTCAGCCTCAGACACAGGGAGAGAGGATGGCTATAGAGTCTTCCATTTGTCATTTTAGGCGTACTCGTAGGAGGACATAGGCTACTATGAGGCTATGAGCCTTTATTTTGAATCTTTGATATATGTTTTGAACTTCTCATTCCATGGATTTCATATTCCATGAATATTGTAGACATTTTGATTTATCATTTGACAGTGACACTATATTTCAGATTTCTATATGTTATTTGGTTTAACAGTGTCAGTAACTTTAACTAGTTTTCTTCAGAATCCGTATTTTTACTTATGTGATCTATGCAAAGTTGTGTATGTGTGCAAAGGAGTTTCTATTTATCTCAATTATTGTGTATTAGATGTTAATTGACTAAATATTGCAGGAAAAAAACTTAAAATCCTTAAAAATCTTTGCATTTCATGGGTTTTTTGATTTGCCGAGTCCTTGCCGAGTCCGGGCGCCGAGTTCGAGTCCGAGTCCATTTTGAGCTTTTCGAGTCCGAGGCGAGTCCGAGTCTTGGAACACTGGTTGTTACACGGAGGCCAGAAATCTCTTATGTACCAAATTTTGGATTGACATAAGGCCCACAAAAATCGTGCATTAGATTCTTGAAAAAGTTTCCACTCATCTACTTAGCAACAAGAAATTATTGTTATAGAAATCTCTTTTGTGCCAAATTTTGGATTGACATAAGGCCCAGAAAAATCGTGCATTAGGTTCTTGAAAAAGTTTCCACTCATCTACTTAGCAACGAGAAATTATAGTCATGTTTTACTTTGTTCCCTTAACAACATACTCTACTCTTGTAATTGTGGGACAGGTCTATCCTGCATTTGCAGCAAAATTTTACAACAATACTTAGGAGGCTAAGATACTGAATGTCCAATCTACTAGTTTAGATGTTATTACAGTAATGATAATGACCTAAGTCACAAGGTTCGAGTTCGAGTTCGAGTTCGACAACTATGAAGTTCGGATGAAGTTCGACAAGGTCGAAAAAATTCGAAAAAAAATTCGCCTTATATAATTTTCAAAAAAATATAAGTATATGATCTTAGCTCTAGGAAGGTTTGTGGAAATGATTTTCATATAATTTTTCTATGTTTATGAGTTTCAAGCAAAGAACTTTTCAATCCAAACCTACGAATTAAAAATAATAAATAAAATAATATATAATAAATAAATTAATAATACTAAATAAACATATAAAATATTAATGTTTTGCAGTTTACAAATTAAAAAATACATAATAAAAAATAATTAAAAATATAATATTTACAATTTAAAAAATAAATATAATATTTTAATATAAATAATTACAGTTTAAAAACGTATATATGTTTTAATATAAAACAAAAGTAAAATGTTCAAATTTCAATAGTTATTTTAAATTATGTAATGTTTTAAATTTAATATCAATTTAAATTTTTTTATAAACTATATTATAAACATATGTAAATGTTAAAAAGGTATATTATAAACATATTATTATAAACTATGTTATAAACTAAAAAACGAAATTGTATAAAATTATAAATTTTTAACCCTAAAAAACTAAACAAAAAACGACCCTCTTTGCTGGTCGACTGGAGGCGGAGCCGAGCTGCAGACTGTCGTGTCTATGGCGGAGCCGAGTGTCGCCAAAAATTACGCACAGTTCCTTTCTTCCTTTCTTCCCTCACTCCACAACAGTGCAGACTGTCGTGTCTTGCTGTAGCTCGAAAACCCTAGCCGCGAAACTCAAAAACCCTAGCCGCGAAACACGTTTTGCAGTTGATGTTTTCTAAACGTAACCGGACGCGGTTATTTATGCATATTTTTGGCCGAAAACCCTAGAAAAATGCGGAATAAAATATTATTGTTTTTGCCGTACGAATTTCGGCCGAATTTAAACGAGTTTTTAAAAAAAAATTTGGGTTCGCCGAATTTCGAACCTGGAGCCGAAAATTCGGCGAACCTTGTGACTTAGATAATGACTACTAGAAACTATCAATTATGTCAAATTGGTTAGCAAAAAAGAAAAGAAAGGAAAGATGCTTTTATTGTTTATTCTATGGGGCAATTTATTTTTGGGTCTACAAATGATTTATAAGACTAACCTGTACAACTTGTAGTGGGCACATAACTGTACTACATACAAGACATACATACATGATTGAAACCAATAAAAACTTATTATTTGTATATACATTTTATTTTGTTTTCTAACTTTGCCATACACACTATTTATTCTGGAACCATTGCCATGAAAACTACGAAAAAGATGTTAAGCTTTTACAAACCTGATAGAACTGGTTGCACACTGTTGAGAAGCATTGTGAGGGCAAGTAAGGTGGATAGGCTGGTTACTGCTGCCATAACTGCTTCACTATTGGTAAAAAGCGCTGGAAAATCATTCTTGGTGAGGAAAACAAGGATCATAAAGAGTACGCCTATCACCGTTGAGGTTAAAGCCACCACCATTATAGCAAACTTGGCAGCTGAGGGACGTCCTGCTCCAAGTTCGTTTGATACTCTTACACTGCACCATACAGGAAAAATGGTACATTAAAACAATTGTGGAATTGTTTTCAAAAAGGTTAAAACTTAATTACATTCTTACTGACCTGACAGCAGCATTGAAACCCAGAGCTATCATCGTTTCCCATCCATCCAAATTCATGCTGCAAGGAAAAGAAAACAAAAACAGATTAGGCAATAAGAGCAACATTTAGCAGTTTATTCTTAAATGCAAAAATATCCACAAACATTAATGTATGAACAGCCAAAGGTCCACAGGCAAATCTACAGCCAAGCATAACATGATCGTCATAAAGGTGGATCAATTATATTGAGATACTATATGTGAATATCTTAGAACATTCATTCATTCAATCCATATAAAAAATAGCCCCCAAGCAATATCTAGCAATGTAACAGGGTAAGACATGGCACAACATATTAGATAGACCAAATATAAACTCGTACAAGACATTCAGATATCAAATATCATAAAACTCGTAGCATACGTTCATCTATGAGATCACAAAAAGATCTTACCAAATTGAAATGGAGTCCACTTCGATTTCTGGGTTTGCAAGATGACCCGTCAACACAATCAATATCATGAAATACCAAAACTCGAGGCTGCCACAACCACAAATATATCAATCACAGAAACAATCGACTCTCTAGAAGATAATTTAATCACTGTCAAAAGCAGTTGTTAGACATACCAGAGCATCACGGCAGAAGTCAAGGAGAGGCTCACAAATGCCCCCAAATCTTTGAACGCCTGCCATGACAGTCCATTCCATGCACCAGGGCAGTTCCCTGAAACTGCATATGCCAGCTGCCCTAACACCACTATCCACCAGGACAAATTCAGAGTAACCGCTGCCCCAACTAAACCCCATCCTAATTTCACGATAAAAAGCCAGCTTAGAAAAATGTGGAAGACTAGGGCTAATGCAGAAATCCAGGCCACAGCCATGACCTTGCTTTGAGACTGTAAAAATTTCTGGACGGGAAAATTTAGAGCATATGCAAACAGCTGTGGAAGCATCCATATGGAAAACTTCCCTGCGAGGTCTGAAATTTCATCAGACTGCCCAAATAGCTTCAATATTGGGGGCGCAAAAATATAGACAGGGCTCAAAAATAGTGCTGTGACGCTCAGTATGATCCATGATCTCTGCATATATATTCCCATCATATGTGTCTGTCCTGCTCCGAAGGCCTGGCCGCAAAGTGTCTCCAAAGCACTGCCCATGCCTAGCTGCAATAATATTAAAATTGGAGGAGCTTGGTCATTTCATTTTCTACAGAGATCAATCTATCCAAAAACATGTTGAAAGAAATTTGAACAAAATGTACAATTAACCTAAAACAAAAGTAGTTAAATACCAACGCATGAAATTCTGAATCATGGTAATCAAAACAACCATGGAGAATTTGTGTTAAAAACTGAATGTCATTCAACATTGATTCAAAAAGTACATATACAACCGAATTTGGCCTAAAGCACTTTAAAACCCAAATTGCAAATAGAGTGTACTAAATTTTTATTTTACCATGATACCGAAAGCCAGTCCAGCTATAACAGAGTTTTCAATAGCCACAGCAGCGAGCTCAACGGTGCCCAAATGGCCGGCGAAGGTCTGGGTAATTGCTCCAAGGGAATATTGGCAAATCGCTGTGAAAATTGTAGGTCCAGCAATGTACCAGAGCTTCTTGGATTCAATCCAGCTCTTTTTAGCAAGCTTTTTGCGATTACGGACAGAAGGGATTTGTGAAGAAAGTTGTGTGTAAGTCCAAGCAGGCTTCTGCTCTGTTTCTCTGTTCAACAGAGGCAATCTCGGACCCTCTTCCTCCATTGTTAGGCGCTCACTGAGCTCTCAACCGCTGTTACAAACGCTTACGAATTCAAACTCTCCTAAACATCCCAATTTTGTGAGAATGAATTGAAAATTTGTAACTAATTCGAGGAAAAAGATGTACCTCACCCAAAATGAACCCGTCGTAGATAACTCGAGCTAAATTCAGGGACAATTGTTTATTCTGCATTGAACTGCCGTAAACAGAGATTCTCTCCCTGTTTACATTTTTTACTACCTTTTGCATAAAATGGGCTGCAACTCCTTCGTTGAATCATCAAACACTGCATGTAGTTTGAATTGAAGAGGCGATCATATTTTCATGTTAGATGCATGCAATTAACTAATAAAGTTCTTCTATTGAGTGCGTATGCTTTTAAATGGAATGGGCTCCCCAATTTAATTCATTCTCTGCATGCAGTTCACTGTGAAAAATCATCCAGGATTGATGCAGAGAAAAAAGAAGTATCAAATAAAAAATATTTAATAAGGGAAAATATTAAAAAAATAGTATTTAATTGAAATTAGAAAATGAGAAGCAATCAAATGAGTGTTGGATAATTTAAAAATTAATTAAATTCCTTATCATTTTAGTTATTATTAGGGTGAAATTGTTATCTAATGAACTGCATTGAATTGTTGTATGTATAATATGAATATTATTATTATTTTTATCTACGTGCTTTGTAAAATAAATAGGTTATGTTTTATTTGAATGTCAATAATAGATTTTTTTTTTGTCTATTTGTTTTTGGAACTTTCATTTATCATCTAGCATTTCTGAATTGAATTGAGAATACAATAAACACATTTGCCTCATCTTATTATAATGATTGGAATCACAACCTTTAACTTCTAATTACATTTTTGTGGTAGTTTCTTTAATATGATTTAGGTCCACTCATATCAATTGCTAATCATCTTGGTGATTACAAATTAACAATGCAAACTCTATAACCCTTAGGGTCCGTTTGGTTAGTGGAATTGGGGTGGAATTAGGTGCGGAACTTCCTCTTTTTTGCCAAATCCGTCGTTTGGGACGTTAAACTACAATTTGGGTTTCGGAGATCAAAATTTGGTTTAGGCACCAAAATCGGTGGCACTATCTTCCCACCCAATAGGTGAAATTTGAAATCATCTTCTGGGTTTTGGGTTTTTGTGAACCCCATTTAATTGGACGTCGAGTCCTTGAATCTTCTTGCATTGTGATTTTGGGGTTTGCGAAAGGAGTACTGGTTTCCCTTCTACATGGATTTCTCAAGGTTGAGGCTCAAGGGTAAGCAAACGAGGCAGAAAGCAACCAGGTATTTGTCTTTTGTTATAAGTTGTGCTTGTATGTAGATCAATATGTGTTGCGGTGTTTTCATATCTGTTTTTTTTTAACTTTTTAGTTTTTTTGGTGATTTCCATAATCCAAGTTCTGTAGATCATATCATATCTAGCTATAGATATGAGGGTATTTGTTTGAAATTCAGAGTTTTTAGCTTGCACTTGCACAAGAAGGGCATTCATTATGTAGATCATGTCTAGCTATGGTTGTGAGGTTAGTATGTTCGCTTGCGATAACTTTTTTGTTGTAGCTTCCTGTGGATACTGGTTTTGAGGTTCAGGTTTCAAACACGATCCTTCATTTAGTTGTATTTTATTTTACAAAGCATAAAATCAGTACTTGCAAAAACATCTACTTTGCTCAAACTCTTACACACACTGTATTGGTCTTTGAATCTATTCATGATCGTTTTGTGTTTAAAAAATGGGTAGGTTTTTTCCCCTATAAGATTTGTTCATATCGAGACAATCATCAAAAGGTTAACAAAGCACATCATCCAAAACCCTATTGGTTTAAAGGTTAACAAAGCACATCATGAGTGAAGAGCATGTTTTAGACGAATGGGCGGTGATAATGTCTTCTGGCACATGATATAATTATCAAAGAGTAGCAACATAGCCATGAATAGGAGATCAAGAAATAGCAAAAGAGATGATAGTCTTCATGCAAGCAAAGGGCAGTGCTTGCAGGATATGCAAATAACCATATGAGAGTCATAAAGATGGTACAGGTAATTAGTATGATGAATAGAGAAGATGATAGAGACAATAGAGAATAGAATAGTGATGGAAGAAATAAGGATGAAATCACAAGCTTTACAAATTTAAAGATAAAAAAATTGAGCTGAGTACAACCACAACAAAGTCTTGTAATGGCATGATGGTGTTTAGCATGTTGAGGATAGTCATAAAGATGACGGGAGCAGCTATAGAGATATCATTTAGAGTCAATTTAAGCACAATCTTGATTTTTATAAGCTTTAAGTATAGTTCAAGAAATATCAAACTCAATGAGAGATGTACAAAGGAGACAATCATGATGGGACAAGTTGATGAAATTTAAGGCTGCATACCCCACCATAAAGATCTATCCACCACAGAGTATGTGGGAGGACCACCAACAACACTCTTGGAGCTCAATAACCTTTTGACCTAAGTCTGAATGAAATCTTTAAAACAATTAATCCTTCAGTTAAATCTCTTCAACCTCCATTAACATTGCTAACATTGCATGTTTAAAAAAAAAAGTTTTTGAAAGCACCACAATAACTTACATTTATGGAAAAAATTAGAAGCATTGAAAGATAACTTCATATTTATAGGGGTGTTTCCCTAGAATACAAAACTTGTATATTTTGTAACCAAAGATAACTTTACATATGTCCTACAAATGTTTTGCAAAAGTGCATTCAGTAACAAACTAGTTAATAACCTACCTAGATTTTATGAAGTTTTTATTTATACCACTGGAATGTTTATCTATGGGGGTTCTAGAGGTTGTTGTGCCCAAAATAAGTGTTGATGATTACAAAGATAGGCTGAAAATTTGATGATTAAAATACCTTTCTTTGTAATCATCAACACTGATTTGGGCAGAGCAGGCATTACAACCCCCGTAGATGAACATTCTAATTGTGATTCCAATTGTGGGCTTGGTTAAGGTTACTCAAAATTATCACCAACAATACAATTATGAACAATACAATCATCAACCTAAACCAATGGATCAAATATATACATATGACATGGGATAGAATCATGAATAGTTAATGACAGGCTTGTGATCGTTACCAATTGGTACTTGTTGTATTTTAGTAATTAATATACACTCTAGGTGTTTGTAAACTGATTGACTTCTTAATGCAACGAGGCTAACAAATTCATGAGATACATACATATGTGGTTTTAGTAACTAATGTATGCTTTATCTTTGTGCTTGATAGTGGATATCTCATTGAAATCTTTGTGTTTGTCCACATTTCAGGCCATTGATGGATCATATTGAGAATATTGACGTTCTAGGACACGTAGCTATGGAGACCACATACACTCGTCTTCTCAGCTCTTCTTGCTTTGCTTGTTGTAGCCAAAGTAGTGTTCGCTCGAGAACGCAATGCACAAATGGGTAAACAAATAAGAAAAAGAAATTCCTTTTATAGAATGGTTATTCATTCCAATGACGTGGATTGTCATGATTAGATTCACATGAGCAGGGGAGCCTTCTTTCGTCTAGCTAGTATCCTAAGGCTGAAAGGAAGCTTGCCAAATACGATAAACTTGAAGTTAGAAGAACAACTTGTGATGTTCCTCCACACCCTTGGCCACAATCTGAGGAATTGCAAGATTGCCCACAACTTTGGGCACTTAGGAGAGGCACTCAACCAATACTTTCACAAGGTGTCGAGGGCTATCTTAGCACTCCATGAGGATTACTTAATACCACTTGGTCCAAACACTCGTCTTGAAAATAGTGGGAAGGACCGTTTCGATATGTTCTTCAAGGTAGTTCTTGTGTTACAAATTTCTTGTATGGATTTTTATCCTTATCATATTATTGGTTGACCGTACAATTGATGATTATATCATATCATATAGGATTGTGTTGGAGCTATCGATGGGCACTTAGGAGAGACAGTCAACCGATACTTCCACTAGGTGTTGAGGGCTATCTTAGCACTCCACGAGGATTACTTTATATCACCTGGTCCAAACACTCCTCTTGAAATTAGTGGGAAGGACCGTTTTGATCCTTTCTTCAAGGTAATTCTTGTGTTACAAATTTCTTGTATGGATTTTTATCCTTATCATATTAATGGTTGACCGTACAATTGATGATTGTATCATATCGTATAGGATTGTGTTGGACCTATCGATGGAACCCATATACCAGTCACCATTGATGTTGACATGCAGGGTAAATATCGTGATAGAAAAAGCAACTTTTTGCAAAATGTTATGGGTGTGTGTTCCTTCGATTATAAGTTTCAGTATTGCCTTGCTGGTTGGGAAGGGTCTGTTGCAGATAATCGTGTTCTAGCTTCAACTCTGTCAAGAGTAGATCCACTTGTTGTTCCCCCCGGTAAGCCAAATCATAGTTTAATATACTCAAGGGTACAATCAATGTTTCAAGTATTAACAATCTACTTTATTTATGTAAGAACATACTTTCTAGTGGATGGTGGATATCCCAATGCACCTGGATTTCTCGCTCCTTATCGGTGTACATGCTACCACCTGAAGGAGTTTTCAAGAGAAAATCCAATAAACTCTCGACAAGACTTGTTCAACCACCGACACTCTTAAAAATGCAATAGAGCGTACATTTGGTATTCTCAAGCAACATTTTCCAATCCTGAGGCATGCCACGTCTTATTCTATCATGACACAAGCCCATATTGTATTAGCATGTTGCATACTACACAACTTCATTACGATAGAGGACGACATTCCATCAGAAATTGGTACCGAAGAGGAAGATGATCGTGATGGGATAAATGTACCAATGCTTGAGACATATGGGTTGAGCATGATAGAGACCAATGGGCACAGTTTCGAGATGATATAGCAAGTAGAATGTGGGAAGACTATAGATCCGGAGAATAGTTGTACTTTTATGGGTCAATGTGTTTTATTTGAGTAAACTAATGTATGTAGATACTTTGATATACATGATGGTTTCCTTTTTCTTTTGTTCGTATCTGGAAGTATTGGACATGTTGGTTTTTAATTTGCTATATTATACTGATGTATGCAAATACAATGATACAATGATATGTCCATAAATATGTTCCATGTGATATGTTTATACCATTAACAACAATATGTACATTGTGAACAACTTATCTAGACCATGACATACATAAAACTAATGATGAGCATGGAAGAAACCGTAACATGAGCCATATATCTTCTTCCTCAAAGAAGGTAATGTGGACAAAAGAGATGGAACACAAGTTTCTAGACTTGCTCCACGAGCAAGTACAACTTGGAAGAAAAGGTGACGAGGGATTCAAAAAAAAAGTGTGGACCGCCATTGAGAGGATATTCAATGCAGATATGCACCATCTAACAAAGGACAATTTAAAAAACAAGCTAAAAACACGGAAGCTTGCATATAGAGTGATGAAAGAGTTGAGAAATACAAGTGGTTCCGCTTGGAATGAGGCAACTCAATGCATGGATGCTAAGGATAGTGTGTGGGATGAGCTTCTGAAGGTAGGGTGGTCTTTCTATTGTTTTGATTGAAATAATATTGCCTTCTTATAAAGTTAATAATGAAAGACAAAGAACCTAATCCATTTATTTATGCCAACATGTAGAGAAGAGAATTCAAAAATGCCAAAGTGTATAAGAGGTAGCCCTTCTAATACTTCAATGAATTGGGTGTAACTATGGGTAATGACATTGTTGAAGGTAATGCAGCTACGATGGCCCATGAGACTGAAGAAGGGAACCCTATGAAAGAGGCATTCGATGTGCATGATGAAGAGGATATTGGTTTCGGTATACCTCTTGACAGTGTTGCTGATTTGGACGAAGACCTTAATCATTCCAATCAATCCACTGCAAGTGGTAGAGGAACTCCTACATCATCATCATCAAGGATAGGAAAGAGGAGGAAGGCAAGTATGGTCAGTTCCTTGGATGTCATCTGTGAAACAATCAAGAAAATAAAAGATGGCCTCGACAATGTTCACCTTCGCAAAATGGATAAATCTAATGACGATAATGTTTTGATTAGCGCGTATACCGCTCTCGAATCCATCCTTGAATTGAGTCGATGTGTTTTCGTGAGGGTATATGACACCTTCATGGTTCAATGTGAAAGAGCCATAGGGTTCTTGCTAATGAATGAGGAGGGAGTGGAGTGGATTACAATAACATTCGGTGGATTGTAGTTATTTACTATCAATTTGAAGACTTCAAATTTGATCATAGTTCATATATGTTGATACACCTGTGTTTTGGTTGACAATTTTTACGCTGATACTTAGTGTTTTTGTTACTGCAATTTCCTCAACACCTTGCTCAATTCAATATATCCTGTAACTGTAACTTTTTGAAGCTTTCTATTTACATCCATTGCTTGTACACCTACTCCAGACCAAACAAAACAACAGAAAATTATACATATCAGAAACCAATTAAAAAGGTTGTGTTTTTAAGGTTTTTGATAAATGGAAAGCAAAAACTATCCAAAGATTTCTTGATTGCAGATCCTGCAATTTAGGTCTTTGGGGATGCACTCTTTTTAATAGAGCAATAAGGATTTATGTGATGTTCACCTGGCATGCGTTTGAGGGCCTTTTTCACTTTGAGCTCACACCCTTCACAGTCCATCCAGGTCACCTTCAGCTCAACCGCCTGCATTCCATTCAAGAACCCTTTCATTAATCACCATATACATAGGATAGGCTCTTCTTTTCTATTTAGAGGGTCAATGGAGGGGTAACAATTTCTTAAATAAAATGTTGTGTGGAAAGTGTTGTGCACACTTTTTTAATTTTTAGAGACATATTTGTATGTTATTATGTACATTCAAATATTGCATAACATATGGTCTATTAATAGGAATGTCGACACATATCTAGCACTAATTTTAATTTAAGTCTTTTTAAGCTTATAATATTCATTAGGATATAGTGAATTCAAACTTTTATGGACCAAAACTTTTGTATTAACACTTTCACCTGCAATGACCTCTTCTAGTTGACATCATTGTGAAAAGGTTGTTTTCTCATTGCTTTTCATTGTTTTATCAACACTCCAAATCCACATTTTATCAAATTTGATAAATTGTGGATTTGGAGTGTTAATCATAAATGAAATAGAAACAAAGATTATTGTTCTTCTTGCATTTGTTAGTCCTGTTGCTTTTAACATATTTAAGTGGAATACACCAAGGAGTACCACATGATGAATGCTTAATTTAATGCATTGTCAAGGTGTACTCTCAGAGCTGCCCATTTTTAGTTCTTGAGAACAGATGGTGATATAAATGTGTTTTGGTAGATGACTCTATTGTTCATGATTCTGTCCCATGTTATCTGTATATACCTATTGCATTTGTTATTATTGTTGCATTAGGAAATTAAGTGGAATACTTCTACTTTGTTCAATGCTCTATAGTTATGTTGTTATATGAATGTTGCTATCTGTCTTCAATACTAAGTTTGGTTGCTTCAATAGTATGAATGAACAAAAAATTATTTGATGCAGGGGTGATGGCTATGATAAATGTCCCTATGTGTGATTGTGGTGATGGAGTGCACTGTGTGTTGAGGAAGTCACACACAAACACTAATCCAGAGCGTAAATTTTGGACTTGCATAAATAAGAAAAAAGTTGTTAATTGCACTATATTTAATGTTTACAAAGAATAAATATTAATCATTATAGCAACACTAACTTAGATTTTTATTGTAGGATGGTGGTGGATGTGACTACTTTCGGTGGGCCAATGACACCCCATCTTTGTCTACATCATCTGCACCATCTACACATATACCTGTTGTGGATGATGAGTGCAAGTCTTGCAAGGCGCTCAAGACAGCAATGGCAAAAGCAGAGGCTACCTATAAAGCCAATGTCATGTTTCTACGATGTCTTATTTGTGCAACATTCGCACTAATTTGTTTGGTCATTATGCAAAAATAATTATATATATACTGTGATGTGGACTATAAGACTTGGTTATATTTTGATGTGATATCGAGCAATGCAATGATTATTTTCTTATTATTTGTTTGTTTATGATAATCTATAAAATTATAAAAAAGTTAAGTTTACTATTCAAAATATAAGTAAAAAAAAAATTGAAATTTCAAAAAATTAATCTTGTTTATGATTTGCTATATAAAAATATAAATTAATAAAATAAAAATAAAAAAATTGACAAAATAAATAAAACATTATTCAATAATTAAAAAAACTTATTATTATTTTTTGTCAAATTCCAATTCCAATTCAAAATGTAGAACCAAATACAGAAATTGATAATCTAATTCCAATTCCAATTTGAAATTGTAGAACCAAACATAGAAATAGGAATTTCTAAGTTTTAATTCTAGTTTTGAAATTGGCAACCAAATGCAGAAGATGGGTTGTCTCAGTCATCTTTTGGGTCAACCAAACGGTCCAAAATATCTTCCGAATACACAAAATCAAAATTTCAAAACCTTATTTTGAGATAATTAGGTTTAGAGTCAAATTCTAATTCCCCAACCAAATGGGACCTTAGCTAAACACCTCTAACCACCTAGAAGTACACCTTATAATGTGTAAGGTAATCCATGTCCTAAGAAACCCCTTGATCTTGTGGCTTCTTCAAACCAAACATTTATTGCTTATAATTTTCAAAACCTAACTATACTTTTTAATCATTCTTTTGAAACTTAATAGAGACCCACATTTAAGCCTCTTTTTCTAACATTTTATTAATTAGACATCTTTCTAAAAAAGCTTACTTTTCTCCTTACACTTCAAAAAATCCAATTATATGCACATTATTAAGGAAATGTGGACACATGCTTATGAGTGAAGACTAGAGGCTATGGAGTCTCCCTTAAGCCCTTGAGTTAGGTTACCCTTGTAGTTTTCCTTTCCAATACAGTTGGACCATATTATATTCCCCATATTACCATTATTTTGAGCTAATATAAACCATTTATTTCATGCCCAATTTGAAAATATCTATCTATGAAACCCTTTTCTAAATATTAAGCTAGGCATCTTCATTATTTATCCTATTTTAGTACCTTTTACAACTGCCTTTGTCCTTCATCACAATCACACACCATCTTTCCTTAGATTGACATCATAGTGATTTTTTTATTTAAATTATTCATTGCAAGCATCATATATAGGACACCATTACCAGGTCTATACACACACTTTCCAATCTTGTATTAGTTATTTAATAGAAGATTTGTTGAAGTGGTCTCCTAAACCATAAGGAAGTTAAGTAGCAAATCAACTTCCTACACTAATCTTGAGGAGAGGTGATATGGAAAGAGGCAAGCTAACCAGTATTCAAAGATTAAATTTGTAGACAAAATTCATTGTTCTCTCTAACACAAAACAAAATCTCTGCAATAAAATGACTATAAAACTTGTATTCTCCAATATCTCATACATGAGGAGAAAATACAATTATATAGGCATATAATATGCCATGTTTGGACGATTCGAAATATCTTCCAAATCTCACCTAAATAACAAAACAAAAACCAATGGGATCAAGCGGATTGGGAAAAATGACTTCTCCTCCCGTTGCGCCTAGGGCTCCTGTCGTTCCTTCAATTGCCACTGCTTCTTTTGTTGTCGCTGCTCCTTCCTACGACCTTTCCTTGACAGCTCATGGTCCCGTGGGGAATGCGGCTGGTGTTTCCTTGCAGCCCGCTCTTGCAGCACCTGCTAAGGACCCGCCCCTTCCCCACCTTGGAAGGGTTCGATTTTCTTCTAAGGTGGTTGGGGATGCCAGCTCCCCTAGCACTGTTGGTCCTCCTGTGCTTGCTGCTGCCGCTCCCGCTCCCGGGAGCTCCTCCCAGCTTAAGCCTACAACCTCTAGGCTGTCAGCTTCCGATCTTAGAGATGTCGCCCCTTTCCGAGTTTCTAACCCTCTAATCCTCCCTTTGGATGACGAGGTTGTGAAAGATATTGATGCTACATCTTCAGTATTCGCGGATCATGGTCTCATCTGCAGGTTCAAGGGCTTTTGGCTGAGTCTCTTGGATCTGCATGCTTGTATCACTCGCCAGTGGGAACCCATTATTTCAGAAATAGCTCACATATTCCCTCTTACGAAGGGTTTTTTCATAGCTAAGTTTGAGAATCCAGCTGATAGGAAACTGATTCTTTGTGATCACTTCTTTAGCTAGGACGCCTGGTTCATGCTCATGACGAAGCTTTGGCACCTTGACTTTGATGCTTCTACAGAGACTTTCTCCAAGGTTCCCACTTGGGTGAGGCTTCCCAACCTCCCTCTTCACTTTTGGGTTGATTATCTGTTTGAGGCTGTGGGGGACGCTCTTGGGGATTTTCTGATGGCCGATGAGGAATCTGATGATATTCTTCATTCCACATATGCTAGGATTCTGGTTGATTTGGATTCTTCCAAGGGTCTCCCAGAAAAGATAAAGCTACAACATCCTAAAGGATCCTGGATTCAATCCTTGGATTATGAAGTCTCCCCTTCAGATGCATGAGATGTTTAAAAACTGGTCACTTAGCGGATCAGTATGGATTGGAAAAGGTTAAAAAACTTGCTTCTTGGTGGAAGGGAGCCTCCTCCCATCATTACTTTGTTGTGAAGGCCTTGACTTCTCGAAGCATTTCTCAGGTTGTTTCTTCATCTCATGAGACTTCTGAGGCCCCTGTGCCTCTTAGTTCCGACGCTGGCTCTCCTCGGGTGATGTTTCCATCCCTAGATCGATTAGTTCAGATTTAGCTATTCGGGCCTTTGTTGGTGGTGAGGCGTATGCTCTTCCCACTGACAATGCTTCGCTGGATCACGCTGGAATGGATGCTATAGATTCATCTCTCGATTTAGCTTCTTTGGATACTTGTGGCCCTATCTTGGGACAATCTCTTGATTCCCCGTCTTTGGGCGCCTCGGTTCTTGATTTGATATCTTGGCAGGATTTGGCTAAGAAAGCGGAAGACGGGTGGACTTTTGTTAAAGGAAAAAAAAAGATCTAAACATCTGCCCTCTTTCGATATGTCCATTCTCAGAAGGGGAATAAATAATCTATCTCTGCAGTCGGCAGGATTTTTCTTTGCTGTCCACTGGTAGTTTCAAGGCTGCTGATTTTAAATTGTATTATCTTTTTCGCAGTGGCTTCTTTAGTCAGGGTCCCAGTTTCCTTCTTTTGCTACCATTTTTCTCTCCAGGTTATGGGAGCCTATTGTAAAACCCTCGATGTGGTCTCGATCTGTTCCTTCTTTGAGTGCTGCTTTGAAAATCTTATTTGACCAAAATGTACAGGGTTTCAGTGCCCCTTCAAAACCCATTTTCCTAAATAAAAAATAAAACAAAAACCAATTAACAAATAAAATAAAAATGTCCTAACTTATGCTAACCTCCTAACAAGTAGGAAATTAACATTGACTTGTTACTTTTAACTTTTACATTTTTATAGTGACTAATAAAATACTACAATATTTTATTATATAGATCTATGCATTATTATACCACAAATAAGATAAAGCAACATGAATACCACAACATAGTGATTTATGTGGGGAAAACTCTTTTCAGAGAAAAACTCGACTCTCCAAAAGTTGTCCAATATATTATTTAGAAATCAATAGCAGATTACAATATAATTGTAGAGAAATCTTCTCTTAGAAGTGCCACCAACTAGAGATCCAGAGCAACTAAAAAACTATAAGACTCTTACACACACCATCCATCTCATGCCCCTAATAAATAGGAGATACAATATAAGAAACTATCAAATGATATTAAAAAATTGTGGGTTGAAAACCACCTTTAAACAATGCCCATATTATCTCCAATCAAAGATTCCCTATGATATGTCAATACACACACCAACACGTGTAACCTCCTTTTACAACTCATTTACATGCTTGACATATTTTTACATTTCCTATTTTGAGATACCCAACTTCTGAAGGCCATAACTTTTGAACTGAGTGTCCAATTGATGAACTATTTGAAGCGTTGGGAAGCTTGCAATGTGCTCAATAATTTCCTTAGCCGCTACACTGTTAGCCATAGTTTGATCCCATTTTGGAGCCCTAAAGCCTCCATAATTACATTTGCAAACTTTTTATAATAATTTCCAAAAATAAAAACTTAAATATCTTCCAAACTAGACGTGATCTTGCAAAAAATATACCAAAATGCTTTTCTAACCATTTTGAACCTTCTAGAAAACAATAGGGAAAATCCATGCTCAAATGAAAATTTACTAAAAATAGTAACCCCAAGTAAATGCAAGGTTGAAAAACTTTTCACAACATAACTGATTCTTCTTATCCTTAGATTCAAATATGAATCTCTTTTATAGGAATGCACACAGATTTATTACAAGTAAGAAGAGATGTGCATATGCCGATGCAAAATAAAATCAATCAAATGTATTTGATGTTCTAGAAGTCATCATCTGTACCAAACAATTTAAATGTTTTTGATTAAGGTAAAAACAAGTTTTGAATGGGCCTTGAAACCATATACATTCAGTTTTTGAAGGGAATTGTAACCCCATGAATAATAGGAAGAATTAGCTTAGATCTAAGTGAAACAATTGGGGGAAAGAGAAAAGCCTTACAGCGCCCCCCCAGCACATAATGCCAGTAGAACTACCAGCAGCACAAATCTAGCAAAACAATAACAACCAAATGAAAGATACACATAAAGGCTCAAGCTACTGAGTAAAGCCAACGCTTTACAACAACATCAAGTATCTAGGGTTTTCAGACTCCCTAAACCGGAACAAAGCGAGGGTTTTACAACAGGCACCCACAACATGGATGAGACAAAGTATGAAACAACCTTCATACTAACCCAAACAAACTAAAAATCCAAAACCTAAGATTTTTCGTTGCCTCCCTTCTTCTGGGAGCGGAGAGTCATATCAAAATGTAGAGGGGACTTTTTATTATGTTTACCTATAACAGTAGTCCATCCCTCCTCTACCAAAGAAGTTTTCTCCTGCCAGTGAGAAGCAAGAGAGGAGCCAACCACAATAGAACCAGCATGAGAAGTCTGGACAAAACCTACAGCGGCCACACAGCCAGTGCTAGACTTCCCAGCACCAAAAGGAGCTTCCGAAACAGAACTGGCTGAAAGGAGGCCAGTAGACCCAGCAGCCTCAGAAGACAATCCAACACCTGTACTACCAACAAGTGGAATAACACACCCAGTAGAACCAAAAGTAACAAGAGGAACACCAACAACAAAAGTATTACTTCCAGCAAGAACAGAACCAGCAGAGAAACCAGCAGAATCAGAGACCCCAGCAAGAACAAAACTAGCTGGAGAAACCCCAACATCAAAAGAATTGCTGGCAGACAAACCAATAGTTCCAATAGAAGTAACACCAACAAACAAAGTAGGAGAAGGAACAAGAACAACCATAGGACTAGAGACAGGGCTAACAACCTGCTCAACCACATGCGCGAAACTCCGAACCTTCTCCACCGTATAGTGCTAAGAAGAGGCCCCCTTCCACCACGAAGCAATCTTATTATGTCTCTGAAGATCACATTGAGAGGCAACATGACTAGTCTTAAAGCATCTTCTACATCTGAAGGGGAGGCCTTCATAGTCCAATTGCTGAATCCAACTTCTACCCATAGGAGAAAAAAGTTTAATCTTCGAAGGCAGGCCTTTTGAGGTATCAATATCCACCAGGATGCGAGCGTTAGAATGGAATAAATCTGAAGATTTCTCATCCACCATTAACATTTCCCCAATAGCATCCCTCATAGTCTCCAGAACGGAGTCAATCCAAAGATGGAGGGGAAGATTAGGAAGCCTAACCCAGATAGGTTGCAAATCAAACGATTCGGAAGATGGAGAAAACTCAGAATGCCATGGCTTCAGCAATAGCATAAAACGATCCTCCCAGCTAAAAAGGTTCACACAAAATAATATTTCTATCCTCAGCATTATCAAATTTAGCCACGAAAAATCCTTTAGCCATAGGGAAGATATGGACTGTACCAGAGATTAGAGGTTCCCAATGATTGGAAATCCAGGAATGAAGATCAGGCAGAGAGGGCCAAAAACCCTTGAATCTGCAAATCAACCCATGCTTAGAAAAAACAGAGGCTGTCGCATCAATCTTACAGAGAGTATCCTCATCTAGCTCAACAGAAATATGGGGGTTGACTGGAAAGGCACTACGACGAATGCCATTAACAACAGAGCAAGCGGGAGCAACAGTAGCCTTCTGAGCAGCAGCAAGCAACCGAACATTGACTGTCGCAGAAGCCCTAGCCGGATCAACTAGTGTCACCCCAACAACACCAGTGAACAACGAACCCCCAACAGAAGTACTAGCAACCGACGATCCCCCAGCGACCAACGTCGCCTTAGCATACAACAAAACCCTAGAACCTCCAGCAACCTTCGAGGCCTGCAGCTTCCCAGGAATGCCACCAGCAGGCGACGAAACCCTAACCGAGTCTACCAGCATCACACCAGCAGTTTGCAAAGCACTAGCAACCTGCAAACCCCCAGCAGAAGCACCAATGCTCGACGAACCTCCAGCGACCAGCGTCGCCACAGCACTAGCGACCTTCGAACCCCCAGCAAAAGCACCAAAGACCTGCGACCCCCAACAGAAGCACTTGAAGCACCTACGACCGATGAACCCCCAGCAACCAGCGTCGCCCCAACACCAGCAGAATCTCCAACAACCTTCAAACCCCCAGCAGAAGCACCAGTAACCGACGAACCCCCAACGACCAGCGTCGCCCCAGCACCAGCAGCCATTCCAGCCCTAGCGACCTTCAAACCCCCAGCACCAGCAGCAACGATCAGTGAACCCCCAGCAACTAGCGTCGCCCCAACACCAGCAGAATCTCCAGCAATCTTAAACAATTTAAATGTTAAAATATAAAATATATACCTTTAAAAAATACTTAAATTATATACAATCCATATATACGCCTTTGTAGAATAATCATCAAAACAAAAAAGTCCACATATGAAGTGATCTCATATGATGCTTCATCTACATTTAAAGTGGATGTAGGAGCAGGGTGAACCCACAATAGTGGGTTACACTTTTTTGGAGGAACAAATTTGGCCCGAAAAGCGAATTCGGTGCAAAACACCTTACTCACTTTCAATAGAAACCAAGATGTACTTTCGATTGTAAGTACAAAACTTACGATCGAAAGTTCTTATGCAAGATACTTTCGATCGAAAGTGACTTTCAATCGAAAGTCTTTTGTTACTTTCGATCGAAAGTCAAAGGACTTTCAATCGAAAGTCCTTAGTACTTGACTTTCGATCGAAAGTCCTAAATTAAGTTTTTTTGGTGTAAATAGTTTCGATCGAAACTAATTGACTTTCGATCGAAAGTCTCTTAGTAATGACAAAATTTTGTATTTTTGGGCAAAGTACCTTCGATCGAAAGTCAATAATTTCGATCAAAAGTACTTTCTATTGAAAGTGCCTAAAATGGTTTCAAGTTTTCAAGAAATTTTGAGAATTTCATAGCTTCAGGCCTCAAGCGCGCTGATCAAATGGATGAATAAGAAGACGTCCTTTGCATACAACAAGTACTCGGAACTAGCTTTCTAACGATTATATATTTGACTATGTTTAAATTTAATGTGTATGGTTTTTGACGTTAAATGAATGTAGGTTTTTTAATCAAATATAAACCTCTGAGTTTGACGTTCAATGAAAAATAGGAAAACAAGGAAATTTTTTTTTGAAAAATAACAATGCCCTCCATATTCGAGTCTACTTTCTATTAAAAAAATAATAATTGAAATTCAATAAATACACAATAAGTTATAAGCTATGTAGTCAAGGTAGGTCAAAATTTTGTTTAGTCAACTTCAAACGTTAATAAAATATGCAATAATAGTGATAATGTCGTCAAACCAATTGCATGCCCTCCGTATGGATGTTACAAAACTAAATTCGAAAGAATCACATCCATATCTATTTTACAAAAAAAGTTATGCTCTATGAAAACAATGTTACTATTTGAAAATGACGTTTTCAACACCATACAAGTTTTCGTGGGAGAAAGAAAAAGGTATTCAAATAAATTCAAAAAAAATAAAAATAAATAAATTTAGAATCTAGATAGAAAATCCTAAAAGACTCTAATTTACTTCATCCTCCGATTTCGAGCGGTTCAACGGCAATATGCATCTGAATCTGAAAGTTTTTCTCAAAATGTAGAGTTCAGTGTCCGTTCAGGCTGAAAAGTGTAACCCACTATTGTGGGTTCACCCAGCAATGTCACAACACATTTGATCACAATTCATACACAAATCTAACATTTACACAAGTGGAGTGTTAGGAACAACTGCATCTAATGCTTCTTCGTGCTCTCAACCACTAACCTCACTCATCATTTGGGTATCTTGTTCAGTGAGGTTACCAAAGATTGCACTTAATTCTCCTAATGTTAACACCACTGCACAATGTTGAATGGGTGCAATAATAGCAACAAAAGGAGAAGTGACAATAGTTTGAGCCTGCATGGGTCAATTGGGATCAATGTGTGCCCCTTAACTATGTTGTGGCATGACACCACCAACACCTTGGAATGATCCCATGTCAAAACAATTGGGTTTTAAACACAATATAAACTCTAGATATAATTTTCTCAAAATATAAAGACACCTCACAATTAGTGTGTGGTGGATGATCAAATACCATCCATCATTGCTCCCAAAAATGTTCGACCATTTGAGGGTGCCTACACCACCTAATTGAAATTCTTTTTTTGTTGGGAGGAATCAATTGATTGTTGTGGAGGTCAAGCAACTATGGGGCTAAATGTGTTTTGGTGATGTATAGATTGTAGATCTTCCTATAGGAAAGTCCATTTGAATAAAAAAATCTCGTCAACTCCCTCCATATGCAAATTCTATCTAATTTCACATTAATAGATCTAACAACATAAACAATGTTCAGCATCGAAGATGCAAATGACACTAGATGGGGGGTCATGACAGGCTCACTCTAGGTCACATTTGATTTTTCTTGAATTATATTCATATTTTCATTTATGTGAGCTCACAAGCGAGCCTTGTTAGATTTAGGGGGTTAAGGCAGGGGATTAGGATTTATAAATCATCAATGAGAAATTCATCCATGATAGACCACTTTTGTGCACACACGTACACACACATTCACATAGACATAGACATACATACATATACATATATATGAATTTACAAAATTAACTTTCAAAATCTATAAATAAACATATTAAACTAGATATACATGTTAAAAAATACAAGAAAATATAAATTTGATGTATTGTATGAAAGCAAAAATTAGGATAAATACATACATTAATCAACAAGCACGTACATTCCAAAATTTAAGAGAATTCAAATTTTAATATATACTAAAAATAAACTAAAGGTACAAACAAGGTATTTCTAGATTAAGTCATACACTAAAAGGAATTAGCTTGAGATTGGATTAATGTTTCAATTTTAAGGAATGTGCTAATTTTTATGATATAATTGAATAAATTAAATACATTGTGGTGTACGCTTGTTGAGATGTGGGGAATAATATGTGTTCAATAGAAAATCTCTACCCTCCATCTATAGTTAGTTCTAGTATTCGGGGGAGAAGGAGGAGGACCTAACACTAATACATCTTGGTCCACCTGGGAGGAACCCTTACTATTTGAAGGGCTTATGTATTATCTTGAGATTCTAGACTGATGTTGATTTTAACTAATGTAAGTTGCAAGATAGACCTATAAACTAAGATGTTAGATTCTAGAAAAAATAAATGAGATGAATGACATGGAAGTAGATGAGAACTAATGATTAATTCCTTATGTGTTGGATTATTAGTGTTTTAAGGAGACTAATGGCCAAGTCTGTGTACCATATGCATCCTCTTAGGAACCCTTGAGCTATTCTCTTAAATCCCCTTAAGTCATAATCCTACCTACGTCCTTTAACCATTCTTTAATCCCATTAAGTCATTCTCTCAAATCCCCTTAATGCATGATATAATTGAATACATCAAACACATTGTGCTATATTCAAGTTGGGAGAAATTAGGGATTAACTTAAGATTCTTGACTAATATTGACTTTAACTAATGTCAGTTGCATCATATATTTATAAACTAAGATGTTGGATTCTAGAACAAAGTAACAAGATAAGTGGCATTTTAGAACCTCAGATCTTAAGATGTAATTATGTAGTTGTGATTAATTCTTATTGATGAGATTTCATTTTAGTGGAATGATTTTGTCCTAAGTTGTCATATAGATCAGCTTTAATACTTGCAAAAACTTTGCACATCTAACATTGTATATCTAACTTGTAAGAAAAATCTAGTGAGGCTCTAGCCTATTTTGCTAGGGTTGAGATGTACAAATTCTATTGGAATGTTTTTTTCCTAATTGTAATATAGATATTTAATACTTGTAAAGAAATTGAGCATTTAACATTGTATATCTAACTTGTAAGAAAAATCTAATGAGTCTCTAGCCTATTTTGTTAGGGTCGAGGTTTGCAAATTTCATAACCCTTAATTTGGCCATAAAAACAGTAACAATAATAATAGTAGTAATAAAAATAGTAGTAATAATAAAAGTAGTGGTAGTGGTAGTGGTACAATAGTGAATATTACTAGCCTAATAGAACTTAATTTGTTGTTAAAGACCAATTTAATCAAATGAAGGACTATATTTAAATATGACTTTATACTATAATTTGGTAATGAATGTCGATTGGTAGTTGATGTTGATGTGTGACATGGAAGCATATGGGGACTGATGGCTAGGTTCTTCAAGTTCAATTTTTGTAGTTGTTTATACTGTGTCATATTTATATAATTATTAAAGTTTCCTAAGATGGTGTTTTTTATATACACAATCCTAGATGTATAATTAAGATATTTTGGTGTTCATGCTAATGAGTTATAAATAGATATTACAATTTGAATCACCCTTTGAACTTGTGGGAATTTAAATTATTGAAAACTAGATGTTTGAAACCATACTTTTAATCCAATATAAGGGACATGATTGCAGGTTTTCTAGTCCAAGATGAGAAACATGTGAGAATTTATTTTAAGGAAGGTTCTAAGTAGTGGTATATTACATATCATTGTCACAACTATTATTTTGGGCTTTGGCATTGTGAGCATGCTAAAAGAGCTCTACAATATTTTTAAATTATACATTAAATGCATCAACCCAAAGTGAAATAAAATGAGTGGGGAAATTTTTAAGGGTGTCCATTTTTCTTCTTTCAAATTTCCATCCACTATGGTGTATGTTAGTGTGATCTATTTGAAAACACTCAAATCAAATTCCGTACCTATTACAATATGGAAATATGCCAGACATTACCCAATTTTTCTACATGAATTGAATCCTCTTAGTCTACTCTACATGTTTGTGGCTTTATTATAGACGATTAGGCCTTGATAGGACTTCATAATATCTTCACCCTAAGTCTTAGTTTCTAATTACTTCACCCTAATTTAATGAATACATTTAGCAATGTACAATTTAATATGCTAAAATTGGATATCTTCCTTACATAACTTCATAGTGACCTAATGGTATTAATCACAAGATTTCTTTGGTAAACTTACCTAATTTATGATTCTCATATTATTTTGAAGCTTCTATATACTTGACCATAAAATAAATATATCTAAAGAAAGAGATAAGGACAACGACATGACACCCACACAAAAACAATGAGAAGCATGATGAATCCAAGTTTAAGGGGAGATCCAAATCTCTTGAAAAGTCCAAAGATAGTTTTTAGAACTATGGTTATAGGCCTCAACACTTTCGTAAGGAGTACAAAGAAGAAAGGAAGAAATCTAATTTTTATTCTATGTACGAGAAAGAAGATGATATTTTAATTGCAAATTTAGCTACTCATGTAAGTAATGATATATGGTTAATTGACGTAGGTGCATCTTTCCATATGACCTCTAATAGAGTTTAGTTTTTTGAATATTAAGAACTTGGAGGTGATTCTTATTTAACTATTATTAGTCATGGTAAAGTTAGAATTAGATTTCTTTATGGTATAATAAAATCAATTAATAGTCTATTGCATATCCCTGGATTAGCACAAAATGTATTATCTATTAGAATGCTCATAGATGTGGGTGTGCAATTAATCATTTTTTGTGAAAGATGCAAGATGGTTAAAGGTATTATGGTGATCACTAGAGGTGTCAAAATTGGCACATTATATAAGCTTGATGCCTACAATATTGAGTGTAATAGCACTTCTATTAAAATAAAGCTTATGGCTACTTTCTTGGAAAATGTGAAGGTTTCATCTTTAATGGATGATGATGGATTGTGGGTATCCAAGGCACTCTTTCTTTTTAATCAAAGTTAATTGCAAAGGATAATTTTATGATACTAAATACTTGGCCACATTGCAAAAAAGGGTGTAAGAACCTTGACAGATAAAAGTTGTGTTGAAGGGTTAACCAATTGTAATTTTGATTTTGATTTCTTTTAACATTGTATATATAGTAAACATAAATCACATTTAGTTTTACTCAAGTTCTTATAAATCTCGTGGTCTATTAGATTTTATTTATCATGATGCTTTTAGTCCTATAGACATTCTTTTGATTGGAAAATTCACATAATATGTTTAATTTATTAAGAATTATAGAAAAAGGACACGAGTATATTTTATAAAAAGTAATGTAACGTTTTTAGACAATTAAAAACATTTAAAGCAATAGATGAGCTGCAAATTACTAAGAAAATAACATTTTTGAGGACTGACAATAGTAGTGAATTTTACTCTAATGATTTTTGATAGATTCTGTAAATATTTTGGTATTGAAAGATAAAATAAAACTTCAAATTATCCACAATATAGTAGAGTAACAAAAGGAATCAGGTTGAGAATAAGGTTACCCAGTTGGACACTTGGAAGGACAGTTAAATGGAATAGAGGATCACGACTATGGAGATCAAGATGACCAAAGTGGAGGACAATCTGAAAAAATTTGAAGAGCGTAGTTATAAAATATTGAAAGCTTCTATGGAGCATGTCAAAATCTTGGTTGGTACGATGGAGGAGGAAAAGGGCTCTCATGCTATTGAGGTGGACAAGGACGGTGTGGGTGACACCCCTGGACCGAGAAAGAGAACTAGAGCTAGCACTAGGAAGAAAAGCATCAAGATCAATAAGGATCTTGAAGAGTTGAAGACCACTGTTGTTAACATGGACCTAATGGTGATTGAAGTGGCTGAGCTTCTCAAAGATGTTTAGTGGTCTTTTATTTTTGTCTGTCTATTGTCGGTTTGTTGGTGCTTGGTTTGCTGGCTTTTTGTTTAGGTTGCCAACTTGTTTGTTTTTTCTCTTCCTTTCTACTATTTCTGATATGATGTAAAGGTTTCGGGTCCTTTAAAACTTTCTTTTCTATTAATCAAAACAAAAGGAATCAACCTGTTACTAATAGAGAAGGTTAGAAGAATGCTTATGTAGTGCTAGTCTAGAACACATGTTTTGGGTTGAAGTTTTTGTTAGTACTTTCTACTTGATTAGTGGGTATCCTACATCGACTCTTAGTGATAAAACACCTCATGGTCAGACCACAAGTCTTCGCTAAGATATATTAGAGTTTTTTTTGTTGTGAGACATATACACATATTAAAGGAAAATTGAAAAAAGTTAGCTAACACTGATGTGAAATGTATCTTGATCAAGTACAATTATGGTGTAAAATGATACAATCTTTGGGATCATATTTTTATATAAGATAATATATAGTAAAAATATGATTTTTAGACAAAACAAGCCTTGTTCTATTATATTGTAGCCAAAAAATGAACCAAAGGATGCAATTTGACTTCCCTCTAAACCTAAGAAGGCTAAGTTAATACCTTGGAATAAACAATAAGCTAAGGAGATCTCATCTAGCTATGCATCTTTAGAAGAGGAGGAATAACCTCTAGCTCAACTTGTTCAAAGTCCGAACTTTCAACTAAATTTAAAACTAAAGATCTTGGTATAGCTAAACACATTTTTGGAGTGAAAATTAAAAGAGATAGAATGAACAAACATTCATTGTTCGACCATAGTATATATGTAAATTCATTTTTATAGTGGTTTAACATGTCTTATAAACCATTGTGTGTTCCTCTTATATTTAGAACAAAGTTATCTTCTTCATGTCATCCAACATTCCCAACAAAGATGGAGTACATTACCATATTTCCTTATGAAAAGTAGTTGAAAGCTTGATGTATGCTATAGTTTGCACTAAACCAGACATTGTCGAAGAAGTTAGTGTTCTTTTGATATATATATATAATCCTATTAGATTTCATTAGGATATAGTTAAAAGAGTCCTCATATATTTGTATTGTACTTAAATCATTCCTTGTGTTATCATGAGAATTTGATTGGAGGTAGGAATCCCCTTGATATTCATGGTTACATGGATTCAAACTAGACAATTAATGTTGATAGAAAATGTTCAAATCAGTACTTATATGTTTTCTTTATTTGATGGTATAATTAGTTGGATAGGTACAAAATAGGCTATAATTGTTTTGCCCACTATAGAAGTTGAATATATGGAAACTATTCACGCTTCTAAAAAAATATTTGGACTAAAATATTGTGTTCAAATATAATAATAAAATAAGGTACAATGATAATTTATGTCAAAGTGTGATTTGACTAGTTAATAACTTGAAATTGCATGCCTAGACCAAATACATTATTGTAAAATATCAAATTTTGTCAATGATATAATCAAGGATGACAAGGTAAAGCTAGTTAAGGTAGATGATTTGATGAATATTTTAGATTTTCTAAATAGGCCTGTCAACATACAAAATTTTAGATGGTGTTTATACTTTATGAACCTCTTGGCTCCTAGTAATTAACCATGGTGTTGATACTCCCTTTTCTCTTGCAAGGTACTTGGAAAGTGGGAATGTTAGAAAAAGATATATCTATCGTACATTTATAAAAAAAAGTTACTATTTATAGTAACTTTACATTTGAGCATGGACGAGTTCAAAATTTTTCCCAAATGTTTGGAATTTCCTAATGAACACGCAAGTACATTTTCAACCCGAATTCGTGTTTGAATTTGAAAATATTAGAGTTTTCATTTTCAAAGTTTCTAAGTAAATTTTGAGGCACTTAGAGGCCATTCTTTGGGCCCAAAATTTGTTGTGATTGGAAAAGTGTGATATAGCTTGATAAAGTACTTCTTGAACTTTCTAACTATACATATAGTTGTTAGAATGAAGGAACACTAAGAGGTGGCGGGGGTGAATCAATGTACTTGTAAATTTAACAATTACTAATCAAATCCCAAAGCTTATTGAAACAACTTATGAAGTCATAAGAACTTGCAACATGTCATATTAGTTCACTTAAATTGTAAACATGCAAGAACATAAAGCATAAAGTCATCAATATCACACATCATAACACAAGTATTTTTGCATGGAAATCATGTTAAGGGAAAAACCACGATGGGGAAGGAACCCACAAAGACAATATTCTACAGAATAAAAGTCTTACATATAAGTATGGAGATTACACATGCAATTAGGCTCACTGCTTAGAGTTAATTGCTCAAATATTAGATTTAGGCTACAACCCAAAACAAGACTTGTTGTCTTACAAAATGATCACTACTCTGATCATAGACTATTGAAATGTCAAAATGACATCTGCCAAATGTCTGATTACAGTTCCATATAAGATTGAATGTTGAGCAGATCCAAAAAGAAAAATTGATTATTTTGTTACCCCTATTTTCACAACCAAAACATCATATCTTTATATATTGTATCAAATCTTGTCTGCTCCTATGGTCTTCTTATTTATGATCATCAAAATGATCTTTGATATGCTTTTCCATACATCAACAAACCCTTATTAGATCATTATATAGGTCCGCATCAAGAGATTTCATTAAACAAGTCGACTTTCCCTAAAACATTCTTGGAGAAATAAAACATTTTTATCAATGTCGACTACTTTCTCAATTTGACATGTTTCCCTCCAAAAAAACTTAAATCAAGCAGCTAACTATGTTGGTTATATAATTAAATTATCAAAGTTAGCGCTAATTACCTTTACCAATGTCCGCACCAAGATCTAATTGCTTTGTCGACTGCAATTGTGTTAACTGAACAAAACTGCTTCTTAGATATTCAAAAACTCATCAAATCTCAACATTATGTCTTCCTATTCGGTGTGACTGATCCATACACATTTCTCAAGCTTCCTTAGATGCGCACTCCAAAATCTTTCTTTCTCAGATCTCACAGGACCCTTCAATGTAGCATGCTTGTGTACTTTGTTCTTCGTCCTGGACATAGTTAAATCTTTAATTGGCGTTCGGTATGAGATCCAAACCTATTGCGGACATATATATTATAGGTAGAAATCATATAGCTTCTATCAACGACAACATTCACTCATAATGAGTATTCTATGCAGTGTCTCTTGCCAACAATATCCCCCTTTGGCATTGATGGTAACACTTAGAGAAAAATGACTAAGTGTCCATACAATGGATAACTGCATTGACTTTCCAAAAATTCACCCAAAAATTTATCATCACCTAATTTTTCACTAACACTCTTGTACTCCCCCTTTGACAAAAATGGAAAAGGCATAACCATTAGATGCCATGAGCATACTTAAAAGCTCCCCCTTAAACTAAGATTACCAAAACATTATAGACATAGAGAGATCTATGTACATACCAAAACTTTGTGAATCTTACATTAATTAGAAGATGTTTGCACATATAGTCTTCGGTAATTGTAGATCTTTGTCCCACCCTTGCCGTAGACTGTCCAAAATTGAGATATGGCTATTGAAAAAGAATGCTATAGCTTCAAATTTGGAAAGATTCACAAGGTCTCATGAAGTTAAAGCAGCTTGTGCTTCTTTAACTACACTGAAAAGTGTTTGAATCTTACGAGCTATCAAACTTTGTAATTCATTGACCCTTGATTTCATTGTCTCCTCATTTTCCAAAATTTGAATCTTGTCAACAATAGATTACTTGACTCTGAGTTTTAGATGTAGAGGCATTTGTAGAATCAAATGACTGCACTAGTAAATTTTAGCCTATTTTTCGACGAGGATTAGTCAAAATTTTGATACCAATTGGTCGACCAAACGACCAAACTGTTGTCAAACTTTTTTTTGTTGCTTATATGATAGGAAAAATCATCGTCGAAATTTTGACGTCCATAGAGGTTGAATTATCAACCAAATCATCGTTGAAGCGATTGCTTCAACCTAGATCATACCTTTTATCTATGCGACCAAATCCCGTCGTACTTTCGACATGTGGTCGGAATAGACATTGAATACATAGCATCCTCGTCGAAATGCCAAAGAGAGTTTGTCTAAAGTTCGATGACATTTGGTCGGAATAGACGTCGAACACATAGCATTCTTGTCGAAAGAACTATTATTTATACGTCGAAAAATCGACCAAGAATAATTTTTGGTTAATATATATATATATATATATATATATATATATATATATATATATATATATATATATATATATATATATATATATATATATATATATATATATATATATATATATATATATATATAATCAAATTAAGCATACCAATATTATCACATAAAACATTATGAAATTATGAAATTGTCATATTATACCAAATACAAATTATGAAATTGTTCATCCTCATGACTATTTATTCACCCTCTCTAAAATTCTACTAGATATTGTTATCGTTCCTTCTAGATAGGAACTTGGTTCGTGATAATCATTAGAAAGAAAAGGAATATCCTCAAATATTTCATCATCATCTTTGTCATGTATGTCTATGAAAAGTTGCATATAAAATATCAAAGCATATTAAGTATACAATCCATATGTCAAACCCTACAATAGAATGGAATATTTTTCAATTTTGAATTTGTAAAATATTTGATATCACAAAAAACTAACCAAAGACAGATTATTAAATTGTTCATACCTGTGAATAATTATTCCTCGTGTCTAAAATTCTCTTAGACATTGCTAGCTTTCCTTTTGGATAGGTCTTTTGGTTCCACATGCTTCTTTCCGTTTTAAATCTAGAAACAAACAAAAGAAGATAAAAACAAGAAAAACATACTCCATGTCAATAATTTCATTAATTTCATTTAATGAAGGATTCAAGGTTCATTAATTTCCTTGATATAACTAATGAAGTTGCCAATAATGTTATTAATCTAATTGAGAAAACTAAGCATAAGTCTGAATACTGTATTAATTTTGACTCAAGGGATAGATCATTAATGCACCTGATGGACCATTATACAATATTGCAAAGATTAAAGATAATCTCTCTTAAGGAGTTCTCATAGATCCAACATGCATTGTGAAAGTTATTATTGAAGAACGTCTCTATACACAAAAATTTGATCATGATACATATGATAAATCTAATGTCGTGATTAAGGTGGATGACGGTTTCACTTGTCCCATCCTAGGTTCGGTCACCCTTATTGTCAAAGTTGGTTTTAAGTCCTTAGATGTTACCCTTTCTATTATCCCTACCTTGGACTTATTTTGTGTGAAATTAGGACATCCTTGGCTCAATGGCATGAAAGCTATTCCTTCTATCATCAATAAGTGTTTAAAGTTTCCCCACAACTAGCAAGTTATAACAATAAATCAGTCTCTTTAGCCCTTAACTAATCATGGGAATCTTACACTTGATTACTTTTTGCAATCATGGGAATCCGACAATATTTTGAAGATTCTGGATTATAAGTGGTTATTTTCTATGGTCATATGGATTGATAAGCCATTTAGTGTCAATTTGGATGTAACCGGTTGGGTACTCTTAGTATTTTTAATGGTTGTTACGAATCGGGTAGAGGCAAATGTTTTGATATAATAAAAAGCTGTAATCATCGTGAAGTTGACAACTTAGTTGTCAACTCCATGACATAAATGTATCGATAATTACACTCTTTGAATTTCTGTTTAGATCTTTTTAGTTCTTAATCCTTTCTCATTTATGTTCACTGTTCTCAAATTTGTTGTATTCAAATTCTACATTATTTTCAGTTTCGAAAGATCTTTGTTTAGTTGGATATGAACTGGTTCTTATTATCAGGTTTTAATGAAAGAACGTAACAGTCATGTGAATCAGTTTATTTTGGGGTTAAGAATTAAAGGATTCAATAATTCTGTCTGGTTTATGTTCGGTTTTCAGTAACAATCCTGATTGGAATGATGGCGGTTGCTTATCTAGTAGAAAGTGATTGTAAAAAGCTAAGTGTCAAGTATTACGAATGAAGGAATCGGGTTACAGAGTGATCCCACAATTGAAGATTGTGAATTTCTCTTGAACTGTGAGTAATCGAGCCTCTATGACTACTGATTTGGATGTTACCAGAGATTCTGGTATTGGTGCTCGACATTTGGAAGTGAAAAGAGGTGGCTAAGTTGTTTATGTTGTGTGAAGTCGAGAAACTTGTGGTGACAGTCACATTCAACAGAACCGAATGGTGCCACAATACACATCAATTACTTAAAATTGAAGGGGGTGAGTTTCTAATCACCAAGAGGATTGGGAACTATAGAACAAAGTGTTCACACATGTACTGGGTATCGTGACAGCTAGGAGGACCCGTGAGTACATGTTTGCAGCAAGGGGTGATGTTGTTGATGTTCTCATCATTGAGATATCACAAGATTATAAATCTCTTTCAGCATCCATACAATCGGCTATCACAACGAAACCTATGATGAATGAAAGTTCAGATTATTAAGTCTGATTGGGCTTATTCACCTTCGGTTGTCAAGCTCTGCATCACTCCAAGTCTCAATTAACACTATGAATTATGATCTATGATACCACTTATAAATGTTAAGCTTATCCAATTGATAAGATATATATGACAATATCATTGCTATCTCTAATTTGACAATTGGATATATGCAAGGTGATTAGGTCTATATATAGGAAATCCATGTTCCCTCATTTGGAAATCCACATTCTCCGGATTGACATGGTCCATAACATGAAACCCAGGGAGGTTGACCTATATGAAAATGATGACCTTATATTAACCATGACCATGATGTCATCATCAAATCATGTCTTATGTATTTTATAAATTATTAAAATACATACCAATGGACGAAATTCGTTTCCCCCTTCAATGTGACCATGCTGCCTACAATGTTCCTCAGCTGTTTTGATTAGATATCTTCAAGTCTTTAAGCCCTTACAAATTTTGCAAGGACAATAACATTTTCCATCACCTTTTCTTTTTAAGTTAGACCACAGTCTAGCAATTGTCTCCCTATTTTGTTGTGCGTTGATATCCTCAGACATGGTCTTTCTTGACGTTGCAAGAAGAGCAATGCTTGGAATGTATAGGTCCAATCTAAGGAAATCAGCAAATAAAAACTAACATGCAAAATGTTAAATTGAATGACATTTTATTATAGAGATAAATGTGTTGTCTAGATTACTACATTTCAAAATTAGTCTCTCAAGGATTTTGTTGCTAATCATTATGAACAACTCAAGAATTCTCCCAAGTAAGATGAACAATTTTCGTTTTGAATCTTGTAGGTTATCTAACTATGCTTGAAATAGAATTAAATCTATCTGATATGATCTTTGACATTTAAGATTTAACTTTATAAATAGTAATTTGAATTAAAAAGTTAGAAATTAAAACAAAAACATTTAAGAGTCTCAAAGAGAGGAACACATTGAGGAATTAATATTTCATTTAGGCTATACTTGGGACTGCCATCAACATTTATCATCATTGAAGGGGATTAATTCATATTCGGCAGATAACTATGGTAAGCAATGAAATACAAACATTTCATTTCCAATTATTATTGGTGAGATAAATAAATTTGGGCCAAGAATACAGAATATGGAGAAGACTCCAAACATAAGTGAGTTGGCGGTCAAAATGTCTTAATAGAATTTACATCAAAACCAAAAACATTAATCAATTGATTATTATATAAGCTCCTCAAGCATGAGTTGGAGAGGACTACATTACACGTTGAGACACAATATTGTTTTCACAAGTTGGCGACTATTATAATCATCAGGCAGATTAGGCTATAACTATTGGAGAGAAGTATGCATGTAGATCAGAAAGCATAGAGTACACACCAATGTCTTGCATAAGTGAAAGATGAAATGTAGATTTCATGTAAAGAATAGTAGCATTCTTTGGACATTCAAAGGCGTGTTTTAGACATAAAAAGAGTAAATTGTTGAAGGAAGTAACAAGGAATGGCAGATGTCAAAGAAAGAGAAGTAGTTTTCATTAAAATGTTCATAGGGAGATACATCTTTTGTTTTGTGAAAATAAAATCTCTACTATTTTGAGGAGGGTTTCTAAGGGTTTTGAATTCTTAGATCTGTGGCAGTCATGGTAAGTGACAAAAGCACTCTTGTGAAGAACAGTGATAGTCACTATAAAAGAGAAGAGCAGGCAATGATACTATGTAGAACACATGATCCACCACATTCAAAGTAACTTCCAAGAATGTATGTCAAAGAAAAGAGTAGACATAGATGATAAGGCAGAGAATGGCATTGTCTACAAAAGTAGAGAGAAAAGGCCAAAATTCAAAGATGACTATTAGAGGAGACACTAGCTAAATGGGAGGGCATTCAACATGCATCAAAAGCAGTGGTATACACTGCAAATGGAAAAGACAATGTTGATGAAGTTGGAATGGCACATTTAGAGTGTCATAGAGCTCCTCATGACAGTGAGCACAAAAGATGACCAGTCATGTGAAGGAGTAGAAAGAACGAAAGAAAAAAATGCATCCAAGAGTCTTGAGAAGTGACTATCAAAAGGATGTCAATAAATGGTGATCCAACACTTAGTGGCTAAGCCTTGTAATTGGAAACAACTTAGCAACTGAATAAAAGATTACTGAGCTGATATATATTGTAATGGCTATAACAGTCATGGTGACTCTTTTGCTTCTAACTCTACTCTTCTAACACCACCATAATTGCAGCAGTTGTTAGTCTCATTGACTTCCCTGCAACTTATTTCATATGGAAGGTAGATAAGGTGGATTTTCTTGCATGTATGGGTACTTTTATGGGTGTAATATTCATCTCCATTCAAACAGGCCTCATCATAGTGGTATGTTCATGGTTTCTAAGTAGAAGCTTGTTCCATTTTTTGTAAAACTCTCCATTAGAATTTGAATTGGTAATATCTACTATGATATTATTCTAAGTTTGCCCCACTTCTTACTGATTAATATTTTAACGAATTGAATATTCTTGTCTAATATTAGAATCAATTGCAATAATGAAGGGTTGTCTTATATATCTATGAATCAATCCATTCTTAATGTAAACACCAATGATGTATAATATATAATACCTAGTTTCATAATGGACTGCCAGTCTTCTTTAATCTCTGATATCTTTGAACACCAAATGGTGATTTTAATGCTTTCCCAACAAGAACATAAAATGGTGATTTTAATGCTTTAATGATTTTAATCTCTGATATCTTTGAACACCAAATGGTGATTTTAATGGGATAAAGCTATCTATAAATTAGTGCTCATCTACACCTAGTCAAACAGAGGACATGGTTTGAGTAACTAATGTAAGAGCTATTAGAATTTTGATGTACACTATGGTGTATGAAGTATAATGTGTTGTCCAAGTAGTGCGAGCTCTCATTTAATTCATGACTAATCCTAAATCACTTTGGTATAGTTAAGAGGGTCTTAAGATATTTGTAGGGTACTTTTTGATAGGAAAACATAATCCTAAGGTATAGATTATTTATGTTAAATAAATTAACCCTAGAGTGATGCAATGAGAATAGTGTGTAAATAACATATTCATAACCTAAAGATTCAAAAAATTATACACATTTATGGACAATTATTATTATTAGTACACACACACACAAAGATATTATTTTCTATTGCATTGATCTTCTAGTGACTATTGGTTAATCCGTTTTATATTTCCTGACAATGTATTCCAAACTAATTTGGTACTAATTTATAATTCAAATATCTTACTACAAGCATCCTCTAATTTCTTAATATGTTGGTTGATATCCAATAAACCATTTCTCCACTTTCAATCATAGCTGGATTATATTTTCTTATTCATATTTCACTTTTATTTGTTTCTTAATATTTTACCATTATTACTTGTTTCTTATCCATATTGTTGATATTGAATCGATTTGTCTCTATAGTTGTTGTTGTATCATTTGGATCATGTTCTCCATGTCACTTTCTTGCAAAATATTTTTATGTATTAGATCATTTTTTTGATTGATGGAAAATATCTCTCCTAAATTTATCTTGTATATTTGTGATATCTATTAACTTCAATTTTATTTCTTAATTATTATCATTGTTTATGTTGGTTACTTCTATATGGATAAATATTACTTTAGCTTTTTATGAGACCACTCAATGATAATTTTGGTGGAGTGATCAATTATTTTGATGCACTATGAAATACGATTAAATTAGGGAACTATCCTATCCACCAATTATCATGATGCAGAGTGGTGGCAACTAAAGCTTAATAGGCCCAATCTACTACACAACCGATTGAGAATGTCACTTTAAACTGTGAACAGTGGTTTCAACTAATTCTGACAAATTCCTTAGTCTTCAAATACCTCCAAATTCAGGGAACTATCCTATCCATCAATTGCCTTCTAAGAAACTCTATTATTCCCTATTGCCAATACTAACAACACACTACTAATTAGCAATCTTTGACTTCTAGTAGATCTCAACTTGTTGATGTTTGTTGGTTATGGTCTCACAAATTTGTAAAACAATTCCAACTGATTAACATAGAATACTCTGATAATACTCCTCAAGTATCTTTTACGTTTTGGTCTCAATCTTCTACAATCACCACTTCACAGTCCAAATAGTAAGTGACCGATTCTATCCTGAGAACTTCAAACTAGTTCAACACAAACCCTAGGTGATCAAGCTAGATTCGGGTTTAATGGATTAGTTCAAAGTTGGGTGTTTGGAATAGTCACAGATGATTGGGAAAGTTTCTATGGCCTTCTAATGTCTTGGCATGGTCGACTCCTTGACCTTTGTCCACCACCAACTGTAGCTTTTTGTTCCTTCTTTCTCCCATTGGCTAAACATGCTAAACTCGATTAGCCTAGGGCATCAAACTTGAAGCGGTTCGACAACCTCCACAACTTTGAGTGTTGGATAAATTAAAGCATATTTCCCTAATTTGATTTTCATCCAGCGGCATGGACAATCCAATGGTGAAAATACAAACTAGGTTGAAACAAATTAAATGAATTCGGGAGGACAATTTGCATCAATGGACTGGCAGTGGATGTTAATTCATCTAACAGTTCGCGGAAAACTAATATAATGAAACACATAAACTGTTTAAATGAATGACAAATATCGAGGATGCATCGAAAAGAATTTCACCATGAAGATGTATAAATGAATTTGCAGGGTTAATAAGCTATATGTTCATCACAAGAACGATAGTGCCACAAATAGAACAAGACAAGACAAAAGGAACATACTCTGAACTGTGAATCTTTTGTATTCCAAATAGTGCTTCCCCAACATCTAGGTTAAGGTAAGGAAATGAAAATTACCTTACAGACAGGCGGTCCTCCTTCGCGCGTTGCCCCTTGTTCAAATTCACCTCGCGTGGAATAATGAAATGAGAAATGAAACCTTTTTTTTTTATAATTATGCCTGTGTTGGTCAAACTTTTGACCTCCACGGTATTGGTTGAAATTGCAACCAACACGGGTATGGATTAAAAAATAATCAAAGCTTTCCTTCTATAATCCAACCAAACAAAACCTTTTTATTTGTTGGTCGAAAAATAAGGTCAAATGTACTAGTGAGCTAGTTGCTCCATTTGGTGTTCATTCTCTTGAATTTTCTTGTCAATTTGTGCAACAAACTTCTTCATTGATAGAGATGATTGGTAAATATCATTCATTAATTTTGATCTTCATTTGTTTGATGTGAGTATCCAAGAGTGTTTTTCATATATTAGAATTGCCTTCAATTCTTCAAATCTCTTGGTATTGATTTCCTTCATAACTTTCAGTTTTGCAGCCTTTTTAAGTGTTTCAACTTGTGACTTTACAATGCTGAGTAAATCTTTGACTTGATCTGACAGATACAATGATTCATCTTTGACATATGTTGGGATCAACATCCCCAACACTTATGATGTTTCTTCCATGATTTTATTGTCCTTGATGTGATTTTTAAGAATCTCCTCTCTCGCTTGGGATTGAGCTACTTGAGCTAGTTTGATTTTATCGGAAGGAGATAGGACATACAAGTCTATTGGTCTGGTTCCCAATTCATCATCTATCTTGATTGATACTTTGGGCATGAGCTCTTGCATTATTTGAGCAGTGTCTCTTTCTCTTTTCTTGTTCAAACTTTCCTTTTCTTCTTCTATGTTTATCTTTGTCTCTATGGATTTCTCTATTATGGATATCTGCATTTGATTTTGAGGATGTACCTCTACTTATTTAGGTCTTTCCTTAGTGATCTAAATCGACACTGCTTGTGATGAATGCATATTCACTATACATCCTTTTTCAGTTTCTACTCATGTCATTATGCCCTTTTCTTGGGTATCCATTGTTTCCTTTTCATGTGTAATATCCTGATTAGTGACTTGATTAGTCACAATTATTTGTATCATCACCATCTCTGGTGCATCTTCTATACATGTTCCTATACATTTCTCCATATCTAGAAAACCTAGTATCCCGACATCATCTTGTATTTCCATGCCTGGTAACTCATCTTGCTTGGGTGCACTGTTCTTTTAAGAATCAGTGAGCATGACTGAATTTTCTTGTTGAAGTACTTTTTGCATTATCTTTTTGGTCTCTTGAATTACATCTTCTAGTTCACCAGCCATTAACCTGTTAGTTCTTCTTTTACTCTTGAAATATGGCTATGCCTTTTTCATTAAGTACTTTAGTTCTCCAATTGATATTTCTTTGCAAAGCTCAAGTATTATTTGTTCTCTTAATTCTCTATCCTTCTCATTAGTTGTGTTCTTCCTTGCATCTATGATTCATATAGGGACTTTGAAATTTTTGATGCAATCTCTATCAAGGCTTTCTTGAAATGATACATATAATTTACAACTTCTTCAATCATTTTTTTCCCTTCACCTTGTAACTTATCATAATTATTCACTAGCTTTAAGTTACAATTAACAGTAATAATCTATTCCGTGCTTTTTAAAGACATACCTAGCTTATCATATTCAAGATTGGTTTCTTTACTTGTTTAGTTGCACTAGAAGGTTTTGACCTTGTAGACCTAGATACTAAAGTAAATTTCTGCTTCTTGAGTTGTTTGACATCTTCATCAGAGTATGTCCTCTCATCATCATATTCAATAAGGATTTCTTCTTCTTTTTGTTGTCTCTTTGTCTCATCTTTCTTCTTTTCATCCCTTTTCTTCTTGGGCTTCTTTCTCTTCTCTTCTCTTATTGGAGCAATCTTTTGTGGTTTAGTCATAGTTGCACTTCTTGTTTGCCTACCCATAGACTGATTTGGTGCAGAACTTGATTCTCCCACTTCAATGGGTGCATCACTTTTTGTAACTTTTTGACCATGAAAGCAAACAAATTCTTTAACTATATCTATTTTCTCCTTTACCCTTCTTGCAATTTTAGGTGCTCTTACCCTTGGGAATCATTTCTCTTTCATGCATTTATTTCTTAAAGTTCTTGAAATATCCCCAAAATTATGTGGTTCTCATTTCTTCAGTCATTTAACACATGACTTATCTGATTTGGAAGGCTAACAGACCTTCTCTGGACCAATCAGTAGGGCCTACTCTCAGAAACTCTTGCATGAAGTAGAAGAATATTCATAATATGGGTGTGCCAAATTTAAATACATTCTTCTTGTTCTTTTTGATGTTTTTTTTTTCTTCAGGTTTTCTATTAGCTGCCCTCTCAATACTTCACAAAGATCATAGTCTGTATTCTCCCTCAACATCTAGTAGACTGTGTAAATAGATGTTACAGAGATTGAATTCTCTCTACTAGAATGATATATTTTTTACCCAACAACCATTGCAAAAAACTTTGCATCATCATCCTTAATGTCATTAACAATCATGCCTCTTTCATCATTTTTAATTCTCTTCAGTGCTGGAATCTCTCTTGTGGAACTGTGACTTTTTCAATTACTTCCTTTGTAATTTTCATGGACCGATTCAACCACATAAATTTGTCATGGATTCTACAAAATGTATCTTATCCATTCTTCCTTAAGCACAACAAGAAACAATGTGAATTGCACAAACTTTTTCTCTTTCAAGGAACAAAATTCTAGTTTTATCACTTCGTCATCTCGCATTAGTTTGGTGAGATATAATTCTTTGATTGGATTTGTTCCCCTTCTCTAGATTGTAGTGCACATATGCCCTCACATCTTCGATATGAAAAACTCCATAGGGTACATCAGATAATGCAACCTTGGGGTCAACCTCCATATATTTATATGGATGCTTTTTGAATTCATGGAAAGGTCTTTCAGTAATATCAACAATAGTAGGTGCATCCATCTTGATAAACTAAAGTTTGCTCAATTGACAAAGATTTTCACAAGAAAATACCTTTTTTTGCACAGAGCTAGGGTTTGTTTGCAAGTAGTCGACAAATCCTTCTAATTGCCTTTGTGTTCATTATGAGTCACCTCTTCCTCCTTTTCTTCACTTGAAATCTTTAGTGACAAATGAGGATTTCACTTGCCCTTATGTATTTTCCTTTTCTAATTTGATAGTGCAATAAATGCATCATACACTAATTTCCTCTTTAAACACTAATTTACCATATGAGACAGTTAATTCAAGTTGCACACCTTTGAAATTTGATGGAGTATTCTGGTGATCTTTGAGATACTTTTGTCTGAGCATTTTTTAACTTCCTTTAGCTTGAACAAATCAAGCATTGACTTCTACATGGGGTGACAATTGATTTAGCAGTTATACTCCCCCTAGGCCAATGGCCTTCCCTCAATTACCAATGGAATTAGTGGCCTCATATCCTATTGTGGACCCTTTAGGTTGTTCATTATGACTCTTCTTATTCCACTTTTGTTTCATCTACCTGCACACTTCTTCAATTGATACTTATACATTTCCTTTGTTCTCCTTTGATGCCTTTGACTATTCTTTTCTCCCTTTGATCACTAGACTCATGTTGTACATTGTTTTGATTTGGTAGTCTCTTGTAAAGTCTCTAGATTTATTGCAATTATAACAAAAAATATGCGCACTTCTTTTCAATGTGCCCAAAACCATTACATGCAAAACACTTTAAATTTCTTAGGTTTAGAGATGAGTTCTTCATAACACTTCTGCATTCACTTATCTTATGACTATGTCTATTGCACTTGAAACATTGACCAGTAAAAGCTACATTATCTTGATTTATCCTATTTTTATAATGCATAGCCTTATGACCAAATTTATGATAGATAAAGCACTTACCTTCACTTCTTTGAGCATTTGATTGTCTTGTAGATAGTCATTTGTTCTTTTTCTCATTAGATGCAGTCCTTTTTTATGCATATTTTGAATCTTCTCCTTCTTCATATCCAAGTCCTCTTTTGTCACTTGGATTTCTTTGACTTTCAAGAAATGAGTCTAGCTTGGCTGAGCTTATCATAAACTTTTCATTATATTCATTTGTAATCACAAGATCACTTCTTAACTCTTCTTATAGATCTTTTACTTCATGCAAGTCATCAATGAGTCTTCTACATTCCTCATATTTCTCTTTCAAGGATTGTTCTAGGTTTTCTTCATTTCTTCTTCTTTCTTCAATATCTCTTGTCATCTTCATCATTATGGATTCCACTTTATGCTTTAAGTTGTCATTCTCTTGTTTGAAACTCTCGCAATCTGCAGTCTTTTCATTTAGATCACGGTTTAGTTGTTCATCATCTAAAATCTTGGGTTCTTTCTCCTGTAATTGCTCACAGAGCTTTGATTTCTTCCTCTTGGTTTTTGTCATTTGTGCCTTGAGTTGTATAATAAAATGTTCTGCCTCTCTCAATTCTCTCTTGGTCTAATCTACAAAATTAAGTACAATTGTAAGATGCTTTTGCAGACTAGATTCCATTGTTCCTTCAAAAATCACCCTCAAGCTGTTAGGATTTTGTCAAGGGACCTATGCTCTAATGCCAATTGTTAGAATGAATGTACACTGAGAGGGGGGAGGGGAGGGGGTGAAACAATGTACTTGTAAACTTAACAATTACTAATCAAATCCAAAAGCTTATTGAAACAACTTATGAAATCATAAGAACTTGTAGCATGTCATATTAGTTCACTTGAATTGTAAACATGCAAGAACATAAAGCATAAAGTCATCAACTCACACATCATAACACAAGTATTTTTTTGTAGAAACTCAATTAAGGGAAAAACCACGGTGGGGATGGAACCCACAAAGACAATATTCTACTGAATAAAAGTAAGACATATAAGTATGGAGATTAGAATGCAATCAAGCTCACTTCCTAGAGCTCACTGCTCAAATATCAGATTTAGGCTACAACCCAAAAGAAGATTCACTGTCTTACAAAATGATCACTACTCTAATCATAGACTATTGAACTATCAAAATGACATATGCCAAATGTCTGATTACAGTTCCATATAAGCTTGAATGCCAAGAAAATCCAAAAACCAAAGCTAATTGTTCTGTTACCCCTATTTTCACAACCAAAACATCAAATCTCTATATATTGTATTATATACTCTCTGCTCTTGTGCTTTGATTCTTTTTTATCTTCAAAATGATCTACGATCTTTGTTTCCATACATCAATGAACCCTTATTAGATCATTATATAGGTGTGCTTCAAGAGATTTCATTAAACAAGTCGACTTGCCCTAAAATGTTCATTGAAAAATAAAATGTTTTTATCAATGTCGGCTACTTCCTCAATTTGACATGTCTCCCTCCAACAAAAATCAAATTAGGAAGCTAACTATGTTGATTATATAATTGAATTATCAAAATTAGTGCTAATTATCTTTACCAAAGTTCGCACCAAGATCTAATTGCTTTGTTGGCCTGCAATTGTGTTAGCTGAACAAAATTGCTTCTCAAATCTTCAAAACCTCATCAAATCTTAACATTATTCCTTCATATTCAGTGTGACTCATCCATACACATTTATCAAGCTTCCCTTAGATGTGTTAGAATAACTGAGAGGGGGGTGAATCAGTTAAATCAGTTATCCTATAGTCCCAAATACAAAGATGTAACTTACAAAACAATCTCAACAAATTCTGCAGCTCAGTAACATAAATTATTATACTGTCTGTGCCTTTACCGATTACCAGTTAATTAACTCAGAGAAATTACCGACCAAATCAAATATGCAGTATGTAAAGTATGATAATAAAACAATCATCATAAATAACACATAACACAATGATTTAACGTGGAAACCCTGTTAAGGGAAAAACCACCTAAGACCGATAACCCAAAATAATTTCACTCTTCTGAAGTGAGCTTGGTGAAGAGCCAACCCTGTTAAAGGTTACAATACACACTGTTAGGTGTGACCTTGTTAGAGGATTTAGCACTAACAGTTAACTTTTGACCAGCATTCACTATGGGGTCAATAAGATAACAATGTACATTCCTTGAATGACATAGGGTATAACATAAGACGGTTAAGTCCACTCGGTTAGGAGATTTTCTGAATCAATGGTTAAACTAAAATAGTGATGCTCTAATTCTTATACAACTCAATTGCAAATGTTCAGATCTATTCTAAGCCCATACAAATCCTCTGATCAATAATTCAATTCACTTCCTCAACTTACTTTCACTCGGTAATAGTTCTCTGACGCTCGATAATCTTATGCAGTTCGGTTCTTCTTCAACCAATCTAATCAAGCATGCATCATAAATATTCACGTGAAATCTCTGCAGTCTTCTATCTTCCGGCATATTTCAATAAAGAAACTCATATCTCTTATATAGACAAATAAATCATTTTCATATCAACCATCGAATTTTGCCACTTAATCTTCTTCATTGATTTTGCCTCTTAAACCTTCCTTAGCAGATGTGCCAATAACATGTTTCAATTTCATCCTTTAGATCTTCTCTGAATTTTGTCAGTCGTGGATCTCATAACAAACTTTATCCTTAAACTCGAAATCATAACAATTTCTATCTCATCATTTTTTGTCTGCTAAACTAAGCATTTAATACTTTCATCCATACTTGGTTAACAAATAAATGTGTCAGTGAATACTAGCTCGGTTAATACTGTTGCTTGGTATACACAACACTGACTCGGTGTATACAAACGTCTTCATTTACTAGCCACATTGTCTTGTACAATTTTGCTTCCTTCTTCATAATAGATTAATGCAACATAATCAACTCAACAGTATGAAGTCATAGACTCATCAATGAGTTACCCAAAGTATTCCTTATCCTCATTTATCATATCCATCTTTCTCCCTTCAACAGATGTTTAGATGTTTGCAACTAACATAATAAGTATTGTCAAAACTAGTTGACATCAATGACAACATAATGACTGATTTAATTATCTTACATATCATTTTAGTAGCTCGATGATCTCTAATCACTGATCTTCAAGTCATTCAGGTATTCAATCAGTTGTAGTTCATCAAGATGTGCACTCCAAAATCTTTCTTTTTTCAAATCTCACCATACCCTTCTATGTAGCTCGTCAGTGTACTTTGTTCTTCATCCTGGACATAGTTAAATCTTCAATTAACATCCAATATGAACTCCAAACCTATCGTAGAAATATATAGTATAGGTAGACATCGTATAGTTTTCATGAATGACAACATTCACTCATAACGAGTATTCTATGCAATGTCTCTTTCCAACAATGGTTCATGAAGAAACCTCTCAAATCAAAATTTATGGCCTCTAAAATTAGGTATATCCCAAATTGAAAATATGAAAATGTGTTGGAACACATAAAAGAGAAATATAACATGAATTTATATGTGTTAATGTGTTCTTGACACATCATATGACATCATTAATTAAAGATAAGTTGCACATCACTTTTTGTGTTCTTTTAGCTCATGGTTTTGTCAATTCAATGTGATAGCTTATGTATTCTATCACTTGTATGTTAGGATTCTAAGGAAAATGTTCTTAGCCTTGCATTTACACAAGGATACTATTTTTAGTAATTTTTTACATTTGAGCAATTTTTTCCCTATTCTCTTTCCAAAGATTTAGTTGGGCTAGATAAGCATACTAGTAATTTTTTGTTGCAAGATCATGTCCAGTTTTGAAGATATTAAAGTTTATGTTTTTGCTAATTGTCGAAAAAAAATGTATTTGTTTCAAACACTTTCGAGGCTAAGATATGTAGTGGTTTAGAAGCTAATAGATCATGCCACAATCTTTCTGATGCTTTAAAAATTTCATAAATTAGACACTCAATTCAAAAGTTATGGCCTCCAAATGTTGGTTCTCACAAAATAAGAATTGTAAAAATGTGTTGAAGACATAAATGAGCTATAAAAGGGAGTTACACATGTTAGTCCATGTATTGACACATCATAGGGCATCTTTGGTTGGTGATAATATTGGCACTACTTTATAAGATATTTTTATCCCATGGTTTTGTGATATTGTTTGATAGTTTCATGTATTGCCTCATATATATTAGGTGCATGAGATGAAGGGTGGGTGTAAGAGTCTAATAGCTATTCAATGACCTATGGATCTCCAATTGGGATAATCTTGATGGAAACTTGCTCTACAAGTATATTGTAATCTATTATTAATTTTTAAATAATATATTGGGCGACTTTTTGAGTGTGTGACTTTTCTCCCAGAACAATTTTCCCTACATAAATCATTGTGTTCTAGTATGAATCCTATTTTATGATATTTTTGTTATTTTTTTGTAACTATTATAGAGATCTAAGAAATTTTTTATATTACCCTCTCCTCAATGGTAGTGTAGGAAGTTGTTTCACTACTTAACTTTTTTACAATTGGTATCAAAGTCTGATCACCTTTGGTTTCAGTTGTGGGTTGTTGGATTTTTTGAACTAATCTAGATTTGAGTGGGAGCTTGAGTGGAAGATGCTTTTTGATCTAGTTGCATGAATTTTTAGATGGATAGTTCATTAAGGAGAATAGAGGTGGAGAAATTTTCTAGAAATAATTTTGAAATGTGGAAGTTGAAGATGGAGGATCTGCTAATAGATGAAGACCTGTAGAAGATTGTGTTGAACTCATAGTAGGAATAAGAAGGGGTTGAATCAGTTTGGATCACAATAGCTATTTCAATTCATATCTTAACAAAATTTACATCACCATAAGGAATTATCTTTTGTAAAACAATAAAGCAAAAAGTAGGATCAACAAAAGGACAAAAGATTCATATGGAAAAATTAAAGCTAGGAAAAACCACAACGAATTCCATCTCATAATATGCATATTGTTAGAGTAAAGTATTAATTATGTTAATTAATATTTACTCCCTTCTTAAGATGTCAACTCTTTTGCTTTAGTTGTTTATATTTAAACACACATGCACGAGTTGTTTTAAACTCATGCACTAGTTGTTTTAAATATAAACTTGCATGCATTAGTCATGTAATAGTTAAACTAATTATTACATGCACTAGGGTTTGCCTTTCGAAACTTTTGATCTCCTTTATAACGATGATCTATTGTACATTTAATTCATTCATTATTTGAAGATATTTTCTTCTTCATATTTTTGAGTCAAACTCTTGCCCTCTTCTTGTCTCTACTTCCTTGTAATAGGTTTTTGTATGCAGGTGATCTTTGAATTTTGTGGATTTTTATTGCTCAAATCCTACATGGTATCAGAGCCTAATCTGCTACAGCTTGTTTGCATTTGAAGGATTCAAATTAGGGCCTTTTTTTTATTTTTTTATTGAAATTAGGGGGTCTCTAAATTTTGGTGCACTTTGAGCTCAAAGGGACCTCAATATTGTGCTCGCAGTGCCCAAAAACCCCTATTTTGATATAAGGCACATCCAATTTGGACAACTTTGCATTTTGGGGATTTTTTTGGTACCAAACAGCTTGACACGCTTTTCAAAGCAACATTTGTATGGACTGACATGTTTTCTGAGACAAAATTCTCTATTTTGGCACACAAATTGAGGCAAAAAATTATTATTCAACACAAATTAAGACTCAAAATTTTGGCACGCAAATCGAGACAAAATTTTGAATAGCTTGACAAAGATCCCGAGGTGCGCATGCAATTTTACAAAAAAAATTATTTTTATTTTTTTTCCATTTAGGGCGGCGATGGCCATATGGCCGTCAAATTTAAGCCCGTCATTTGATGACGTCAGCATGCATCATCATCATTTGCACCATTTTTTAGCCCTCTCGCGCACTAGTTGGTATTTTGCTTATATCTTGAGCATACGATGTCGAAATCAGGCAAATGAGATATCGTCGGAAAGCTGGTTTCGAGCTCTATCCAAATCTAGAGGTTTGAATTTTTGATTTTGATATTTTGATGGTATTTTTTTTACTGTCAAATCTAGATGTTTAATTTTGCACTCCAGAAGCTCTATCTTGCGCATCCGGACTCCGTTTTGGGAAAGCGAGATATCATTGGAAAGCTTGTTCTAAGAGCTTTCTATTTATATGAGTCATTTTTCCAAATTCTACTCCAGGTATATTTTATTCAATTTTTTGCACTTTTGCACTCTGGTGGATATCTTGGATGTTACAGGTCCTAGGATCTCTTCCCTTTAATGGATGACTCTTCTTAGGCTGTTCTTTTGTTTCAATAGCCTTCTCTCTTATTTGAATAGTGTATACTTCACTTTTGTAGCATTCTTTTATGCACATGCACTAAGATAAAGTGTCATTTTCTTGCATGCTTGGAATCTTGAACATGTTTGTGCTATTTGTACTCGCACTCCATTATAAAGTTCCATTGGGGGGTTTGATGTTTGCCTTTGTTTTCCATCTACCTTTGTCAAGTGAGTGTTCCTTCCATGACATTAGCCTTAGGGTATCTTTATTTGTGCTTTTGCTTTCTATGCACCTTCGATGTTCTTGGTTCTTCACGATGCAGTTCTTATTGGCACTCTTTTCAGTATACCTATCACCTCTCCCTTATCAGCATTATGGGGGGTTTCTATTGATCGTTCTTCTGCTTCCTTGGTTCGATAGTGTGATCTATGTATTCAATATTTATTCCTATGTACTAGGTGGATGTAGTGGCTGGGTACCTATGCATTTCAGTGAGATGGATCATTTACCATATAGACAGTCTTTCTTTCCTATTTTTGGATGCACTCTTCCAGCTTTGATTGATCAGCTCTTCAGGCTTTTGGTGTTTATGCCATCTGTATCTTCGAGTTCAGGTGTTTGCCTTTGTTTGTCTCCTCATTTGAGTAGTGTCATTTGAGGGCACTCATGCAGCTTACAGTCTTCTCTACCTGGTCATATTTCTATGGAGGATCTTCAGATCAACAGTTACTTTTTGACAGAGTTTGCATCCTTTTGCTTCGATGATGCTCTACATGTTCATTCTTGTTCTTATTTTCTGGAACATTCCTAGTTTTGGAGGCTTCTTTAGTCCTTCAGATTAGTCTTTGTCTCTTTTTGGAGTAGAGTTTTTCCCATGTGGTTTTCTCTATTTCTTCTCTTTATAGAGACTCTCCTTTGTACATAGGTACCTCATCAGGCCATGTTGCCGGGACCCATTTTTATGCTTTCAGCACTGTAGTTTCCTTTTCTTTCTTCTTGCATTGTTTGTAGCTGCATTGTTGCTCATCTTAAGGGGGGGTGTTAGAGTAAAGTATTAATTATGTTAATTAATATTTACTCCTTTCTTAAGATGTCAACTCTTTTGCTTTAGTTGTTTATATTTAAACACACATGCACGAGTTGTTTTAAACTTATGTAGTAGTTATTTTAAATATAAACTTGCATGCATTAGTCATGTAATAGTTAAACTAATTATTACATGCACTAGGGTTTGCCTTTCAAGGCTTTTGATCTCTTTTATAAGGATGATCCATTGTACATTTAATTCATTCATTATTTGAGGATATTTTCTTCTTCATATTTTTGAGTCAAACTCTTGCCCTCTTCTTTTCTCTACTTCCTTGTAATAGGTTTTTGTATGCAGGTGATCTTTGGGTTTTGTGGATTTGTATTGCTCAAATCCTACATATATAAATATTTAAATATAAAGAGTTAGGCTCACTGGTCAAGACTGGCAACTAAGGTTCACTACCTTAGAGAAAGATACAAAATGATCCAATAAAAGACTCACCATTAACCAACAACATAAACTTAATTAGAAATAAAATAGGAATCTCCTAAAAATGAGTCAACAACAACCAAACATAGAATGTATCTCTTTGATGCTCAGGTTACTATATATGTTCTTCTCTTCTTTCTTACACAATTCACTCATCCACACTTCACCACACATTTTCACACATTCATTATCCTTGAATTGCATTCCTTAAATATATGATAGACCATTAAAATATTTGCATCAGGTCAACCTCAACCAAGATAAAATATTATTACATAAAATAGGTCATCTGAACCCACTATACATGAAGCGGTCTACCCTAGGATAAAGGGGGGACCCAAACACTCTCATCTAAGATAAATACATCAGTTCACACATCAACCAAGGCCAACATCAAAACATAATGTGTGAATAGGCATTTAAAGCTTATAGAAAAAGTTAGCCAAGGAACATCTTCCAAACTACTCATGAAGCATGGAGATGTCCATGCACCAAGGTGAGACCCAAAATATCAATCCAACATCACTTGTGAGACATGTTTGGACCAAAAGAATGATCCCAAGGTAATAAATCCAAACATACATAGAAACAACATAAATAAACATATTGAGTATAGAACATTAAATCTCACTTGCAAACCACAAATATCACCATAAAACATTGTATGATCAAGAAAGAATATGAACATTATCCAAATACACTTTATCCAAATGTATATGAAGAATACCAAGAATACTCCAAACTAGTTTGATAGAGCACACTGCTTATTAGAGTATATAACTTGTCTCCAACTTCAATAAAAGTGTTACCACAAATAGTAACAATAAACCAAAACATCATTCTGCAAATACTAAGAGGTAGTTGTACCAAATCAATAACCTGCACAATTGAACATTTTAAAATCTTCTTCATCAATCATCATCTCAAACTTATTTGATTACTATAGTTGGACATTAATTCCATACCAAGGATGAATGATGGTATTAATGTCCCCCTCGTCATTGATGGAAACAATTGTGAACTTCTACCAAAATTTATCCCCCTTTCACATCAAGAACAAAGGGTAACATGCCATAAAATTCTACTACCCGTCCTAAAAACAACAACCCATATTAGTTTAGGAAACAGAAGATAAATCTTTGAGTCTCCCCTTGAAAGGATGTACTAGACATGTGTGCTTTTCTGAAAAATACTTTTCTTTTTTTTAATAAATCTTTTAAAATTTTCCAACTGTAGAAATGACAAACATCTAGATCCATGACACTGAGAACTTAGTACCCAATTGAAAGGGCGGGGGGGGAAGGGGGGTGGGGGTGTTTTGGAATTTAGTTCCCACCCTCAACCCATACACTCTTTTTCATTTTAGAAGAAATAATCAACACTAGTAGAGGGTTTATATTCATCTTCAAAACTTTCTATAACTTTGCTTGATTTTTTTACTAAGTATTTTTGCGTCTTTTCCTTCTCTTCTCTAATGTTTATCTTCTTTATTGGTACTCCATTTTCTTCACTTCTTATGGAGAAATTTTTAATATGACCAACTATGTTGCAATTATAACACATCAGACAACCATGTGGTCTTTCTCTATTTACCCTGTTGCTATTTCTTCCAGTATTCCCGTTTATCTTATATTCAACAAATTTGTGTCCATGCATAAAACATGCATAGAAATGTCCATTGAAAGTTTTAGCATAGTTGACAAATCATTCATTTGTACAACCATTCCTTTTTATCTTACTCCTGAATTTAACTGTCATATGTCCACACTTATTGCAAACACAACATTTTATATTAACTAATTGATTTCTTATTAAACTTTTTTAATCACTAGCTCTATGACCATGTTTATTACAAGAAAATAATTTATCAAAAAAAATTAAAAAGTAAACATTTTGTACAAAGGAAAGAGATTTCCTAAGTTTTTTTCTATTCTAAATGTGATTACGTCCACCTGCAACTTATTTCATCATAGATGTATTCCTAGATCCACTTCTTCCATTATTTGTTATCTTTTCTACTAATATTGTATCTCTTCTATAATCTTTGGTATTTTTATCAATTGGTTCTTTTGCATCTTTAGGCTTACTTTACATCTTCTCTGCATCCAACCTCAATGCTTGTCTTTCCTTTATTTGATTCTCTATTATTTTGATACTAGTTTCATTTCTTTTACTTCTATTGTTTGACTTTCTTCTTCTTTTTATTAAGTTGATTTTGGTTCAAAATTCAATGCTTGTCTTTCCTCTATCTAATTTTTTGTTTTTCTTTCCTCTATTTGATTCATTGTTAGTTCTGATGCCAACTAACTTCTTGTATTTCTTCTATTTGACTCTCTACTTCAACTTTCAAAGTTTTATTTTATTCTTCTCCGACAACCATATTTTCCCAACTCTTATCTTATTTTTCCTTTCTTTTGGTTTTATCATCAAATTCCCACATTTATGCCATGCAATAGTTGCTCTGATCATTATTACTTATGTAGTAAACATTTCTATATACATTAACACCTTTAGCAACAAGTTTCCTAGAGTTTCCTTTTCTAATTTCACATCTAGTTTTACTAAAGATGACTTCATAGCCTTTATTGCACATTTGACTAACACTTATCAAGTTATGTATCAATGCTTTAACATTAGACATCATCAATTTTGTGCTTTCCATTGATTGAGATGCATCCTAAACCACATATAGAGGAAACTTCTTCTCATGCAAATCTCATAGTTCCTCCACCATACTTATCTAGATTTATAAACTTCTCTTTACCCCTTGTCATTTGATTTGAGCATCCAAAATGAATGATCTGTGCAATAGGTTGTTCTTTAGCATGAAGTGTAGTTGTTTTCACTTATGATCTTCCAATTCTTTATTTGTCAGCTTACTTCATAGCTAGGAACAAGAATTAGTCATTTGAATTGTAATCATCTTCACCTTCAAACAAATGTTCCTCCATAGTGCATAGACTTATATTTTTGTTGTCTCCCTTATCTATCTTCTTTAAGGATCATATCTATTCCTCTTTTCATTATCATTTCCTTTGAATTCTTCTTGGTTAGGAAATTTATAAGCAAACAATCAATTTTACCATAATTAAAACTTTTCAGAGGTAACTTGCCTCTGTATATCATCCATGTCATCTTCAGCTTCATATATGTATCTGACCAATTCTTTTAATCATGTTTCTTTACTCTTCTTCTTGATCTCATGAATTTCAACAATCTCAAATGATAATAATGAACCAAGAAGTTGATCCAAGGTGTAGGAATCCAAATCATGACTTCCTTTAATTGCATTTTTCTTTGACTTGAAGAGTTTAGGCAAAGTCATCAATACTTTCCTTACTACTTATTTTTCTTCTATTGTTCCACCAACACCCTTGACGACATTCACTATCTCATTTACTCGATGAACAAAAGCTTCAATCAACTCACCATCACCCATAGAAGATTTTCAAACTTGTGCTTCAAATTTGTTACCTTGTGTACAAGGAGAAAAGGAAACCAATGCAAATAGAGTAGATCACCTCTCCTTTTCAAGATTGCACATTTGGAAAGAAGATTCCCCTAGGAATAAAGATATAGGAAATATTTGATTCCTATCTAATAAAATATGAATGAATCTATAAATTAATAACTAAAGGCTTGTCGTGAGACAATATGATGAGATGCATAGTGTTGGTTGATAGATATGTCATTCCAAGTTGAAACACATATACGGAGAAAAAGAAATATAATTTCTAAATATTTTTTAATAAGATTCTTTGTCATTAAAAACTATAGATGTTCTCTATAGTAGTCAGGTTTCCCAGCTTAAAGTTTCACATTTGTATTTCCTCATCTCATCTTTTTGTGCTTGTTGACATGTGTAACCTCTGTGTGCATTCTAAAGGTTACAAGTTCTTCCCCCTCAAGAAATCCCATGGCATTGACTTGTGTTGATGTTGCAGGATCCAAAGGCATTACCATGAGGCTATTCATAAATCTATTTTCCCACATGACACATGTTTGGGTCATATCTCTGCCAAATTCTAATACTTAGGGACACCTTACAATATAAGCATCATTTTCAAAGGAACATCATGGGGATTTGTTCAAAAGGAAACCATTTACAATCAGTAGAAAGAAAGTATCCATTGTGGGAGAAGTTAGAATGTTACCCTCTCATGATAGTGAATCGGTTGAAAAAAAAACATCGTTGGCGTTCATGCCATGAGCATATATATTAATGATGTAAAATCTCAATCATGGAGATGGTTGTAATAGTTGTCATGATTGAAAGATTGTGTTACCAACATGCAAAAAATAGGAGAGTGATCTATAAAACCCCATACCTTTTGTAATATATGAGGAATTTTCATTATGGCTGGAAGACGATATAAGTTTTTTTCTTTCTAGGAAGTCTCATACCTATGAAAATTTGTAATTGTCCTTACTTAGGCATGAGCCTCTTAGGGACCAATAGTATTTTCTAGCACACCTAGTGGGAATATTTTTGGTCTCTCTATCTAGTGCATTCTTTGGTATTTTAGAGTTAGAGGAAGCAATCAGAGCACTTGGTTAAGCTGCACACTTAGATGACTCAATGGGTATCTCATTATGGAATGGAGTTGTTAATCAGTTTATTTTTTCACCACCCCATCTCATCCTTCTGAAAGTTTCAACTGAACAATTGCATGAGAGATATTATATGAATTCTGATGAGAGATGGAGGCAGTCATGGTAGAAAGGTCAAGGAACCATAGTTGGCTCTTCTATCATCTATATATACAGTGATTGGTAGCAAAGGTTGTCAAAGGAGAGAAGGAGAATCTTCTTGCTACTCCATCAATAGTTGTAAGTTATCCATGAACAAATTAATATTGAAGTTGATAATCAATATTCTTTCTCCTTTTTTAAAGAACCTAGTCTTCTCAAAACACCATTCCTAACACAATTTCCCTATTTAAACGTGGACCTATTTTATGGAGGTCAAATCAATCTAATATACAAGTTCAGGATATATCACAACAAAATAATCACGAGGACCTACATAGGCTCAAGCGTCAAAATCCTCGGAAGATGGGAGATGTTGAATAGTCAACAAATAAGAATGGTGGCCATTCTTCTAAACAACACGAAATATAGGAGTTTGGATGAACCCTCAAAAATCCCCCCTCTATCTTGAGGCTAAAGAAGAGAGAAAATGTGCCCAAGAAAAAGGTCAACCCAAAGTATAGATGGAAACAAAGCACAACTTAGATCTAGAAGTTCTAGAGGAAGGATCTTGTGAGAAGAATGGAAAAGATCCCTTTTTAATGGATAAAAATGAGGAATAAAACATGAGTAAAAAGAGACTTTGACCCAAAATCATGTCGATGTTGAACGCAATGAAGTACAATTTTGGGGTGATCTTAAACTTTTCTTCTCAACACTTGGATATAACTCTACACCTCCAAAGGTGGAAACCATCAACTGACATTGAAATATACACCCCCAAAGTCATCAATTCTAGTTTGTGCCAAGTAGAAAGTTGTAGAAACTTGTCCTCATTTTAATGAAAAATTCCCTTTGCTTGCAGGATGCTTCATTAGGTACTTGGTAGAACAAGCATTTCACCAATCATCCCCAATCGTGTTCACATTTGAGCATGAAGATAATTCATTAGAAGTAAGTCAATTTGCCTCCTTTCCATTTGGAAGTGATATTTTCATTGATATCTATACTATTTTTCCTAATGTGCCTAAAATTCCCCAAAAATACTATTTTCTCCCTATTCCTTTCTATTTGTGTGCCAAAAAATGTGAAAAATGTAAGAAACTAAGTTGCAAGGGAAGCTAATTAAGAGTTCTCGTAAATGGTTCCTCTAGCCTATTAGGTAGTGGTTACATTAGGTTAGGTAGGTTTTTTTTTCATTTCCAAGAAGAGTTACCACATATATTTCCTTTCCTAGAAAGCTTTGTTGTATAATCTTTGGTTTCTCCTGTGTGTTTGACACTTTCTTTTGGGGCCCAATAAGAGTGGCAAATGAAAAGGACTAATTTTTTGAATTTTTTCATCACATAATTGAAATGAAAACATATCTCAAAAGTGACAAAAATACTTAACACACTCATTTTCAATTCACAATCTAGTAATTTGTTAGAGCCAAACATGCTAAGGCTTGAATTAGGTTTGTTTATGTAACGCCCCGCCAGGGAACCCAAGAGAAATTAACCTAAACCATGATACTCAGTTTACAAAATATTTTTTTCTTAAGAGTTGATCTAGGTGGATCTAGAAAACCTCAATTTCACAATCTCAAAATTTCACAAAAGTAACATAGTTGGAAAGAGTTCGCCAACACAATCCTGACACAGCTTGAATGGGCTGAAAAGGAGCTTGTATGCAAAAGTTATGTGTAGTCAAAAATTTGGTCAAACTGGAGAACCATAGGTTAACTAAAAAAAGGGTGAAAATAGATTATTCCAAATCCAAGTAAAATTCATGCCAAGTTGTAGTGTTCGTTGCGCTGATTCTAGACATATTTTCAGTTTAAAAAATGGAGTTCATATGAACAAGTTATGGCCAGTCAAAGCTACCTAAGAAAAGGGTTGACTGATGACATCATCATACATTAGTAGCCTAGTCAGCATCTCCATACAATCCTATAGTGACACGTGGCATTCAAATTGGTGATGTGTCAGTTAAAAGTTGACAAATGGAAAGATCACGATGACATGGCAGATCACGTGGTAGTTAAAAGTTGACACATGACAAGATCATGATGACATCGCAGATCAGGTGGTAGTTAAAAGTTGACACATAGAAAGATCATGATGACATGGCTGATCACGTGTCACAAGTGGATGGATAACCTTGTTCCATGTGGCACTCCTCTCTTCAATGACCATTTTGGTTTATATTTTTGTTTGGCAAAATATGGGCAAGAGGTTTGAACTAGGAAGCTCATAATTCCTACTTGCCCTCTACACAATTACACCATAGGCTTGGGCATTGAAATGGGTGGCAAAAATTTAGTTTTGTTATGTTATTAAGTGCAGATAAGATGAAATAGAGATAAGACAAAATTAACTTTGGCAGGTGTTCCACCATTGCACCAAATGTGACAGACTTTGCTATTTTTAGATATCAGTATGTTTTATTAACATTCAAGGAGTTATAATTCAACAAATAAGGTTTATGGTTAAAACTAACTCCAAATATGGCACATAAAACAAGATTTGTTAAACAAATTTTGTTATTTGTTATGCCCAAAATTAAATAAGGGCAAAAGGAGTTATTTTGTTATGGTGAAATGGGGAAAATGGTTATTTGGTTTTATACCAAATAAGGAAAACATTTTGTATAAAATGGGGAGTTATTTTTCCTTGGAAGAACAATTAGCCTTGGAGGAGAAAATATTGTGAGAGATTGTTAGGAAGGAATTTTTGAATTCTTCGTGAGAATTTACAAGGTGTTTTCTACACCAAAAATTGTAAAGAGAAAGAGACCGTGAATAGATTCTTGAAGGCTTGGATGTGGTAAGAAGGTGTGTTTTGATTGGCGACATTAATAAAGAGGTCCTTGAATTGAGAAGCAAACCTGGAGACGTAGTCCTTAAGGATGAACTCTGTTATCAAGTGTTTGTGTTTTTCTTCTATCTTTGTCTTATTCTCACAATTCTTTCAATTTTATTATTGTTCTTTCTTTTATGTTATTAAACATAGTTGATTTAAGTGTTTAAAGTATAACTTTTTATTGTAATTTCAATGGTTAAATATGTAACCACACAATTATGGCATGGAGTAGGGAAATAATATCTATATTTTGGATTAAGCTTGAAATTTGAAAATCCTAGTTTACAGATCAAGAGCCTACAAAACAATAATGAATAACAATGCAGAAGAAATACAACATAAGACAACTCAAACACCTAAATGTACCTCAATCACTGATTACAAATCCCAAGGGTTCCATGATGTAGAATTTTGTATGTTAATTCATTATTAAGAATAACTACAAGTACAAAATCTCACATATAATGCAAATAATTAATAGGTACATCATCATATTGTACACACTAAGATATGCACTTCTCTAAGTCTTTGCTTCCAAGAAAATCCATGAATGGGAATCCTTGAAAATCGACCTAGAGCTCCCTAGGCATGGAGTGCAAGGAAATTAAGTGTGCTCTCAACTAAAGCTATTTAAGCCTATGACCATGCTAGTAAACCATGCAATGGGAGATTCCAAAGAAGACGAGCAAGAATGCCAATATCCTCAAGAAATCCAAATGGAATGTAATGCAACTACACTAAGAATGAAGATGCCAACTAAGCTATGGAAATGAAAGAACAATGCAACTAAGCTATGAAAAGAAAGAGCAAGTGTTACAAATCCTTCCTATTTAGACTATGTGAGTTAATCTATGGCATAAAAGAGACTAAGCTAATAAAGCATAAATATGAAGCTAAGCTAGGAATGCAAGAATGAAACTAAGATGGAATGTAAATGCTAAGAATGCTCCAAATCTCCAAAGCTCCAAAATCACCTAGAAAACCTGCAGTATAACATTAGTATTCAAAAGATGGATATGCAAATGAGAAGAGAGCTCTCCTTTTATAAGAAATGAGAAAGAATGAACCATGGAGATTAAGAGGCAAAATGATTTAATCAACGGTGGAGCATCAAAGAGGAGCAATCCATGTGCACAAGTATCATCCAATGAGAAAATAAGAGTTGACTTTTGTGTCCATATGAGACAAAAAGTCCTTTTTCCCTTTTTATAAAATAGGAATAATGCTTTATTTGTGCAACTTAGGATAAGAGGAAAAGTGGGGGGCTTTTTATCTATTAAAAGGGGAGGAAATTCCTTTTAAATAAATAAAGACTTTAGGATAAGATGATTAACCCATAGAAAATAATCGAATAAATGATAGAACTAGGATTTGATCAAGAATAAGCAATTGATGATTTTAACAAATAATGCTAGCAAGGGGCTAATAGTCTAGGTGACCATTTTTAGGTGATTACATTTGCCCCTCTTTGACTAATATGTGATTGATCTGGGAACACATTACGTCAAAGAATAGATCAGCCAAGAAGGCAGTAGAGATCTGACTCCAAAGAATGAAGTGCAGAGAGATAACAAATCCTGCATGGTCAGCCTAGTAGTGACAGTATTGAACACTTAGGAAAGAGATGGACAATATCAGGACTCGAGATGAGAACTAACATGTCAAGCGCAAAGATAGATCGATCACAGAAAATGGAATGGTTAAGCATATGCTCTGGAGAATAGCCAATAGGATATGATGTGTCTGCTCCCTCGGGATCTAAATCGAAATCAGGTAGAGGGAAGGCAGAAGCAAGAGCAACATGATCAAATCACTAGAAATCATAATCGAAGAGATAAAGAATGATAGAATAACCTTCAAGAAGATATGCCCTAATGAAGACCTCAGAGAGATGAAATGAAATGTGAATGAAAGACTAGAAGGGTGAGAGATATGGGAATGAAGAAGGAAAGAATGCCCTAGCAAAGATCGAAGGATAGGGCCTCAAAAGGTCAGCCAACTGCACAGAAGAAGGGAAAATTTTTGAAATGCGATTTTGACTATCAAGATGAACTTGGATTTTGATTTTGATCCTGAAAATGGATCCAGGACATCGAAATTAGCTAGGGGTGCAATTTTTGCGCAATTCTGAGGTGTTTTGAAAATTAGGTCAAAAAGTCAAAATGCTATAAAAAGGGTAAAAAGGTCATTTTCAAAATCATTTGTCTTTTAGCGATTGGAGAATCTTAAGAGCTTAGAGAGAGAAAATGGCCCAGCAAGCAACAGTTTCGGTTCATAGGCATCGATTTGAGCGCGGCCAATTACACAAGCGGCCTCCACAGTATGCTGCCTCGGTATGTTTTCAGAAAAACTTGCCCTTTTTGAGTCATTATGAGCATTTAATGCATTTAAAAACATGTTTTTAATAATTTTAAATTTTCAAATTTTTGAGCTTGGGCGAAAGATCGTACAATCTTTTGCAAGTATCGCACCCTTTGAGGGAAAATGTCGTGCGATACTTCATGGGTCAACATAGTATCACACTGGCATTATGTCTAGTATCGCACGATACCAAATGAAATGTCATGCAACACCAGGTGAAGTATCACACTTCAAGATACTATCGCACTGCTATAGGAAGAAGTATCGTACGATAATTTATCAAAAAAAAAAGTTTCGCCCAATTGAAAAATTGGACATGTTTTAGTGTTTTTGAGCAAAAACTGACACGGGTCTAGAAAATGTTTATTTTTTAAGATGCGTTGTACTGATTTTATACATCCATCATGATATGTTCTAACATCTGGCTTTGGGTTGATGGTTTGCAAGAGTTCTTTCCGGCACTCTTGATCAGAGCGCCGAAGGTTACTGGGCTACGATATGTCCGAGATCTGGATGATCTAGGTCGGGCAGACTTGAGGGCGATGGGCTTTGGCTACTTGCTGAAGTTGCCCTATATTAGAGTTGATCATGGGTTGTTCACTGTGCTAGGTGAGAGATGGCTTAGCGAGCACAACACCTTCCATCTGCCTACTGGAGAGGCATCGATCACTTTGGAGGATGTCTATCGGATTCTCCGAGTGCCTAGCCATGGCGATCCTGTAAGTATAATCATGTTTATAGATAGTCATAGATGTAAAGTTTCCATATAATAGAAACTGACATGATTGTTTGTTGGCACAGGTATACTACGATTAGGATCCTACCGAGGGACGACAGGCCATCCAGGGCATGTTCCAGGATGTGACAATTATAGACAGACACATCACCTGGGATCAATTGATGAGTGACTTTGGCAGGGACTTCCCAATGTCGTGTATTGTTGCTTCCATTATTGCAGAGGCCCTTATTACTGACAGGAGTCAGAAGGGTTTTTCATTGGGATGGGGCAGATTGTTAGTAGATTTGGTAGTGCATCCACGACGGATGGCATGGAGCCTGATGATCCTAGCAGATATGTATCATGAGCTGCATGAGATCGTCTATTGTGACAGCAGGACATGGGCGTGTGGTGCTATTCTAGCACAGGTGTGGGCATGGGAGCACATCACTATGGTGCGTCCACGAGTTCAGCCGAGGGAGAGGAGACATCCCTTTATCTAAAAATATGCAAGATTCTTATCACAGCCTCATAGCGGGGATGTGATATATTATAGGAGGATACTGGATGAGTTGACTTCATTCCAGTGGAGGCCATACAAGGCTGTTGAGGTATGGGGTGATGCAGAGGATGAGCTAAGTTATATGTTATGCAGCCGGCCACTGGTAGGCTGACACCCAGACATCGTGGAGCAGTTCATTATCACTTGGGCATGGAGGCAGTTCAAGTGACAACAGAGAGTGTCTAAAGAGATAACTACATACGCCCAGGCTAGGGATGAGGAGGGTCAAGGCTGGCTGTCGATGCTTGATTACCAGCAGGTAGTACAGGATACAACAGCCATATGAAGAGAGCCATGGGACTATCTCCCAGACATGGTAGATGCGGGGGCTGATGTAGCCTATAAAGAAAAGCAGCGACGAGCTCCATTTCTGAGGTTCATTGTGCCTAATGCACAACCAGCAGCTCAGGGAGACGAGGGAGATGATGGGGATGGAGGAGATGGAGGAGATGGAGGGAGGAGGAGAGAGACTGGTCAGAGCTCACGATCAAGTGGCCAGAAATGGCCACAGGGATAGGGTTCAACTGATGAGGGTGATGACATAGTGAGGCCACCTCGCCGAGGGCCGGGTGCTGGGCAGGATCAGCCTGCAAGAGGGAGGACCTGAGAGCCAGGATCTAGGCTCTAGAGACAGAGATGTAGCAGTTATGCATCACCATAGCCGTGAGAGAGCATCAGCTAACGGACCTAAGGGAAGAGATAGAGAGGAGGGATAGAGCCATACAGGTAGCCACCGCAGAGAGTCGGAGAGAGGCAACACGAGCGGCCTATTATCATGGTCTCTACATTTAGGCTATACCAGCGGGTCAAAGAGCTCCTCCCTACTCAGTGATAGATGGTAGATCAGATATGGTACTAGATGTAGCACCACCTCCTCCACCACCAGGTCCACATGATGGTGGTAGCAAGTCCTAGGTTTAGGGTGTTTAGATGTTTACATATCCTGAGACTTTGATCCAGATTTTGGGGATCTCATATTGTATTGTGTATCATGACATTGTTATATATATATATGAGATTTACTGGATGTTCGGTATATCTTGTGTATGCATCTCACTTGTGATGGATGTGTCAGTTTTTATATTGTCTTGTCATTTTGCTCAAAATGTATGTTATAAATGCTCATGTATATTCTCTCACATAAATGTATGTTTAACTCTCATGTGTATGATATAGACTCATGTTTCTGAAAATGATCTCTTTTAGGATATAGATATGATGATGAGATTAACCCCTTGTGATGACAAGAACAGGATGTGATGTGACAGACAAGGAGCAAAAGACATGATTGAGAAAAGAAAAGGTGAGCGCAGTTGACCAACAGGTCCACGAAAGATGAAAAGGAGAGCTCTCTCCATATGCAAAATGAAAAACTAACTAACATGAACCTAAGAATGCAAGCTACTATGAAAAGTGGTTTACTTGCAAGGTCACAAAGATTTTAGACTCTAATATTCATCATCGAGCTTTATTGGTAGAATCGTAAGATCATACAATGCACACTAGTATAACTATGTGGATCTGAATATGATCTATATTAGATAGGTATGTGAGAATCCCACCTAAACACCAAAGACATATAAGTCAAGATGACTAGTGCAGTGAGATTACCTAAGTTTAATTTGGCAAGATTATACTCGCACCGAGACACAAGGAAAGTCAAGATGGCTAGAAGTATGCACTTGTGCAAATAGTCAAGGACAATACCTTGCAAGTCCTATTGTCAATTAGAACCAGCATAAATGCTAATGACAATTAAGACCAACAAAATATATCCACAAGTAGAGAAAGAAATAAAACATGTCCTTATGCCCCCAGTCTTCTAGCTATGCATCATTGAAAACTATTAGGGAGAGAACACTCAGCAAAGAAATCATCATAGACGGCACAGAAAGAAAGAAAGTCCAACAAGTCTCAGCAAGTCAAGTGTTTTAAGTGCGTGTGTGTAGGTCATAGAGTCAATCTTTGAGTATCACCTCTGCCAGTGGAAATATCGCATTGTTCTGGACTGTGGGTAAACATCTAATAAGTGTTGAAAAACACTTGACACTAGGGAAGTGTTGAAAAACATAGTTGGGGTGGTGTTGAAAAACACCATTTGAACCAAGTGGCCCAAGAAACCCAAACGCACAAAGAGACCCGAGATAGGTGTAAAACAATAGATGCCCCCTAGACTAAGATAAGAGTCAATTCCAGGCTAGGAGAGGCAAAGCAAGAAGTGGAGCGAAGGAGTGCCATGCAAGACTGATAGACATAGGTGCAAGGGTCTCAAGCAGCGCTTGTTTCTAGGTTTTCACCACTTGAAAGATTTTTTCAGGACTTTTTCCAATTTTTTTGTATTTTTGCTACCAAGGTGCCTGTTTCCAGGTTTTCACCAAGGCACTTTTTCTATTTTTTTGAATTTTTTTGTCATTTTTTTATTTTTTTGGTGAGACATCAAAGCGCCTATTGCTAGGTTTTCACTAGGATGCTCATTTTTTTAGGACATTTTATGCTTTTTAGGATTTTTTCAGCATCATATATGAATTTTTTTGAGATTTTTTCTGGATCAATAAGGGTATGTACAAAAGAGCTCAAGAACCTTAGGCATAGAACTTTTTCAGATGTAGAACATTGATAGGCCCAGTAAGCTCTTCTCCCTCAGGTGTAGATAGCTGATAGGCTCCGGACCCAAATACTGCTGTGATGATGCAAGGCCCTAACCAATTTGGCTCAAACTTGCCTTTTTGCTCCCTATTCTACTGATTTTTGGGATTTTCTCTTAGAACTAGTTCACCCACTTGGAACTCTCTAGGATGAACTTTCTTATTGTAAGTAGTAGACATTCTCTTCTGATAGGTGTGCATGTGATCAAAAGAGGCCTTGCGGCGTTCTTCCAATATGGTAAGCTCATGCACTCTCATGGCCCTTTGGTCTTCATCGGTAATCAAACCATGGAGAGAGACTCTTAGTGAAGGTATTTCAACCTCTAATGGTAAGACATCCTCAGAACCATAGACCAAGGAAAAAAGTGTTGCACCTGTAGGAGTGCGAATAGAAGTCCTGTAAGCCCATAGTACAGGATTGATCTGCAGATGCCAATCCTTACCTAATTTGTGCATTGTTCTGTGGAGAATTTTCAGCAATGTTTTGTTTGAGGCCTCAGCTTGGCCATTCCCTTGAGGGTAGTAAACATAAGACCAATGTTGTTTGATTTTAAACTTTTTGCACAAGTGCTTTAGGTCTTTGTTCTTAAACTGGCCACCATTATCTGTGACTATGGAAGAAGGAATACCATAGCGGCAAATGATGTGATTCAAAATAAACAAGGCAACATGTTTTCCTGTAGCTGCAGACAATGGGACAGCTTCAACCCATTTGGTGAAATATTCAATAGCTATAATGATGAACTTATGCCCACTTGATGAACTAGGAAAAAATTTTCCTACCAAGTCAAAGGCCCATTGTTGAAATGGCCAGTAAGTAATAGAGGGAATGAGCTCACGTCCAGGAGCATGAATGAGATTCCCATGTAGTTGACATTTTTTGCAAGACTTGGCATATCGAATAGCATCAGCTTGCATAATAGGCCAATAGTAGCCAGCCCTAAGCAATTTCTAAGCGAGCACAAGACCGTTAGAGTGTGACCCACATATGTCATCATGAACTTTAGCTAGCACCTTTTCTGACTCCTCTATTACTAGACACCTAAGGAGAGTTTCGTCTAGACCCTTCCTATACAAGTCACCAGAGATGAGGGTAAAGTGTGAGGCATTACAGATGAGTTGGCACTTCTCATTGCACATTATATTGTTAGGGATAAGTTGATCTTAGAGATAGGAAAAGATGGTGGTGTAGCGGGAGGAGTCATGACTGACCACAGTGTAAATGACACGGTCATCAGGGGAATTGTAGGTAGGATAGCATAATTCTTCCACCAGGAACTCAAAGCGTGATTCATGCTCTTCTAGTTGCAAAATGGATGCCAAAGTAGCCATGGCATCAGCAGCCTTGTTTTTAGTTCTAGGAATTTGTTGGAACATGACAGATGTGAAATAATTTCTAAGTGAGTCAATCATCTTCTTATAATGGATCAACTTGTCATCTTTGGTTTGGTACTCATCATTTACTTGATTTATGACAAGTTGAGAATCTCCAAAAATATGCAACTCAGAAATCCTCCATTCAAGGGCAAGCTTAATACCATTCAGAAAGGCTTCATATTCAACTATGTTATTGGTGCATGGAAAGAGAAGCTTGTATGATTTAGGAATGGTGTATCCGTGAGGGGTAACAAATAGGATTCCAGCACCGGCACCATTCTGTGTGTGAGAACCATCAAAAAACATTTTCCATGTATGCCCTGTGATATTCATGATCGAGGCATCTGGGAAATCTATCTGAAGAGGAGCGTTATCAGTCATAAGAAACTCCGCCAATTGATCTGCAATTGCTTTCCCTTTAATAGCTTTTCTCTCAATATACTCAATGTCAAATTCGGAAAGAATCAACATCCACTTGGCAAGGTGTCCAATAAGCGCAGCTTTACTTAAGAGATATTTTAAAGGATCAATTTTGGCAACCAGTTACGTCATATGTGCAAGCATGTAATGTCTGAGTTTTCAAGACGCAAACACCACAACTAAACAAGCCTTTTCAATACTGGTGTAGTTGAGTTCATAAGCAACCAGAGTGCGACTGATATAATATATAGCTCGCTCTTTTCCCTTATCATCATGTTGTGCAAGGAGAGCCCCTAAAAAATTTTCTATAGAAGAAATGTACAATATCAAGGGTTTCCCTTAGATAGGTGGCATAAGGATAGGAGGTTGTGCTAGGTAATGCTTGAGCTGGTCCAGATTCTTTTGACACTCCTCATTCCATATACAAGTAGCTCCCTTATGCAAATTCTGATTGAATGGTTGAGCTCTGTCAACTAGTTGAGAAATGAACTGCCAGATAGATTGGAGACGGCCTTGGAGACTCCTTAATTGTTTGATGTTACGAGGAGGTGGCATTTCCATGATAGCTTGTACCTTTTCTGGGTCTACTTCTATTCCCTTTGCTGATATTATGTATCCTAGCAGTTTCCCAGAAGTGACACCAAAAGCACATTTTTTTGGATGTAATCTGAGTTGAAATCATTCCATACGGTCTAATATCAAACTCAAATCAGACAAATGAGTGCTTCATTGTTGTGATTTGGCAAGAGTGTCATCAACATAGTCCTCCATGTTTTTGTGCATCATATCATAAAAGATGGTAGTCATGGCTCTTTGATAGGTTGCACTAGCATTTTAAAGCCCGAACGGCATGACATTCCAGCAAAAGGTACCCCATGCACATGTGAAGGCTTTCTTCTCTTGGTCCTCAAGGGCGATCTTAATTTGGTTATATCCGGAGAAGCCATCCATAAGGGAGTACATTTCATAGCCCGCCGTCATGTCCACTATCATATCAATGTTCGAAAGTGGAAAATCATCCTTAGGGCATGCTTTATTCAGATGTCAAAAATTAGTGCATACATGAATGGACTTGTCATGTTTGGAAACAGGAACAATGTTGGAAATCCACTCAACGTAGTCAATCGCTCTGATGAAGTTGGATTTTAGGAGCTTCTCAAGTTCAGCCTTTACCAGTAATGCTACATGGGGATGCATCTTTCTTAGTTTTTGTTTAAAAAGCTTTACCTCTGGAGCAATAGAGAGATGATGCATAATGAGCTCACTATCTAAACCTGGCATGTCTGAGTATGTCCTGGCAAAATTGATCTTTTTCTCTTGAAAGAACGTAGCAAATTGTTCTTTTTCTTCCACTGAGAGAGATTGAGCCACATGTATGATTTTAGGGAATTCCTCTGTCCCTAATTTGATGGGCTGTGTAGGTTCTATGAGAATTGAGACCTTTCTTGAAAATAGCTCGGCAAACTATCAAGTACCTCATCCTCGGGCGCCTCAACGAGGTTTTCACCCTTAGATACATCTTTATTTTTACTATTTTGAGGTTCAGATACCGCCACAATGTGGTTTTCACCATCCAACCATTGTTTTTTTCTTTTAATTTTATGACTGAGGTACTTGATATCTAATTCAGTCATGTTTGTTGTTGGTTCACTAGTGGAAGAAGTAACAGGTTCAATAGTGTTGAGGTAGCAGGCAATCTCATAATCATTTTGAAAAGATGGCAATATAGGTCTTTGATCTTGGGCAGACCAATCTATGAGATCTGAGTGTATGAGGGAAAGCGAAATGACTGGTTCAAGGTAATTGAAGCGAGGGATATCATCTCTGGTGACAAGAGAAGTCGAGCCTATAGGGTAGGCTCCAAAAGTGTCAAGATCTAAATTTGTCATGGAAGGACCAACGTGGTCCATTAAAGCAATATGTGGATTGGAATCGTCAGACCCTACGCGCGACTCATCGACTACATTGGGTTGGTCACTATAGGTATGAATCACATCAACGTCCATATCTACTGTAGAAGATCCATCTGAGAGAGTGTCCCATTCATATTCATTTGAATCGGTTGTGGAACTTCTGCTAGGATGTTTGGACCAAAAAGGCTTAGGACACCTAGAAGTAGAGGTATTCATGTCATGATGTGTGAGATCTCCTCTTTCTATCAAGCGTGCTATATTTCTACATTGTCTATCAAAGCTCAATGACTCATTAGGCACAAAATTTCTGGATGTGGAGGCTTCAGCTATATCGTCAATAGGCATGCATTCTCCTCCCCAAAGAAGTGAGGTAGAAGGAAGACAGTCTTCCATTTGGGCCATAGTGCATAGTGGTGATTCCTTGTCATCTGTATCTGAGTCACTAAGCACAGGAGTATCTCTAGAATATTTAGGGATGTCGTTGGCAACACCATATCCTAGACCTATGGTATCTTTAGAAGACTGGCCATCGGTATGACTCAAAGGTTCAATTAGAGTGTGCCCATTGTTATTTAAAGGTCTATGACCTTGATAGCCCATTTTCTGTAGAAATTCATAGCCTTTACCATAGCGTTTAGGAGAAATAGGAGTAGCAACTGTCATAGTGTCTTCTTCTTCTCTATAAATCCACTCCCTAATAGCTTGTTCTTCTTTTTCAGCCTCTAAGGGTACGGAGGATTGTAGAAATGTACCAAAAACTTTCATGGTGGAAGCGGAAGGCTTTGTCTTCTCTGAAGGTCTACCATAGGACTTAGGGGAATTAGGCATAGCAACAATAGAGTCCAATGTGTATTCCCCCATACCAATACTCATCATCTTTAATTTTTGCTTAGCAATAATAAGGGACGCATTATGATCATGAGAGGGTTTGTTGTGAGGAACAAACATCTCAGCAGCAGTTAAATTATTGATAGCAATAGCATTATCCCCAGGGATCACAATCTCAACTCCATTATGTGGAAACTTGACACACTGATGATAAGTGGAAGGGACAGCTTGCATTTAATGGATCCAAGGTCGAACCAGAAGAATGTTATATGCAAGTGGGATGTCCAATACTTGGAAAACAATATCTTTTGTGACAGGGCCCACTCTGACAGGTAGCACAACAAGACCTTTGGAAGATCTTTCCACTTCATCATATGCTTTTATGGTAATCTTTCACCAAGGATCCACAACCAATTCAGACAATCCTAACTGTTGTACCACATGGAAAGAAACAATATTTAACCCAACACCATTGTCTATTAGTACTCGACAGACTCAGGTATGGTAGATGAGAACTTCAATATGTAAAGCCAGATTGTGAGGGTGACTAAGAGATGTGTCATCTTCTGCAGAAAAGGATAAGTAGTGGGGAGACGCAATGTGGTTGACCATAGCCTGGAGTTGATCTGGATCAATATCATTGGGAACATTTGTTGTATGAAGAGCTTTCTCAAGGATCTCTTTATGCAAAGGGGATAGCTCAAGCAACTCAAAAATGGATATCTGAGCGGGTGTCCGTTATAATTGGTGCACAAGGCCATAGCTAGACAAAACTGAAGGAACCGCTTGTTTGGAAGAAGAAGCTTGTTTGGGATCATGCACGGTTTTAAGGATGATTTTGGCTTGCCCCCTAGTAACAACATTTAGTGTCTCACTTCGGGAAGATGAACCACTCAGTGTTTGCAAGACCAACTTTGGCATACTGTGATTGGCGTTATTATCATCTTGAGATCTCACCATAAGAACATTCTCAACAGGCTCTATCATATTGATCACAGGTGAATCAAGAGTATATGTATAGTTGATCTTTGCATCATGATTCTTCTTATTTGCATGAGAGGATTCTTCTTTCTCATACTCGGGTAGAGGAGTCTTGAAAGCTTTGTGATCAAAATTTTTAACTAAGTCATTTGTGAGCACTGTGCCTCCATCAATAAGATCTTGAATGGAATCTTTAAGCTTAAAACAATTATCTATCTTATGTCCCTTATTCTTGTGATAATGGCAAAAATGATCTTCTCTCCACCAATCAGGCTTAACTGGTGGATCATAGGGACGAGAATTATCAGGAAGCGTAAGATACTTGTTGGCAACTAGATTCTTAAGAATCACATCATATGGTTCAGCCAACTTAGTGTAGACTCATCGTTGATAGGTCTTTTTTGGCTTGTCTGCATGTTGAGGCTTAGGAGCATTGTGAGCATTGGCAGCCTCTTGTTGTTTTGCTACATATATAGCATTAGAGAGGTTAAAAGCTGGTTCTTTGGCTTTTGGGACATCCACAACACCATCATTAACAACATACTTGTTTTTATTCCAAGGTTTGCCTTTGTCCTTGTCATTGCCCCTAGTATCTTTATTAATAACAATATCCCCCTTTCTTATGGCCACATCTTCAATCCGATATGCACTTTCAACCATGTCATTGAAAGAGGAGAATAGTTGTTTCCTTAGATCATAAGATAGTTTTGGCACAAGGGTGTTGATGAAAATGTCAATCTTTTCTCTTTCATCTAGCTAGTGAGGATATCGAGAATATAATGACCTCCAACGTTGTAAGTAAGTGGCAAATTGCTCACCTTGATTTTGCTTTAGAGCACTAAGATCTATCATGGTGATAGGTTGTTGGATGTTGTATGAGTAATGTTGGGTGAAACGTCTAACCAACTCATCAAAAGTTTTAAGAGGTGGTGTCAACTTTGCAAACCATTCTAGAGCTTGTCCTCTCAAACTTCTAGGGAACAATCACAGAAGAAATGTGTCCTCATGAAGGAAGTCCATGCTAAGAGCATAAAAGTCACGCACATGGTCATGGGTGTCACTGTTTCCATCATACTTGTCATATTTGGGAACCTCAATATCCCTAGGAAATGGGACCATGTATAGACTCCTGTCAAAGGAAGAGCACAAATAGATTCTATGAAAGAAACCTTTGGAGGCTCATTTTCTATTGCAAGTTGGGCAAGACATTGATTGGTTTGTTGCAATTCATCCCTAAGGATTTCTAATTCAGTTGGTACTCTTTCTTGAACAATCTATCATACATCATAGCCAAGAGGGAGTTTATATCCCCTAGAAGTCATGTATTGAAAGTATTGATCCCCATTTCGCTCTAAAAGTTTAAGCATCATACGTTGGGATGCTTCATCTTGTTCAAATCTCATAAGCTCTTCACTAGAAATCTCATCATTAGCTTCTTCCTCATGCTGAGAGGGAGGAGGTCTAGGAGGTGAAGAGGGAGCGCAAAAAGTTCATCTTGGAGGAGATCTTGGTGGCGTATTGTTGCCATAGTTACCCAAAGTACCAAAAGGAGGGGGTCTATATTCATAGCCACTAATCTCAGGTTGTTCTTGAGACATCCCCTTCATAGCCATGCGCCTAGTAGCATCCATTTTGTCTAAATGCACTTGGTTGTCCTTATGCTCAAAACGTTCTTGCAAACGATGAAACTTTTCTTGTTCAATCAAATTGAGTGAGACACTATCTATGCTTTTGGAGGTCTTGAATGTGGAAAAGAGGAAGCCCCCTTTGTACCATGGGGTGACCTTAGAATCCTCAAATTGGTTAGGACTGGAACTGTCATTGCTAACTGGCGCTAGTGAGCATTTGGTGGGTGAAGGTAATTGTGTATAGTTGAATGGAGGGTGACTCCCTTTCTTGAATTGAGACCGAGTTGAAACCGACATGAAAAAGGAATGTTGGTTGACTAATAAAATGAGACAAAGTTTTTCATATATTCAGATAAACAAAGCCAAAGAAGATCACTTGTCAAGATAGAACAACAAAGATGGTTGGTCAAAAGTGCTCAAGAACTTACAACAATCAATTGACTCAAGCTGAGATATGAGCAAGAAGCTCGATTAGCAAGTAGCTAGAGAGGTAACCGTAATGTGACAAGTGATCAAAAGTAGCATTTGGGAAACTCAAATCCAATAGTTTTAACTCATTTTCTCAGTCTAGAATAGACTTAAACATGCAGATAACAGACCAGGGTCGAGTAAGAATAGGAAAAGACACTCAACAAATGAAATTTCAAATTTGGCAGCAGTGAGATGGAGAAAGCTTCTGGGCGATATTTTCTAGGCAAACAGGGTGATAAAATATAACCAGGTGATACTTTTGACAGAGACTAAGCAATACTTTCCAGGTAGCCCGGGTGATAGAATCCAAGCAATCAGGGCGATAAAAAACTAGGGATGAAATATCGCATGATAAAATTTGAAATAGTGTGTGATTGTTTTTTAATGTCGTACGACTCTTGACCAGTGAGCGTGAAAAGTCTCAATTTTTTAAGGTAATTTTTTCAATTTTGCAATCTGATGGGTAATTTGTTGATTTCAAACGCAATGACAACAATATTCAAGCAAGTTTGCAAACAGTAGGGGATGGAACATGTCATCAAACACTTGTGCAAGAGCAAAAGCAACCTTGCAAAGACAAACAATTGGGATATCAAAATGAAAAATTCTATGAGCACTACTGCGATGTTTGTATGTTCAAGAATGTTTGCACGAGTACATAACAACGAGAACAGTTCAAGCACTTGCTAGCCTAGAAGGATGAAGGCTCAATACTTAGCAACTTGGCCCACACTTGATGTTCCATCACCTCACACAAAGTGGTTGCCCACAATAGATGTTGGCTTTGTCATGGAGGTGTCAATGACACAACCAAATGAACACAGATGGTGAGTAATCTTGGGGTGATTCAGGTTATTCCACTTGGATCAATCCTTGCACCAAGAAGCTAAGCAAAAAAATAGGGTGGCCTCTACCTATGGTTCTTAGTAAGGGTTTCTATTTGTAGTACCCCCCTTGCTCCTCAAAAAGGACTAGGACCTCGCGGCCACAAGAGTACCTTAAGCATTCTTGCTCAACATTTTCCTCATGGTCACAATTCCACAAGTACTCACATCAAGCGAAGACAAGCACTACGTCTACCAAGGTTTTGTGTCTTTGATAGCCTTGAGTTTATAGTGGGTCGGAATAGCTCGGTATTAGCTTGTCCCCACTTGGGTCGTTCCTATTGATTGCTCAAGAGCAGGACTGCTAAAGGATCCTAATGCTAAACAAAGAGTGGATTGACTTTCGAGTGTCAGGATTTCTGGTTCACCTCAAGGATGAAGAGCATAATCTCCTAGCTCAAGAATCTCCCCCAAACACACCAAACAAAGAGTTCAATTACCCTCTTGTTTTCAAAGTCTAAAAGTGGGTCAGGATTTCTTGTTCACCTCAAGGGTGAAGAGCATAATTTCCTACCACCAAAAGACTCCTACAACAAGATCTTAAGTGCCTAAGAAATGAGACAACTATATGCCACACTTAAAAGAAAAGTAAATAAACAAGCAATTGGTTGTTTTTAGGCATTGGGCAACCCTGCAAAACACAATTAGTAGCCCTTTTGCCTTTGAAGCTTTGACATGTGATCTTTTTAGCAAATTTTTCAAGCAATGAAAGTACCTACAAGCACAACTTGTTAGCGCCACAATGGTTAGCAAAACAAAAATCCAAATGAAATCTGCAAATTAAGTCTATCTAACCACATCAAACTAAACCAGCAAGCTAATTAGACCAAAACTTAGCAAGAAAGAACCAAGAAACAACTCACTGCCAGGTACAAGAGACAATACAGTCACCAAAAGTATCGTGCGATACTGTAAATATACTGAGGTGATATTACCTTTCTGGGTGACACTTCACTATACCTGTAGGCGACAGAATGTTCCAAACAGTGCGACAAAATCTCTCACAGAGCGCAATACTTTAATTGGTAAAGTATCGCACCAGTATAGGACAAAGTATCCCTCAACACTGGTGAAGTATCGTACGATAATCTTCCAGAAAAAAAATAAAAATCTGCTGAAAACAGTAAGCTAAAAGTGACAAAAAAAAATGCGAAAATGCATAAAAAGGACAAAATGAAGTTGTTCTGCCCCACGGTGGGCACCAAAAATGTACACACTAAGATGTGCACTTCTCTAAGTCTTTGCTTCCAAGAGAATCCATGAATGGGAATCTTTGAAAATCGACCTAGAGCTCCCTAGGCATGGAGTGCAAGGAAATTAAGTGTGCTCTCATCTAGAGCTATTTAAGCCTATGACCATGCTAGTAAACCATGCAATGGGAGATTCCAAAGAAGACAAGAGCAAGAATGCCAATATCCTCAAGAAATCCAAATGGAATGTAATGCAACTACACTAAAAATGAAGATGTCAACTAAGCTATGGAAATGAAAGAACAATGCAACTAAGCTATGAAAAGAAAGAGCAAGTGTTACAAATCCTTCCTATTTAGACTATGTGAGTTAATCTATGGCATAAAAGAGACTAAGATAATAAAGCATAAATATGAAGCTAAGCTAGGAATGCAAGAATGAAACTAAGATGGAATGTAAATGCTAAGAATGCTCCAAATCTCCAAAGCTCCAAAATCACCTAGAAAACTTGCAGCATAACATTAGTATTCAAAAGATGGATATGCAAATGAGAAGAGAGCTCTCCTTTTATAAGAAATGAGAAAGAATGGACCATGGAGATTAAGAGGCAAAATGATTTAATCAACGGTGGAGCATCAAAGAGGAGCAATCCATGTGCACAAGTATCATCCAATGAAAAAATAAGAGTTGACTTTTGTGTCCATATGAGACAAAAAGTGTTTTTTCCCTTTTTATAAAATAGGAATAATGCTTTATTTGTGCAACTTAGGATAAGAGGAAAAGTGGGAGGCTTTTTATCTATTAAAATGGGAGAAAATTCCTTTTAAATAAATAAAGACTTTAGGATAAGATGGTTAACCCATAGAAAATAATCGAATAAATGATAGAACCAGAATTTGATCAAGAATAAGCAATTGATGATTTTAACAAATAATGCTAGCAAGGGGCTAATAGTCTAGGTGACCATTTTTAGGTGATTACACATATAAATGTAACATAGATACAACTCATGCCACAAGGTATACATAATAAGTCAACATCTACTACACAAGTCACAGGGCATGTAATAATAAACCAAGTACAAAATACATGTACAATATATGAAAGATAAGAGAAAAACTCCAAAGATGAAAGAATAAGGTACATGCTACAAGGATTGTCCAACACTAGTACAAGAACATCGAAATCTCAAATGGTAATAAAATCACTACCACTTGACCACATGGAACCTAGAGGTCCACTCCCACCATGTTGAGGAGATAACATCAAACCCCACTAGGATATCAATCACAAAAATCAACCACAATGTGTAACCTAAGTAAAGGTTCCTAAAAGCTCTCTATCTCAAGAAGTACTACTCATATGTAAAGATAATACACACTAATCCAGAGGCAAGATTCACATGTAGGAAACCTAAGATGCATATAGGGAAGTGTCATCACATATGTCTAACCCTTGAGTTTCACCCTAGCAACCTCTCTAGATCCCAACACTCAAGTGACCATATGCAGTATCAATAAACCTCTCATACAGACAAGACTACTAACAATTCCGGAATAAATGCCACACAAGACAACAAGCATCATCTCATCCTCAATCCTATCTTGTACTAGCACTCAAGCATGGGTGAAGTACATAAGACTTATTAATTTATTTTAAAGCATCATTTAATGTATTATGTTATCACTTTATTAGGTTACTTATAATAAGTGATCTTGGCAGCAACTTGTGGGCCCTGACGCTTATTGCAAGCCAATCCCATATATACACCTAAATAACCTACTCTAAGCTCATAAAACCATATAAAACATAATGATCATAAATTTTTTGGAAACTACAATTGAAATAATTGTTATATTGTCATTGATGTCAAACCTTAATTGGTAAGACAGTTTCTATCTAGGATAGTACCATATCTATTTATTGATGAAGAGGATTAGGGAAAGGAGATAACAAGAGAACCTAAGGAAATCTTGAGTTATTTGATACTTCAATGGGTACTTGATTAGTTGGCACATTGATAAGATAATATATTGTTTATCTAAGTAAAAAGAAAGACTGAAAAAGTAGGCTTAACCGAGCAAAAGTGAAGAAATCTAGTTTAAGCCGAGTGATGTTAGTGTCGACCAAGCGCCAGTATATGCTGAGTAAATCTAGTGTTGACTGAACATTAGTGTATGTTGAGTGACATGAAATTACCGAGCAAAGACAATGTTTGTCGAGGAAGACAGTTTGTAGAGATGACCGAGATACACAAAGATGACCAAGGAGAAGAATACAGTATTGACCGAGTGTCAATAATTTACATTTGGAGAAAGAATTGAGATTCCCAACCGACATAGTTTAATTTTTGGGATATGTAAATCGTGTTGACTTTATTAATGAATTGTGTGGAATATTTAATGCATGGTAAATCATTTTATTATGGATCCAAAGAGAAGTTTGGAGATGTATCTAGAAGAAAGGATGAAGAACATAATGATGGAAGGATTTGATGAATCTAACCTAAACCTAAGATCTACGGAGGAGATTAAGTGGCAAAAGATGGATCTACCTAATTGAAGAGGTATAAAGGAAAACCTAATTGTGAGGTTACAACATGGGCTGAAGTGGTTGATGTTATTGACTGATAAGTCTAAGCAGAAGGCTGAAGGAGAAATTGTGAAGGAGTTGAACAAAGTTGTGATTGCTTGAAGTGAATTTCGAGAAGATCAATGATGGAGATGGAAATGAAGGTTAGTTAGTAAATCAACATATATGTGCGAAGTGGATCTGTATTTGCAAAGTGAGTTGTATGTTTTTCAAATCATACACTATTGTTACTTTCTAACCATTGTATCAGTCTAAATCATTTAATCAAGGTTGACCTAACAATCATTGTATAAATCATTTAATCAAGGTGGCATTCTAATGGAATGTTCTTAAATCCTTTAACCAGGTCACTTTTAACAGTGTTTAAATCCTTTAACAGGGTCACACCTAGCAGTGTGTTTGTAAACTTTTAACAGGGTTGGCTTTTCATAGAGCTCACTTCAGAAGAGTGAAATATTAGTAACATGTTACAAAGTGGTTTTTCCCAAGTTGGGTTTCCACTATAAATCCTGGTGTTATACTTGTGTGAATGTTTTGATGTGATTGATGTTATATTCTGCAAGTTAATTACTTTTGGATAGTGGACTGCATGTTATATGTTTCTGATATATGTTATAGAGACCGAGTTGAATATCTAATTAGATCTGAGATTGTTGAAGTGCTAGAAATTTCAATTGGTACATTTGGACCTAAGAACAACTGATTCACCCCTCCTCTCTATTGTTCTAAATAATTCTAACAGTTGGTATCAGAGCTGTTGGTGCTTACAAAGAAAAATTTAAAGGTACTTGAAGCTAATGATCAAGATGTATAAAATAGAGGTACCGAAAATGAACAAAGAGAACTTCCCTACATGACAAAGTCTGATGAAATTGCATCTAGCTGGTATTGGTGATTCAACAAAGCACTATTTGGAACATGACTATGTTATACCCGCTATACCTTTGACTATCGAGGAGATGAAAGAAAAACAAGAACATAATCAAGCAATATTGGAGATTGCATCTGCCTTAAGCTATCTTGAATTTGAAGATATCAAAGACTGCACTACTGCAAAAAAAAATGTGGGATACTCTTGCAACTATCTATGGTGGAGATACTAATGTATTGAGAGCAAAATTTGAAAGTTTGAGAGGCAAGTTTAATGAAATGAAAATAAAAGAAGGAGAAAATATTGCTCAGTACTGTGGTAGAATTAAGGAGGTAGTGAATGCTATTAAAGGAGCTAATGGAATCATTGATGATGAGACTATTATTGGTAAAGTATTGAAAACCTTTCTTCCTATCTATGCTATAAAAATTTCTACAATTCAAGAATCAAGATGTAACCCTGGTAATGTTCTAACTTTGGAAAGTTTTGTTGGTAAGCTTACTGCTTTTGAGCTATCTAACTATGATAACTACATTGTTCCTAACGTCGAATCTGTATTCAAGTCACAAATGGTTTTGCATAAGTCTAAGAAGGAAAAAGAAAAATGTGTGAAAAGTGATAGTGACAGTGATAGTGGTAATGACACTTCTGATGAGGAACTAGATGATCTTGAGGCACTCATGGCTAGAAGACTACAAAGAGGAAAAGAGAAATATAAAGGTAAACTTCCTATAATCTATTTTTCTTGTAACAAAGTTGGCCATATTGCAGCAAGATGCCCTGACAAGGTTGACAAGGATGAGAGAAGAGAAAGAAAGTACAAGGAAAAGAGAAATGACAGAGATCACCAAAGTTACAAAGACTACAAAGACAAAGGTAAGAAATCATGATATATTGTTAAAGAGGAAACTGACAGTGACACTAGTGAATCTGATGAATGTGATATTGAAGTAGTTTATGTTCCTATGAAAGATGATTCTGATGAAGATGAGAAAATTGCACTTATCTCTTATGTGAGTAAAGGTGATAAATGGATTATTGATAGTGGTTTCTCACATCACATGACTGGTGATAAAAGTAAATTTGAAACCTTAGATCATTACAAAGGTAGAAGTGTTAAGTTTGGTAATGATGCACCATGTCATGTGAAAGGTAAAGGATCAATTAAGCTGATAGATAAGATCACATGTGAAAATGCTTATTGGGTTGAAGATCTTAACTATAGTTTTATGAGTGTTGCACAGTTGAACAGTACTAGTTACCGAGTAGAATTTTATCACATAAAGGCTAAAATATTTGATGCCACTGGTGAACTAATTGGAAGTGGAGAACATACAAAAGTTAACTTGTTCTATCTTGACCTATCTGAAGAAACATGTTTGTTTGCACAATTTGATGATGTATGATTATGACATAAGCGGTTGTGTCATGTAAATTTTGACAGTCTGGTAAATATTAGTAAAAAGAAGAAAGTTAAAGGTTTGTTGAGATTGAAGAAACCTGATAATGTGATGTGTAAATAGTGTCAATTGGGAAAAATGAAAAAAGTCTAGTTTTAAGAGCAAGACATATACTTCTGAAAATATTTTGAAATTGGTTCATACTGACCTTTGTGGACCTATGGGTGTACAAAGTTATTGTGGTGATAAGTACATTATTTTGTTTGTTGATGACTACACTAGGATGATGACTGTAATGTTTTTGAAAGAGAAATTTGATGCATTTCATTTGTTTAAGTGGTATTTGGCAAAAGTTGAAAAAGAAATAGGTAGAAGCCTGAAATGTTTGAGATCTGACTGAGGTGGAGAGTTTATATCAAATGAGTTCAATCTGTTCTATAGTGATAGAGGAATCAAGAGATAGATGTCTGCACCAAGAACACCTCCACAAAATGGTATAGCAGAGAGAAGAAATAGATCAATTATGGATTGTGCAAGAACACTGATGATTGAGAAGAATGTTGCACAAAAATACTGGAGAGAAGTTGTAAGTACAACTTTTTATACCTTAAACCGAGTACAAATCAAGAAAGGTACAAATGCTACACCTTATGAGTTATGGCATGGTTATGCACCTAATGTGAAGTATTTTAGAATCTTTGGGAGTAAATGCTCTATATTGAAAGATAATAGGAATGGAAAATTTGATATAAAAAGTGATGAAGGCATATTCCTATGTTATTCCACTAAGAGAAAAGCTTATAAGTGTTTGAATTCTAACACTAACAAAGTTGTGGAAAGTGTAAATGTTAGAGCTGATGAATATGCAGAAAAGAACGAATTAGAGGGAAAACAAGAACCTAGATATTATAGATATTTTATTTACATGGAAGAAGGAGAGGCAAGTAATTCACTTGAACCAGATGCAGAGTCATGGATAAGCAATCCCGAGCGTCAGGAGGATGCTGTCAAGAAATCAGTAGAAGAAGCTGATAATTTGCATGATGCACCTGAAGATCAAGATCAAGGAGGAAAGAAATCTGAACCTACATTGGCACAGTATGTAAGAAGACATCATAAGCGTGAAAAAATCATTAGAGATAAAGAATCTGGAGTCTTGACAAGAAGTTGAAAGAACCTACATTATTACTATGTGAGTTTGAGACTAAGACATTAAAAGATGCTTTAGACAATGATGACTGGATACAAGCCATGAATGAAGAAATTGATCAGATAGAAAAGAATGATACTTGGACTATGGTGCCAAGACCAAAAGATAAGAATGTTATTGGAACAAAATGGGTATTCAGAAACAAGCTAAATGAACATGGACAAGTCACAAGAAACAAGGCAAGATTGGTATGCAAGGGTTATGCACAAGAAGAAGGAATAGACTATGGGGAAACATTTGCCCCTATAGCAAGATTAGAAGGAGTGAGGACTTTACCTGCATATGTTTCATATAAAGATTTCAAAGTATATCAGATGGATGTCAAATCTACATTTTTGAATGGTATATTAGAAGAAGTATACATTAAACAACTTGAAGGATTTGTTGACCCGAGCAAAAAAAATATGGTTTGCAAGTTGAACAAGACATTGTATGGATTGAAACAAGCCCCCAAAGCATGGTATGAGAGACTGCACAACTACTTGATTAAGATTGGATTTGCAAGAACAAATGACAACATCAATTTGTATATGAAAACTAAAGAAGGTAAAGGGATTTTGTTAGCTGAAATTTTTGTTGATGATATCATATTTGGAGGACAAGATGCCCTATGTCAAAAATTTTCAAATGAGCTGCAAACTGAGTTTGAAATGTCTATGTTTGGTGAAATAAAATTCTTTGTTGGTTTACAAGTTTATTAGATGGAGAAAGGTATCTTTATTACTTAATCTAAATATGTTAAAGAGATACTGAAAACTTTTGGTATGTAGGATTCCAAACCAGTAAGTACTCATATGGCTACTGGATAGAAACTATATAAAATTGATGATACTGCTAAAGTGAATCAGACCTTGTATAGATCTATGATTGGAAAACTACAATATGTTGTCCATAGTAGACCAAATATTTCCCTAGCAGTTGGGATTGTGGCAAGATTTTCTGCCAATCCTAAGGAAAATCATATGATGGCGGTGAAGAGAATACTGAGATATCTGAAAGGGACATAGGATTATGGATTATACTACAAGAAGAATGAAAAATTTGAACTGAGAGTCTACACTGATGCAGATTGGGATGGAAATGTTGATGATAGAAAAAGTACAAGTGGTGGAGCATTCTTTCTAGGAAAGAGATTAGTCTCCTGGACAAGCAAGAAACATAATTGTATTTCCCAATCTACAACAGAAGCTGAGTATGTAGCAACTGCAGTGAATTGTTCAAATTTAGTATGGATCAAGCAATTGTTAAAAGGAATGAAAGAGGAAATCATTGAGCCGGTTGTTATTTTCTGTGATAACACAAGTGCTATCAATATATCAAATAATCCAGTGATGCACACAAAGACTAAGCATGTTGTTATCAAGTATCATTACTTGAGAGAACTGGTACAAGACAAAGAAGGGAGAATGGAATATGTGACTACAAAAGAACAATTTGCAGACATATTCACAAAATCTTTACCTAAGGATACTCATGAATATCTTAGAGGTAAACTAGGGGTGATTCCCCTACTTGAGGCTGCCTAGTCAACTAGGAGCACTGCATCAAATGTGCTACACAAAATATTTGACAAATTAATGCAAAGAAGGTCACACTTTAAGGGTTGCCTAGAGTTGTGAGAAGTAAAGCAGATATGATAATCATTCATAAGAAAGATGACAGAGGGAGAAATACAGCATACTGAACTAACATGAAGACATCTACATATGGAAGATGCAAGTGATAGATACTTATTTGGCATTTTTGTCAAAGAGAGAGAGATTCAAAGAGATTCAAAGGAAAAAGAGGGAGAGATTCAGAGAGATACATAAAAGATTCAGAGGGAGTAACTGTGTATGCGATCAGGCAAGGAAAATAAGTTGTGAATCAAAATGAAGCTAAGGATATTATAAAAGTATGATGCACATAAGTTTTTGGGTTCTTTGGTAAATCATGTGTTATTCATGTGGTGTTGCCATCAATGCCAAAGAGGGAGATTGTTGGAAACTGCAATTGAAACAATTGTTATATTTTCATTGATGTCAAACCTTAACTAGTAAGACAGTTGCTATCTAGGATAGTACCATATCTATTGATTGATGAAGAGGATTAGGGAAAGGAGATAACAAGAGAACCTAAGGAAATGTTGAGTTATTTGATACTTCAATGGGTACTTGATTAGTTGGCACATTGATAAGATAATGTATTGTTTATCTAAGTAAGAAGAAAGACTGAAGAAGTAGGCTTAACCAAGCAAAAGTGAAGAAATATAGTTTAAGCCGAGTGATGTTAGTGTCGACCGAGTGCCAATATATGTTGACTAAATCTAGTGTTGACCAAACATCAGTATATGTCGAGCGATAGGAAATTACTGAGCAAAGACAGTGTTTGTTGAGGAAGATAGTTTGTAGAGATGACCGAGATACACAGTGATGACCAAGGAGAAGAACACAATATTGACCGAGTGTTAGTAATTTACATTTGGAGAAAGAATTGATGTTCCCATCCAACATAGTTGAATTCTTGGGATATGTAAATCATGTTGACTTTATTAATGAGTTGTATGGAGTATTTAATGCATGGTAAATCATTTTATTATGGATCCAAAGAGAATTTTGGAGATGTATCTAGAAGGAAGGCTGAAGAACATAATGATGGAAGGATTCAATGAGTCTAACCTAAACTTAAGATCTACGGAGGAGATTAAGCGGCAAAAGACAAATCTACCTAATTGAAGGGGTATAAAGGAAAACCTAATTGTGAGGTTACAACATGGGCTGAAGTGGTTGATGTTATTGACTGATAAGTCTAAGTAGAAGGCTGAAGAAGAAATTGTGAAGGAGCTGAACACAGTTGTGATTGCTTGAAGCAAATTTTGAGCAGATTAGTGATGGAGATGTAAATGAAGGTTAGTCTATAAATCAACATATATGTGCGAAGTGGATCTGTATTTGCAAAGTGACTTGTATTTTTTTCAGATTAGAAACTACTGTTACTTTCTAACCACTGTATCAGTCTAAATCCTTTAATCAAGGTTGACCTAATAGTCATTGTATAAATCCTTTAATCGAGGTGGCATTCTAATGGAATGTTCTTAAATCCTTTAACCAGGTCACTTTTGACAGAGTGTTTAAATCCTTTAACAGGGTCACACCTAGCAGTGTGTTTGTAAACCTTTAACATGATTGGCTTTTCATAGAGCTCACTTCAGAAGAGTGAAATATCAGTAGCATGTTACAAAGTCATTTTTCCCAAGTTAGGTTTCCACTATAAATCCTGGTGTTATACTTGTGTGAATTTTTTGATGTGAATGTTGTTATATTCTGCAAGTTAATTACTTTTGGACAATGGACTGCATGTTATATGTTTCTGATATATGTTATAGAGACCTAGTTGAATAGATGATTAGATCTGAGATTGTTGAAGTGCTAGAAAGTTCAATTGGTACATCTGGACCTGAGAACAACTGATTCACCCCCCTCTCTATTGTTCTAAATAATTCTAACAAAATTTAGTTCCATGAAATCACAAGGAACAAATACTACTCAAAACCACAATGTCACAAATGCACTCTCAAAGTGTCCACAAAACCCATGAGCTTAAGACTGAACAAAGGTCGGATATAAAACATCAAAGTAATACATCATCACAATGCATGACAAATAAACACAAAAGCATCCATAATGATCATAAGACAAACCCTGAGCCTTTGGTAATCACTTCCTAATAGCCAACTTATTTCCGCCAATAACAACAAAAGAAAATACAACAAAATGTAAGGAAATAATCAAATCAAGCATAATTTTCAATTATTTAGAACATACACTTTCCTAGCTAAAGTTTGATTTGATATAAAATACAACCAGTTTAACCATACTTGTTTACATATATAAAATATTTTAATAAGGACTTATTTACTTATCAAAATAATTATATGTAAATAGATTATATAAAATCATTTGATTAATCAACATTATTATTAATTAATAATATTAATTACTAAACCTTTTTATTTATTTTTTGATCGGTAAAAGGCCTTAGCCAGAGATTTTATTAATAAATTAAATAATATTACAAAGGTTCCATTCTGTGCGAGCACTGGTAGGAAAGAATGGAGAAGAAAACCTCCAGTCTAGCCCAAGACCAAGGTCCAATACTTTATTACAAACATCTTTATGAGGGCATTCCCTCATTTACATAAAAACAGATGAAGGCATTCCTTCATTTACAAAATTATTTTAATTTTAAATCCAAACTCGAATCAGGCTTGATATTGACAATTTTTTTATTTCTCTGTTTCGATATATCTATTTCTCTGTTCCAATATATCTATTTCTCCATTTCATATCCCTCAATAATCCAAAGAAGACGATTTGGTGGTAGCTATGATGTATAATCTGACCCATCCTTAGTTCTCTTAGATTCTTGCCTACTCTGATCCCTTTATCTTTGTTGTCTTGTATACAAGCAGGTACTATGCTCCAAGAAAACACTTGTTAAATAGTTAGAGCATACAATTCCTACTATCTCATATTATATATATTTCTGACGATTCAAAATTGCTAATGGTGTTGTCTTACGGTGTAGCACATACCACTAATATGTGATGTTAAGCATTGTGTTTCTTTATTAAAATGAGAGAGTGTTCATCCATTAAGAAAGAGTAACCTGAATACTAAAAGATATATTTATTAAGGGATAACCATTACACTATACCATTACTACTCTTGATGTTATGAGATGCAAATAATTTCTAATTGCTAATTTGATTTCTAATTTCTAATATCTAATTTCTAATTTCAAATTCTTAATTTATAATTTATAATTTCTATTTTGATTTCTAATTTCTAATTTCTAATTTGATGTTACAAGATCACCTTATACATGGCAAAATTTCTAATCCAGTTATAATCTAGAGAAGAGATGTTAATAGTTATGTCCCATAGGAATGATATACTGCAAACATACGATTATATTCTAACTTATTAAGCAAAGAAAATTATTTCAAATTAATACCATTTTCCTCAACAAATTCAAAGTTTAATGAAAGCTATTAAAGCAAGAAGAGGCTATTTAGTCTGATAAACCATCTTTAACATAAAAATTCTAAAGTTATGGGTCATTTTCTATAAGGGAGTATATCTATTAGAAACTGTTTAGCCATACCACTAATGAGTAATGAAAGTGGCATATGTATATCACTAATTATGGTATTATAATATTTCTATGATTGCTATTAGGATTATATTGTATCTACTTGGTTTAAATTAATTCTCCTGGGTTGATGTTTTTATAGTAAGAGACTAAGAGATATATTTATAATAACTCTGTTTGCAGCTTTGTCACCTATTCTCAGGATTAAAGACTCCTAATCGACTATCTTCATTGGGGCTAGAGATGTACACCAGTATTCCACATTTTATTAAGAGAGGTAGTATACATATATCTACTTTGTCTTCCCTTAAGTTGATTCTAGGCTATCATTATTTACAGAGCATCGTTTTTGTGTTTTTTGTTTTACAATACATCCCAAATCATCGTATTTACAGACCATATAATTCCTAATTTATCCATGCCCGTCAGAATACAGGTGAAAATGAGAGTTTCCATAACAAATCGTACTATTCTCATAGAAAAGACTAGTTTCTTTACAAACTAAGATAGAGATATATACAAGAATATAAAGAGTATAAGTATGTTACTGTACAAATATGTTACTATAATGAATGTAACTATGCTAAAGTTAAGTAAATGAATGTAACTGTAAGCAACTATAGATTAATAAAAATATGAACTCTTTTATTCTTATTCATTCTAAGGTGATTGTATGCAAATATAAATGCCCCAGTACCCAAGATGGCCTATTTTCTGGGTTGATTTAATCCTTCAAGAACTTACCTATATGTTCTTTCCATGAGATGCTAAATTTAGTGACATGCAGGGAAAGGAAGATACTAACATCAGTATAAGAAACTTCAAGCTGAACCAAGGATGCTTAGAACCTTCTCTCAAATCTATGAGCATCATCTTCATTGTCCAACTAGACCCTACTCCTCTTTAAGGCTGAAACTATGGAATTTTAAATTCTTAGTGTGAAACTTAGATGTTCAAGAGCATGGTACTGTTTATTTGCTTAAGGAAAGATAAACATGACCTAATCCATCAGGATCTTTATTGAATTGTTTGAACAAAATAAACTGAGATTTTACCAATTTTAAGTATTGAGGTCCTATCATGCTCACAGTAAGAAATATACTAAACACTATAGCATATAACTATATACCCATGCTTTTGTGTACATTATTTACAGAAACTAGGAATTATATACTATATCTACAAAGTTTTATGTCCAAGTCTGAAGCTAGTATAGCTAAGTACAGTACTAATAATCTATCTATCTATTATGATATATGACCTCCTTATCTGACCAACACATGATGACCCTAATTATTTGGCTTCATCTTTCTGGACTACGGTGCAACTCCAACTGGTCTCATTTTTAACCATCACCACTATACATTCGACTTGTTCCGCTTCCTTCCTAGAGTGTCGGGTACACCTGGTGACTTTCGATGCCATGATGTGTAGGTTTGATGGCTTCACTTGATCAAGGATGCTTGGTATATTAAAACCTTCCTTTCACCAGTAGTTAAGGAGCCATTCTGATTCCACCTCCTCAGACAGGATCTCATGGAAGAGGAAATCCAAGTTTCTTTGCATCTCCGGCCAATGAATGTCAAACCTACCTTCATCTTTGAAGGTTATCATAGGTATGCGCTATGACTGGGGCACTTCATCCAACTTTTCTACCTCAATTTTCATCATAACCTCTAGATATGGGATTGTAAGGAGGTTGTCAACACAATGTACCATGTTTTCCAGTCCACCAAGATGATCCTCATCAACGATTTCCCTTGCCACCTGTAAAATCTCTTCCTTTGTCTTGCCTACAAAAGTTGAAATTGCAATGAACTTACCTATAATCGCTCCATTGGTTCTAAAAGTATGATCGTTGTCGAAGTACTGGTCTCCCATCACTCTCTATAGCCCTTCTAGTTGAGTCTGGCATGGGCTTCAGGACCTGGTTCCATCTTTCAGGCAAGATGGGTCCTCTAAAAGCCATCACTCTGTTTCCTTTAGTATAGAAGGTGATTAGCCTTGATTCCATGGCTAGGTAGACCTCGTGCCTAGGTGCAGTAGTGCGGGATAAAGGCATGTGTCTGTCATTGTATACTTATAAATCTAGGGCTGATACTAGAAGTGGTATCCATGATTAGTTATCAATCCATCTATGTGTCATCAAATATTGAGGTTGAGCAGGGTTAAGATCTAATGATCGCTATCCCGATTACTGCTAATACTGAGTTCTTCTAATGGAGCAGCTCGACCATATTGATTAATCATAATTTGATAGAATTCTAAAAGGATTATTCTACTTAATAAGTAATCCTAATAATCCAGTGTTAGCTATTTGTTATAATTTTGGATGTTGCAAATTTATCTCCATCATATAGTAATGATGATTATTGGTGAAGAGCCTTGCCACTATCTCGATAACCTGCATGTTCTATCGGGATAACTCTTAAAGGATATATACATCTAATGGTAATAATTTAAGGTATCATTAAGTCCTAGTGATCTCATTTCATTTTAATCATTAAGTTATCTCTCTATTGCCAAATTAATCTACTATAATTGGAATGAGCTAGAAAGCTAATAATCATAGATTAATACTAGTAAAGGGCATTATGTTTTTCTATCCGATATGGAGGACCTATTAAAGTCTGGAGGATATCCTACTAGGTTCATGACCGGTCTCCAAGGGTTGATGGTAATGAAGAGTGGATACACTAGCCTAAGGAGTTATTGTGAGAGGGACACCTGAGGCTAAAACAACTGTCACCAGGGAATAATCCTATACTAAGCTTACCTACCTCTGTATACACTTCACCACTGGGGCAATGGTATGCCTAGGAGATGAGACATACATACCCTTTTCATGTGATCAGAAGATAAGAAAGATTATTAGGTCTGTGACATCTTAAGGTTGACAGTGTAAAAAGCGTTATAAGTGGGGTTAGAGTATACATAGTGTATTATATTTCTTGCTAAAAATAAAAAATTCAAGGTTGTATATATTTTAAGATTTAGTTATTTAATAGGTCCCGATATCTTAAAAATGACTACATCTCTTAAGGATTAGTCTGCCCATAATCATTTCCACTTATATCTTAATACCCTGATATCAAAAACTACATTAATATAACTGATATCAAATTGTAATTTCGTCTACAATACTGACTATAAGGTCCAGGAGCTCTAAAATGTATGTATCTATAATTTTTTCTTCGTCCTTGAGATTTTACTAGACCTAACTATAGGGGAACTATAGGTAATCTACAAATATTAGAGGGTTTACACAAAAATCCCTTCAGCACCCTGATTAGCCAGCTTATCCGCATCTATATTCCCTTCCCTGTAAATATGTTTTATTTCATATTGGGGAATGGTGTCAAGGATTCTTATGACATCTTCTAGTTTCGAATTGTGGATCCAGTTTGGAGTCTTTCTAGTTCTAATAGCATTGATAATGATTTGAGAATCTCCTTCAATTTCAACCTTGGTAAGGTCTAGTTGTTTACATAATTTAAGACCTTCTAGTATCGCCTTGCATTCTGCCATGTTATTAGTTGTAGGATTGATGGGCCTAGCATATTTGGTTATGATTTCTCCACTCCATTTATGAATTATTCCTCCTATACCTGCTATACCCGGGTTGCCTCGAGAGGCCCCGTCAAAATTTAGTTTATACCAACCTTCTTTGGGTAATGACCATTTGCATATGCTTCTATCTAATTTTGACTTGCTACCCCCCTCTTCCATATAATGGTGGGATTTTTAAATGGAGCCATAAGTTTCTAATCTTATTGTCCCATTGTTTAAATGAATTCTCCAAACTCATCTTATCTCTAAGTTTATTATTTATTACTTCAATGATTGAAGTTTCAATTTTGTTGATAATCGATGTACAACCAAGCTTTTGGTCAGTGAAGATTCTTCTGTTTCGTTCTTTCCATATTTCCCAAACTACAATAGATGGGGAGATGACCCATATGTCCTTGTACAGGCTGTCCTTATTTAGAGTGGGCCATGCTTTAAGACAATCAACAAGATCGAAGGGCATAGTTGCCTGCCAATCTAGACATTTACATAACCATTTCTAGCACTTTTGGGAGAATGTGCAGTTTAAAAGTAGGTGGTTGACATCTTCTTGAGATTCGCATAAAGGGCATCTTGAGGGTCCCTCATAGCCTAATCTCCTTAATCTATCTACAGTAAGGATTTTCTTTTGTAATGTTGTCCACAGGAACATTCTTGCTTTGGGAAGGCATGCCTTGTTCCAACATAAGTTTAGAGGGATATCTAGGGAATCCAGATTATGATCCTGCACAATTGTTTTATAACCGTCCTTCACATTATATAATCCATTATTTGAGCCTGCCCAAATAAGGTTATCTTCCCTATTTTTCATCGTAACAGCTCTGTCTTTTAAAGTGTCGATGAGTTTGAGTTTTTCTTCATTTTCTATTGGTAAATCAATCACTAATTTCCAAATTTGATCCTCTCCAAGGGAGATATAATCCTTCAAGAAAGTACCTCTAATATTTTTACAGGAGTCTATGAAGCCTTGAGAGAAACCTAACTTAGTGAGGGGGGTATTACCGCCCCAAGAATCTTCCCAGAAGAGGGCCTTGTCCCCTTTTTCAATATCCCATGTAAGTAGATTATTAATAACTCCTCTAGACTCTTTAATAAAGTTCCAAATACGGGAATCTTTTACATGGGTTCGGGATCTAAAGATATTGATAGGGTCCACATTTGGTATATATTTGTGCAAAAGGATTGTGGCCCATTTGCTACTAGATTCCTTATATAACCTCCATATGAGTTTGGCACCTAGTGCTTTGTTCTGCCATTGAAGATTTTTTATACCTAATCCCCCTAGGGAGATTGGTTTACACAAATTATCCCATTTTATAAGGGCTAACTTTTTATCCTCTGTTGGACCTTGCCAATAGAAATCTCTAAAAAGCTTGTCTAAGCTAGCTTTGACATTGACTAAAAGAGGTAGTATCGACATCTGATAGGTTGGGATGGCTGTCAATACCAATTTTATCATTGTGGCCCTTCCGCTTTTGTAAGCCATTTACCTTTCCAGCTTCCTTTTTTAGATTGGATTTTGGATAAAACTTGTTCCCATAACTTAGTGTAGTGAATTCCCTTATCTAGGGGGATCCCTAGATATTTACATGGAAATTTACCAATTTTATATCCCAGGATGTTGCATATCTGTCAAGCTCTGGCTAAGGATGTGTTGATTAAAAAGACTTCAGATTTACTTGGATTGACTATCTGTCCTAATGTCTTCATATATATATCAAGAACTTCTTTGAAAGCTCTAGCTTCCTTACAGGTAGATACTCCTGGGAGTATGGTGTCATCAGCAAATTGTTGATGAGTAATATTAGGGACTTGTTATGTAACTTTGATACCTGCAATTTTTCCTGTTAAGTGAGCTTTGGTTATATATCTACCTAGAGCTTCAGCCATGATTACATAAAGGAAAGGAGAGAGGGGATCACCTTGTCTAATACCTCAAGAGATTTCAAAGAAGCCTTTGGGGGTACCATTAATAAGGAGCGAGATTTTTGGTGTGGATATATAGCTAAAAATTAGATTAATCCATTGTTTAGAGAATCCAAAAGCTTCTAGGCATTTGCAAAGAAATCTCCAACCTACTTTATCATATGCTTTTTGGATGTCAATTTTAATTAGCATACAAGCTTCTTTGTTGTATTGTGTTGTATGGACTAATTCTTGTGCTATTATGATTCCATCTAAGATAGAGAAATTAGGAATGAAGTCGGTTTGTTCTTCTGAGATGATCGATGGCAGGAATGCTTTAAGTCTATTCGCTAAGCATTTGGAGAGGATTTTATAAATAGTGTTGCAAAGGGATATAGGTCAGTAATCCCCTGGTTCGATGCACTCATTCTTCTTAGGAATAAGAGTTAAGAAGGTGTTATTAATTTCAGTTAAGAGTGTTCCAGAATTTATGGTGGCTTCCACTGCTTGCCATAAATCTTCTCCCAAAAAGTGCCAGCATTTTTGGAAGAAAGCTGCCTGAAATCCGTCTGGTCCCGGGGCTTTTTCGGGGGCTAATTGGAATACTGCTCTTTTAACTTCTTCAATAGTAAATTTTCTATTCAAACATTTATTATCCGCATCAGAAATTAATTTGGGGATAGATGAGAGCATTTCTTTTTGTGCTCTAAGGTCAGTAGATTTATTATTGTTAAAAAATTTTTTGTAGAAATTAATGAACTGTTCAGCTATATGCTTGGGGTCATCCGTAAGAGCACCATTATCGTCACGAATTTTGGTTATTCTATTTATACTTCTTTTGTTATTAGTGTTGTTGTGAAAAAAATTTGTATTACAGTCACCTTTTAACCAGTTTTCTCTAGACTTCTGTCTCCAATATATTTCTTCTTTTAGTAAGATCTCCGCATGTTCTGCCATAAGTTCTTTTTCTCTTAAATAACTTGTTTCATTCATCCCTTTTTCTATGACTAGCTTGTTTAGACAGTCTATTTCATATTCAATTTTGTTTTTTTGTTCAAAAATATTATTAAACTTTTCCTTGTTCCAATCTAGTATCTTGTGCTTAATGATCTTTAATTTCGCCACTAAACAGAACATTTTAGATCCAGTAATTTTATCTGTTTCCACCATTGTTCTAAAAGTGACATAAAGTCCTTAACTTGAAACCACATGAATTCAAACTTGAAAGGACTTTTAGGAGGTTTATAGTTTTCCACGATGGAAAGTCTTACTGGAAAATGATCAGAGCCTACAAATGTTAGGATTTCTACACTTGTACTATGATTTAGAACCCCCATGTTGCCACTAATCAAGAATCTATCAAGTCTTTCTGCTATATGGCTGAATCCTAATCTTCTATTATTCCAAGTGAAAATGTCATTATTGGTTTTAATGTCTATTAAATTACTAGTTAGGACCCATTGGCTAAAATCCTTCTATGATTGTGAAATATATTGTGACCCTCCGTATTTTTCGTTGCAATCTAAAAGTGCATTAAAATCACCACCTAAAATGTGGGTATCATTGGGAAATAACGATAATTGATTCTGTATTTCCTACCAAACTTTTCTCTTTTCTATACTTTGGGTAGGGCCATAAGTATTAATGAGTTTAAATTTTAAATTTGTCTTTAAACTTTTCACTAAAATTAATAACCAATTATTATTTTTCGACACTACCTCAATCACTACTTTCCTAGGATCCCATATAGCCGCCAAACCCCCAAATGCGACTGTTGAGTGGACTATTTTAGATTTCCATATGCCTAATTTGAGGCTGAACTTCAAGCTTTCCTCCTTATTTAACTTAGTTTCCTGTAATATTATTATTTCTGATTCAAAAGAGTTTAGATATCTTTTTAATAGTCTTTGTTTGTTAGGGGCATTCATGCCCCTAACGTTGCAAGTTGTGATTTTCATTGCCCTTGGGGAAGGCTCTTCCCCTTCCCAGCATTCAGCATATCAAATAATTTATGTTGATTTTCAACATTACAAGCAATATTTCTCAGTTCATTAATGGATTTCCTACCTCTTTTTTTCTTTGTCTTACTGATATTTGGACATGAGAGACCTTCCCTATTTATGGCAATACCTAATTGCCTATCCTTATTTGTTATCCCATCCATGCATCTGATAGAATCTTGTTCCCTCTCTTCTAGATCATTGCTTGAGAGAAAATTCTCTGTATTGACATTATGTTCAAATTCATAATCATCCATTCCGTTCCCTGAATTAATGAGAGTCTTCTTGATCTATAATTTCTTTGCCATAATCTTCTAGGATATTGTCCATGTTAATTCCCAATTTTTTATTAAGGGATTCAAGTTCTATGGGTAATGATATAGAAGGGGCGAGGTTATTCTAAAGATTGTTGCCCTGCTGTATTATAACCTCAGCTTTCACACGGTCCTCCTCAATATTCTTCTTGATCATAGCATGTTCTATAATCTTTTTTCCACTATCCTTCATAATGTTTTTGGGGCTATATCCAAATTCCTCATTGATAAATTTTGTTTCTATAGGTGGATAATCTAGATGCACTATTCTCTGTTGATGTTCACAGATTTCTTCTGATTTATCCATCCTGACTTCCTTGCCTTCATTTATATTTTTTATTAAAAGATTCCTTTGTAGGATAAGTTCTTCCCTGTTGCAGATTTCATCCATGAATCTATCCATTAGTTCATCAGTGACCTTTTCTCCTAAGTATTCCGCAATTGCATTAACCTCTCTCTCACATTTCTGTTCTTCATTCTCAATATCTGTCAAAGTCCCTTCCTCATCATTCCTTACATCATCTAAACTTTTGACAGCCTCATCTACAGCTGTTATGCTTAGATTGGGAGAATGCTCACTCACCTCTTTACTCGATTCAAAAACTATATCTAGCTTTTCATCATTTTTAAAAATTGAGGTAAATTCATTTTCTTTAGGAATACTTGGCCTTATATCTGAATTATGCAGAGTATTGCGAGAATTAGTTGTATATTGAAATACTTCTTTATTGACATCTAACTGAACTATTTTGGGTGCTGCCACATCCTCCCTTTGTGCAAAAGTAGGTGTTTTACCAAGGCTTTGTTCTAGCTTCTTGAACATATTCTGCTCCTCCCTTATGATTTTTGTGGCCATGTAGTCGCTTTGAGGTTTTCTATGCTTAGGAGTAGAGGGAGCCCTCTCCGTATTCTTGTCAATGTTGTTGCAGATAACAAACCCTCCCTTATCTTGGAGGAAATCTACCTTAATGCCCGTGTTCTTTATTTGATAAGTAGGTATAGCTATTGAGTTGAAAGGACAAACGGGGGTGTCTTCCATTTCCTCTATGAAATCCTCAACAATGGTAGGGTTGATGACTACCGAGCTTGATTTAAAGCATAATCTGATAGGAGGAATTATTTTTTGATGAATATTCATTTTAACTATAATTATTTTCTTTGCTTGATTATGTTCATTTTCAACTGTCCCAATAAATTTTCCAATCTGATTGCCTATTTTTCTAAGAGATTCTTGCCAAGTGCATTCTAGGGGAAGGTTCTTAAGGAGGATAGCTTTGTCCACCATGAAGTCCGTGAGTTTTTCAGGGTTGAAGAGGGGAATCCAATCAAAAACTGTAAATGATATACTTCTAAATTTAGGGCATCCTTCTGATAGTATTTTCTTTTTAAGGGTTTTATTACTAAAATCTAAATAAATGAAATATTTAGCAAGAATAGAGATAGCTACCTTTTTATGCCACTGAGATTTCAACCAAGCGGCTATGTTGTAGACTGTAGCTCCGACTCCATTCCACCTACATATTATCCCTGAACCTACACAAACATTCTGAATTCTTTCTATGCAACCATCCTTAAGATCTAGATTAGTAGCCTCAATTTCAGAATGAGATTGTTTAGGGTTTGATCTCATGGTATCTTCCTTTTCACAATATTTTTCCTTAATGATATCAGAACACCTATGGGGGGGAATAAACAGAGCTATTTTGTACATCCTCATACCTGCGATGTGGAGGTGTGTAGGGCTTCATGTCCTACTTGCCCTATTCCCTTTTGTGAACTATCTTCCTGTTGTTTGTGCTGCAATCATGCAACGAAGCAGTATGTTTGAAAGACATATCTTTCGGATCCAATCTTGATAAACGCTTATGGGGTGACGAGTATACAGTTGCCTTCTCTGCTTCAAGTTTATCAAATTTATTGTTGATTGGTAGAGAAAAGGGTACATGTTTCTAAGAGAAATTTTGTGTTCTACATTTCATGTTATGCTTTTTTGCCCTCCTGGCATTCTGTTTGTGGGTCGGCAGCCATGAGAAGTCCTGGGTAAAAATAGGCATCTCTCGTGGTGATGCCCTAGAAATAATTCTAGGGGAAGAATGTTGTAATACCCAATCATCCTTGTGTTGGATGGCCGAGGTTGCTGCTAAAACACACTTTCCCGAATGCGGTTTCCTGAGAAGAGCCTTAGGGGCCGAGCAACGAGCTATATGAGAAAATTTATCTGCATACTTTGTTTTGGCGAAGAAATTGAATTGGGAGTCCAGAGATTCGATAGAGCAGATGCGAGTTGTCGAAAAAGGCAGAGCCATATTTTTTTTTATAATTAGATTTTTGGAGTATTAAAAATAATAAAAGATTTGAATGGTAGGGTCATAACTTTCTATTCAATACTCAAGATTTAAAATTGCTTGAATTAATTACTAAACCTTTTTAAATAAAACATATTAATAATAATAATTAATAAATATTAATATTAATTAATAAATATTAATATTAATATTTATTATTATTAAAATATTAAAATAAAATTTAATTTAAAATTTTTATATAAAATAAAATTTTATTTAAAATAATTTACAAGTAAAAAAAAAGAGGGGGATGGGAATCTCTAGACCCCACCCCACATCCCCCTAAGCCTGCGACACTGCCATGGCAAGTCGCGGCCTTGCCATTGGCTTTTCTAGCGGCATTTCCACTCGACTTTACCCATGACACTCTCACTAGCTTTGCCCGCAGTGGCCTAGGCAAGGGTAGGGTCGAGCCCTCCCCATGCCTTATATATATATATATATATATATATATATATATATATATATATATATATATATATATATATATATATATATATATATATATATATATATATATATTTATTTATTTATTTAAATTATTTATTTATTTATTTAGATCGGAAAAAGGCCAAAGCCAGAGGAATTTTTATCAACTCATAAAATTGAGACATGATTCTCCATTCAGTGCGGGCACTGGTAGGAAAGAATGGAGATGAAAACCTCCAGTCTAGCCTGAGACTTATGTTTAGTTTATTCAATAAGAAATTTTACTTTATTATAGAGTTGAACAGATAGGGGCATACCCCTATTTACAAAGTCATAAAAGATATACATCGCATAGCCTACCTTAGAAAATATTCCCTTTTGTTCCTAAGACTACTAGATACGTCTACATTTCCTTCTTTGCCTTTTGGATTCCTACTCATCATTTTTAATGGGGGTTCTTTTAGCTTCCTTCTTAATACCTACAAAGGAATCTGTATAGAAAATATTAGCAATACTCATGCCTAAGTTAGTGACATATCTATTAAATCAAAATACTACACAAATGATACCTTGGTTTCCCTCCTTATGTATTGCATTCATCAGATGTTAGTCTTGATGTTTTAGCTACCTTAGCCATATTTGTTGCCTTTTAAGGACTAGAAACATTCATTATAATAAAATTAAAGAGATGCCCTAGAAGCTTATAATCATTTTAGCCTCTTGTTTTCAAAAGATTGTAGTTAATATACCATCTCCCTTCGATGTGTGCTAATCTTTTACAACCCATGAGTGTTCTTCGCTTATCATTTTTCAAAAATATTTAGCATTGAAACCCAATATTCTAATCATTAACCATCCATAACTAATATCCCTCCTCTTCAAATTGAATTTTTAGAGGTGTCTATATTCCTTTTACCATCGTATATAGTTCATTACTAATGTGATAATTTATTTATTTGTATAAATTATGTGTAACTTATTAATGTTTCAATCCATAAGCCATCTAGATTTAAAAATTTACTCCTATTCATCTGATGTCCTATTTAACAAATCCTTCATAGCTAAAGCCTAAGAATCTTCATACATATTACATTCACCCTTATCTTCTTCTCATCTGATTATGGGGATAGATAATCCTTATTCTTTCGAGGTTACTCCAATTATAATTTAGTCTTGCTAGTGATGCCTTAATCTCTAATTCATCATAGATCAGATAATTAAAGATACCAAATAATATTAATCCTTTAAGGATTCACCAATTAAAGCTACATTTGAGTAATAGATACTCTTTTGATCAGATAATTGCAAGGCAGTGAAGAGAAATATTTCCTACATTCCTTAGTTGAATGATCAAGCATTTGATTATGACATTTCATCCATGGCTCTGAGGTTTTTTGGAGAAGCTTCACTTTTCTTCCTTTTTCTAATTATACCACCATTTCCAATCATTTCCTCTGCTACTTCTTCATTCTCTGAATCACTGAAGCCTTCCCTGTCTGTGTTCCCTACATCATCTTTATGCCAATATGTGTAAAACCAGTCTCCATCTTTTGGGGCCCTAACATGAAAATAATAAAATACAAAATCCAAATTCCTTCTAATAATGGGGCCTCTAGATAATAATGTTGCTAGGTCGTCAGTATTTAGGATAGGGGATGCAAGGACCGGTCTTCCATTGATCATATGAATGTTATATAATCTAGGTTTTGTAATGGTTAGATCTCCCTTAATATTGTAAATTAACTAAATCCATACCTCCTAGATATTTGTGCTTGAAGATGTGTGCGTAGAGCCTTCCAATATCCATTTTTCCTGGATCTACCTAAATAGCTGGAGCAATGAACATTGCTGGAATATCAGAGTTTACTCGGTAATGATCCTCATTATTGATGAATTTAGGCCCTAAAATCCTACATACAACCCTAAGGGTGAGAGCGTGGGTGCTAAGCATAACAGATTTAAGCCTTTTAATAGTGATTATGCCATCCTAGGCAACCTGAGGCTTGGACCCTTTCAGCTTGATGGGGGTTGTCATATTCCCAGAGAAGAAGAGCATAATTTGCCGAGAAGACTTAAAGAAGGATGGGGGAAATCAATTATTTATAATACTCCCAAACGCCTTTTCCTTTTCTGTCTAATTATCTTCCTGATTCTTGGACTACAGTTGTTGATAAAGGGATAAATTTAATATAATGTCTATGAAATTAGAAATGGCTAGGAAAGTTGAAGTCTAAAGGATGAACAGTCATTTTCAGTTACCGTTACTTTAGCAATTTAATGAATATAAGACAGATATTATTTAAATATAATTAAGGACAGAACAAATTTACTATACCTTACTAGATAGCTAATTTATATATGAGATCTAAATTTATACGTGATTAAGATAAATTATAAATTTGTATTATATATATATATATATATATATATATATAATATTATTTCACCTGTGTTTTTTGAACAAGCTTTTTTAAATAGAAATAAATTCCCCTCTCTCTCTCTCTCTCTCTCTCTCTCTCTCTCTCTCTCTCTCTCTCTCTCTCTCTCTCTCTCTCTCTATATATATATATATATATATATATATATATATATATATATATGTATGTATGTATGTATGTATGTATGTATGTATGTATGTATGTATGTATGTATGTATGTATGTATATGTATGTATGTGTATATATATGTACATATATATACATACGTATGTGTGTGTGTGTGTGTGTCTATATTTCCAATAGAATTTTTTTATGAGGAATATATAGAATTTTTTGCAAATCAATCTGGTAGGTTTAGAAATCTAAATTTTTTAATAAACTTTGGAAGTTTTCCACCAAGATTCAATGAAACCCTAAATGTTTTTTAAACCATATGTTTTCCTAATGTTCTCAAAATAATCCTAGGGTTTCACAAATTTAATATTGACATGAATTTCTTCCACACAAAACAACCTTAATGACTTTTCTTTTCAATTTCAAAAATAATGGATAAACCATAATACAACCATTCCAAAATCAACAACCAAATTTTGGCAAACACAAAGAAAATAATATTTTCAAAAGGAAATATTTACAAGAGTTTTCAAACCCTACCTTAATCCACTATCTGGTAAGCAACAATGAACATCAACTCAAAACTTTGAAAATCTCAAGCTTTCAAAAATTCCTTAACTTCCAAATCTAGACCAAAACATGTAATCTCATAAAAAAAGCTCCTTCTAAAATGACCAAAAAGACTTTAATAAAGTAAACTAGGAATTTGAGTTAAAAACATGCAACTCCCAATAAAAAATTAGAACTCAACTTCAACCTTGTTTTTATCAAACTCCTTTGTATGCTTAATTATAATTAATAATAATATACAACTTTAAATTAAATAACATTTAACTCAACTTTAAATTAGAATTCTTAATTTGATTTATTAAATTAAATGTGCAATTAAATTGCATAATAATATTTTAACTGGAATTAACATTTATAGCATATTATTAATATGCAACTTTGATATTAAATATCAATTATATTAATTATGCATTTAATTCTCAGTTTAGATTTAATATTTAATTAAATCCTAAATTTCCATAAACAGACTTTTTAATTAATTCCCTTTAATAAATATAAGTATTTAATTAATAAGAATCTTATTAATTAAATATCTATATATTTAATAGTTTAATATATGATAAGGTATAATTATTAATCTCATAATTAAATCCTTAATCCGCTTTAATACAAAAACATCATCGAACTCCATAACATATAATAAGAAGGCAACTGACCAATTCAAACTACAACAATCAAGCCTAAAGGAAGGGTTCACAAATTCACACCTTGATGAATTCATATAGGTAGAAAATTAGATACTTGTCCATTATCTCAGGACAATAAATGGCTTAGGTTGGGATTTGGACATGTGTCTTATCTTCCCTCTCATACTATTGAGATATTGTGATAGGGTACGCTCATCCTAACAATTCAGGGAAGTCGATGTTAATACTTTCATCCATACTTTCAATCAACACACACATGAAAAGTGGCCTAAAAGAGTTTGACAATAAATATTGAAAAATGATACTATGGGGGGGCAAAAAGTCTACAAACAAGTAAGGTTACAAAGTTTTCATAGTGGTGCTACATCATATATCACTATAATACATGATAGGTTCTTCATGTCCACTAAACTCAAAAGGTATAAGATGATAGCCTGGTGTGACCACCCTTTCATCACAAGTGCTACTAGAGCACACACTCTCTATTGGGGATTCTACATCCTTGACAACAATAATGGACTCTACTAGTCTCTTGGATCCCTTCCTATCTAAAGATGGCTCTTCACACTTTTCCTCACAGGTTCAATGAATAAAGTGGGCTAGGGTTTCATAATGCCCTAGAGTCTCATGATCTCCTAGGTGTTCTACCCAAGAGAGATCATACTTATCATGAGCTCTCCAAATCCAAAGTACAATGAGAAATCAGACTCTCTTATGAGGGGTGCATCAGAGTTTTTTCATGTGAAACATCAACGGTGAGAACTAGTATATAAGAGGAAATGGATAAACTTAAATCATACACACTAGAAAGTTACTAATATTAGATGCATCTAATGCAAATGTGACTTAGTAACTTTTGAAAAATGCGACGAGTAGTTTATAAGCTATAATCCTTCTTATATGAAAATATTACACAATTCAATTGGGGACCTAGGTGCTTGACCCAATTGACCTACTAAGATAAAACATACATCCTAAACTTTATAGATACATAGTAAATGATATATATTATTTCAAACTATGCACAATGCATTTAAATGTAAATAGAAATACTATGAGTTATTTTCCTAAATTATATCTTTTCACATCAGATTATAACACTCGTGCATAAACCACACAAGGGGCACAAGGAGCAAGCCAACTACTCACAACAAATCCATCACATTGATAATTTATAACTTCATGAGAAACAATCTAAGAAGATATCCTAGTGTTGTAACACATGTACTAGTAATGGATTGAGCCTTAGTAGGTAATTCAATCATGACAACTGAAAGACAAGAACATATCAAAAAAAGTCAAGAAATAAATACATGATGTATAGTCATAAAAATAATAATCTGAAATACGAGAGAGTTATATATCTAAGTTTTGTTTCAAATTTCAACTACTAGATATCTAATGGGTGTACAAGATTCCCAGAGTTCCCAGTGTAGAAACTCAGACTCTGATACCAGATATATGCCCCCACTAGAGAACCCAAGAGAAATTAACCTAAAACATGATACTAAGTCTACATAATATTTTTTTTTTCTTAAGAATTTACATAACAATAATGAATAACAATGCATAAGCAATACAACATAAGAAAACTCATATCCTAAATGTAACTCAATCACTGATTACAAATCCCAAGGGCTCCATGATGTAGAATTACGTGTGTTAATTAATTATTAAGAATAACTACAAGTACAAAAAAAACTCACTTATAATGCAAATAATTAACAAGTACATCATCATATAAATGTAACATAGATACAACTGATACCACAAGGTATACATAATAAACCAACATCTAATGCAAAACCTGTAGGGTATGTAATAATAAATCAAGTACAAAGTACATGTACAATATATGAAAGATAAGAGAAAAACTCCAAAGATGAAAGAAGAAGGTAACTGCTACAAGGATCATTCAACACTGGTACAAGAATGTCAAAATCTTAAATGATAATAGAATCACTACCACCCGACCACATGGAACCTAGAAGTCCACTCCCATTGTGTTGAGGAGATAACATCAGACCCCACTAAGATATAAATCAAAAAAATCAACCATGATGTATAACCTAAGTAAGGGATCTTGAAATCTCTCTATATCAAGAAGTACTACTCACATGTAAAGGTAATACACACTAATCTAGAGGCAACCAACACATGCAAAACTAAGATGCATATAGGGAAGTGTCATCACATACGTCTAACCCTTGAGTTTTGTCCTAGTAGCCTCTCTAGACTCTGGCTCTCAAGTGACCATATGCGGTATCAGTAAAAATCTCATACATACAAGGCTACTAACAATGCCAAAAAACACATGCCACATTGGATGGAAAGCATCACCTCATCCTCCATCCTAGCCTATACTAGCACTCAAGCATGGGTGAGGTACACAAGTCTTATTAATTCATTTTAAAGCCCCATTTAATGTATTATGTTATCACTTTATTAGGTTACTTACAATAAGTGATCCTAGTAGCCACTTGTGGGCCCCGACATTTATTACAAGCCACTCCCATCTATACACCTAGATAACCCACCATGATCTCATAAAACCATATAAAATATAATGATCATAAATCCAATTCCATGAAATCACAAGGAACAAATACTGGTTCTCAAAACCACAATGTCAGAAATGCACTCTCAAAGTTCCCACAAAACCCACGAGCTTAAGACTGAACAAAGGTTAGATATAAAAGATTGAAGTGATCCAACATCACAATGCATGACAAATAAACATAAAGCATCCATAATGACCATAAGACAAACCCCGAGCCTCCGGTAATCACTTCCTAATAGCCAACTTATTTTCCTCAGTAACAACAAAAGACAATACAATGAAGTGTAAGGAAATAATCAAATCAAGCGTAATTTTTAGTTATTTAGAATATACACTTTCCTAGCTAAAGTTTGATTTGATTTAAAATACAACTAGTTTAACCATACTTGTTTACATATATAAAATATTTTAATAAAGGCTTTCTACTTATCAAAATAATTATATATGTAAATACATTAAATAAAATAATTTGATTAATCAACATTATTATTAAAATTAATAATATTAATTAATAAAAATTAATATTAATTATTTAATATTAATATTAATTATTAATAAAATATTAAAATAAAATTTAATTTAAAAAATTCATGTAAAATAATTTTTTATTTAAAATAATTTACAAGTCAAAAAAAAGGAGGGGTTGGGAGCCCTACGGACCCCACCCTATGGCCCACTAAGCTTGCGACATTGCCAAGGCAAGCCACAACCTTGCCACTAGCTTTGCCAACGGCATTGCCACTGAGCTTAGCCCATGACACTGCCACTAGCTTTGCTCACGATAGCCTAGGTAGGGGTAGGTCCAAGGCCAAGCCCTCCCCTTGCCTTTAATAAATAAATTATATTGTATGCAATGAAATGTATTGTTAAGAACATAAAAACAAGTTAAACATTCAACAAAACAATCTAAAACAACACTTATGATTAGACCAAAGAAGCTAAGCTAAAAACCAAAAAGAATGCAAACCTTGCACCCCCTCAAGCAAGTCTCCTTTGTTGAAGAGATGTTGTCCAACGATAGAGATATGTGTGCTCAAGATGCTTCAAGCTTCAATGGTTTTTTTAGGAGGATTTTGACATGGTAATGGTAATTTGGTAGTTTTTAAGCTCTCAAATTAGCATTATAACTTTGCATAGATGGTGGATGAAAATGAAGAGAAAGAGGGTTCAATTTATAGGCAAGAGGAGAGGTGAATGAACAGTCAAGATGCAAAACCTGAGGAAGGGTCAAGATGCATTTGAGACAAAGCACATGGATTGTGCTTTCTCAAATGCCTCTCATTGTGACAAGTGTCACAATGGGAGAGGTTGGAAGGTGTGGGAGAATGTGACCATTTTGGGAGATGTGAGAGGGGACAAATATGTAAGAGGGAGATGGAGTGTGTAAGGGATGTGTAAGAGCATTTAAGGTTGACATGAGGTGAGAGGATTGAGGGATGTGAGGATGTGACATGAGGGTTGACTTGGGTTGGGTTAGGATTTCTTAATCCATGGATTATGATTGTGAAAATGTGTAAGAAGTGATTAGGCATGGATTAGGAGGCAAGTGGGAGAATTAAGAGGATGTGATGGGAGGAGAGAGAATGAGTGGAGGATTGGATTAGCTAATCATGGGTCATTAGCCACTTAAGGATGATTAGTATGTGTGAATGGGTTGGGTTGAGTAGGAACTCAAGGTTAGGTATTTGGGATTGGTTAGGTTAGGGGTTAAAGTTAGGAGCCATGTGCTTAAATTGGATTAAATATTTTATTTAAATCTAAAATAGGAAGAAAAGGGGTTTATGAATTAATTTAAATAGATGAACATACTTATTTAAATTAATAGAGGAAAGGGGTTTTAATTAATTATCATACTATGGGTTGTCATTTAGATAATTAATTGGACTATAGCTAATTAATTAGCTAGGGGATGACATAAATCAATTAAATAATTGATATTTAATTAATAAATACCTTAGGAGAGAACTAAATAAGACTACTTAATTGTGTAATCAAATTTAAAGGTGGCTATATATATATAATTTATTTATTTAATTACTGTTGAATATTATTTCACCTTCATTTTTCTAGCAAGATTTTTTTTAAATAGAAATAAATTTCCTTCCAACCACACACACACACACATAATAGAATTTCTTTAGGAGGAAGATACACAAGTTTTTGCAAATCAATCTGGTAGGTTTACAAATTTGAATATCTGAATAAACTTTGGAAGTTTTCTACCAAGATTCAATGAAGCCCTAAATATTTTTTAAACCATATATTTTCCTAATGTTTTGAAAAGAACCCTAGGGTTTAACGAATCTAATATTGACATGAACTTTTTCCACACAACGCAACCTTAATGGCTTTTCTTTTCAATTTCACAAACAATGGATAAAACATAATACAACCATTCCAAAGTCAACAACCAAATTTTAGCAAACACAAAGAAAACAATCTTTTTCAAAAGGAAATATTTACAAGAGTTTTTAAACCCTACCTTAATCCACAAAATGGTAAGCAACAATGAAGAACAACTCCAAACTTAAAAAATCCCAAGCTTTCAAAATTTTCTTAACTTCCAAGTCCATAGCAAAACCTATAATCTCATAAAAAAGCTCCTAAAATGACCAAAAGGCCTATAATAATAAAAACCAAGAATTTGAGTTGAAAACATGCAACTCCCAATAAAAAATTTGAACTCAACTTCAACCTTGTTTTTATCAAACCCTTTTGCATGATTAATTATAATTAATAATAATATACAACTTTAAATTAAATAACATTTAACTCAACTTTAAATTAAAATTCTTAATTTGATTTATTAAATGTAATGTGCAATTAAATTACATAATAATATTTTAATTGGAATTAATGTTTATAGCATATTATTAATATGCAACTTTGATAGTAAATATCAATTATATTAATTATGCATTTAATTCTCAATTTAGATTTAATATTTAATTAAATCCTAAATTTCTATAAATGGACTTTTTAATTAATTCCCTTTACTAAACATAGGTATTTAATTAATTCTCATTAATTAAATATCCATGTATTTAATACTCTAATATATATTAAGGTATAATTATTAATCTCATAATTAAATCCTTAATCCACTTTAATACAAAAACATCATCAAACTACATAACAAGCAACAAGAAGGAAAATTGACCAATTCAAACTGCAACAATCAAGCCTAAAGGAAGGGTTCACGAATTCACATCACATTGACAAATTCAGATAGGTAGAAACTCATATACATGTCCATTGCCTTAGGACAATAAATGGCTTACATTGGGATTTGGACTTGTATGTTATCTCCCTTCTCTTACCATTGAGGTATTGTGATAGGGCACATTCATCCTGACAATTCAAGGAAGTCGATGCTCGGTACCTACAATCATGCCATCACAAAGATGAACATGTGCATACACATATATAATAGACAATGGTATGGATCGGTGCATCATGTGGATCTCGCAAGCAACTACGACTTTGTCCCTCGCCATATCAAACACATCAAATAGAAATGTAAAACATACAAATAATCCTCGTGAATATAGATATAGGGACAGTATGTCAAAAACCATAAATATAAATAACATCATCATAATCAGATAATCAACATGAAAATAACCATAATCATCTAACCATCAACACATGATATCACACAACTATCTAGTGGCTCATGTATATCAAATCACAAAGTAATGGCATACATCAATATCCTCAAATATCACTGAAATAACCAACACACACATGAAAAGTGGCCTAAAAGAGTTTGACAATAAATATTGAAAAGAAAACTATGGGGAGGGGTGGTGCTATTACATCCACCTCCCCTAGGACACCCTTAAAACCTGGTCGAGGCTGTCAATATAGTCATTTCTTAATAGCCTACGAGTCAACCTTGCAATCCCATTCTCTAGCTTGCCCAAATCAAGCAAAGAAACTACGAACCTAAATACTATGTTGGTATTTACTCATTTCTTTATAGTAGTTGTGTTTTCCCAACGTAAATATTTACAACAACAGTTCCTTATCTCATCTTTCCATGCTCATCAACATGTGTCACCTCCATGTGTGTTCTATAGGTTACAAGGTCATCCCTCTCAATAAATCCCATGATATCGGCATGTGACAATATTGCGATATCTGAAGGCATTAAGATAATGCTATTCTTGAAGCTCTCTTCTTGCAAGATGTGTCTAGGTCATATTCCAGCTAAATTCAAATGGCTCAGGCACACACCTTGCAAGATAAGGGTCTTTTCCAAATGAACATCATGGAGATCTGTTCAAAAAGAATTTTCCACCACACAACAAAAAGTAGGCATCCACTATGGGAGAAGTTAGTATGTTTCCCTCTCATGATAGAAAATCAATTAAAAAAAGTGCAACTAGAATTCATTCCACGAGCATAAAGGTTAATTATGAAAAATCTCTAAAATGGAGATGGTTGTAAGACCACCATGTTTGAAATTCATGTTGTCATCATGCAAAAATTAGATGAATGATTTATAAAGCCCTAGACCTTTTCTATGATGTAGGGACTTTTCATTATGGTTGGAAGAGCATATAATTTTTGTCTTTCTAAAAAATATTGGTGCTCAATAAGAGATAGATTATGTTATCAACTATGTAATGTGTGACTTGAATTTAGGCCTTAGCAAGTTTGGGCTTAATAAACTATTAAGACTATGCCATTGTTTTGCTAATTATTTTCATGTTTTGTGTCATTAATATGTCTAAAGGGTCCTATTTACTAATGTATGTCTTGAAGCTATTAGATGTCCACAATCCATTAGAATAATGCTCAAGTTTCTAGATTCGATTGTGTAAGAATTTATAACATCAATTGATTGATGTTAAAAATTCTTACACAATCGAATCTAAAAACTTGAGCATTAATGTATGTCTCTTTGTCTTTCAACTATTTTGGTGGATTATGGATCATGTAGGTCTTTTACTCTTCCAATTTCCTGTAAAATAGATGATGAATTGTACCATTTGTAATAGAAATCCTAGAATAGTCAACTATTGTGAGAATAGGGATATGTGTATTATCCCCTATAGGTGCTACCCATAGTGGTGATTTTAATATTATACATTATATTCTTGCCACTTCATGTGTTTTTTCCTCATATCCTACAATGAACGATTTATGGTGTATCATATTTTCTTTTCAAAAAGTAATATATTCCTAGTTTGAAAGGTTTTTAAGTGTTTTAAAAGCTTTGCATTGGTGCATTGCTTTAGTTTAGCTTTCACTTTGATCAACCCTCTTCCTTTCTAGAAACCCATAAAAATAAAGAGTTGACTTTTAAAATCTCAAAGGTTGTGTCATAGGGTTCAATAGGTCCCATACCTATGAAACTTCTTGATTGTCATTACTTATGCATGAGCCTCTTAGGGATCAACATAAAATTTGATCATTCATTTAGCAAAAAAGAAAATACCCTATTTGTTAAATCAATAAGTCCTAGCCCGCCTAAATTATTGGTAGTCAACAAATATCTCAGAGTCCTGGTAAAATCCTTTGTTGAAATCTTTCATATACTTTGGTCTAAGTTTAACATAGTCATCATGTTTCAGTCTATGTTTTTAAAGGTTTTAATTAATGTTCAAAATGGATACAAGTAAAATTCAAAATTAGTCTTGGGCTCTAAAAGTGAAAATAAATTCTAATTTTTCTTTCCATGCCGAGAAAGGGAAACATAAAAAATTCTCTCCTTTTAAAAGTTTAAAGATTAATGTTGCACTTTGCATGAGTTCTAAGAATTTATTTTATTAGCGTTGAAGGAATCTCCATACCTCTACTAAGAAAATATTACCCTACCACCTTGAGATTTACCCATGTTACGAAGACATCAAAGGATTTACCCCATTTTGCATGGAGACTAGAGAACTTCTAGGCATTCATATAAATCATATCCATGTTTCAGGTTTTGTATAATTTCTTTTTCATACTTTTCTAGGTATAGTTTGTAGTGCTTGATTTTTAAACATTGCAATAGTTTCAAAGTGTTTTTGATGAAGTTGTGAGATATCAATAATTTGTTTCAAGCATTCAAGTGTAAAAGTCTCTTGAGCAATAAGAGAAATATTTTGAGAAGCTTAATTCCTACCAAATAAGGTAACATAGGTCTCTACTATGAAAATTATCAACTTAGAGGGGCTTTTGAATAGCACAAATGTAAATCAAAGGTACACCTTCAACAAAATCATCTCACCTGATCATAATGTTCTAAAACCCTTGAAAATCAAAGGTATTCCTTCAACACAATCATGTTTACTATGAAAATTGTCAACATACAGGAGCTTTTGAATAGTACAAATGTAAATCAAAGGTGTAGCTTCAACACAATATTCTAGAACCCTTGAAAATCCTTACATTAACAAATATTATTTATAATACATGAAACGTAGTGTTCTCAAGTATAATCCCATAGCTTTGACTTATTCCAAGTAGGTTGGGTTACCTCTTGTTTATCCCTTGAAACCTTAAGGCCAAGATAGTCATAGAAAATGACATAACTATAGAAATTTTTGATAGTCATAGTCTTATAAAAGGAAAAGCAATTGGCAATCACTAAACACCCTTTCAATCCACTCGTCAACTATCTTAATAGATGAACAACATGCAAACATATAAGATTCTCGACATTTCATTGAGAATCCTACCAAGAATAGGTTGTTACTATATCATGGAGATCATTATTATTTGTTGAACAAATGAAATACTAAGAGGGGAGGGATGCATCAATACTCCTTTGAAAATATTAAATTTTTTAAATAGCCATTCACCTAACATAATTAAACTTGGAGAAAAGAAAAGAGCATTAGCCAAATAACACCATTTTTTTTTTTTATCGTGGAAACCTGAGATGGGAAAAGCCATGGAGAGGGTTAACTCTCAAGAATTAAGTAACTGATTACATAATACATAGGTGGCTCACTGTTGAAGGGGCTCACTACCCAAAATACAAAAACTAACTATTACAGCTGAGAGGCAATTTATTGTCAAAATGTAGAATACAAAATTGAACTATTATAGTTGCATCTGTATATGCATGAAATACAGTTCTCATTGAAGTACAAAGATCTATGTAATGACTAGACTATACTACTATATTACATATATTAGTTTGCAATATACATCAATAGATCACTTTCACATATCATATATCATGTATCATATCAACATTATATATACTTTGTGTTGATGTTGCTTCCTATATATACACCAGATCTACAAGTCAGCTTAAACTAGGGATGGAATCATGTGCACACATTACACACAATGTTGAAGATGTCGACAATGTCAAAAAGGCATCTCATGCTATACTAAAAATGGGATGAGATCAATACTTTGGTACACCACTGTAAAAACCAAAACTTGTACCAATAAAATTGCTACCAAATTAAAGTGTAGGTCGGAGATAAGAGTGTCGGATCGATCAATGAAAAATATCAACCTTATTAACCTCATGGAGTTGCGACCACAAACTATTGAAGAGCTTATTTTCCAAACTTGAGGATTTGTCACTAAAAGAAGGCCTATCAAATGTATTTATGAATAGGGTTGCCACTCACAAATCTAAGGTCACTAGTATATGGTAAAAACATCTTTTAAAAAAATAAAATTATATTATCATTCCATAAAGATTTTGTTTCATTGTACAAGTGTTGCGCTACAAGAGAGAATATAGTGTTATTGATTGTGAATATGCGTGGCAGTGCTACCAAGGAACTTTTAAAAATATGTGGTAAATTAAATCATTGACCTTTTTATGAGAAATGTGATATTTTCTACCCTAGTTTGTTTTAAAAGTCCTAAAAATGAACTAACATTTTTCATGAAGACATGTAAGTTAATGAGTAGACAACCGAAGGCAATTTGCATATATAATGGCAAGACAACTATGCAAAGGAAATAGTATTCTAGTGATACTAGCAAACCCATAGATTGTTGCTATATATCAAATGGAAGATTGGAGTACAAAATTACCAAATCCAAACAAAACAAGACAAAAGCCAAAAAAGGATAATTTTATGCATTAGTACACAATACATTATGAAAACTTTTAGATTAGAACAATGTTCTATGTTTAAGATACTCCAAGGCCATTTACATTTAAAGATGAGAATCCCAATGTGGATGAAGACCTCGTGTCAAGGAGTAACAAAAAAAGAAAAAAAATGATAATATTGTTGGTTAGATAAATGCAACGATAGTGCCAAGTGACACTTGGTATCTTCAAAAAAGTTGTACATTGTGTAATGTCCCAATTTGGTGACCATGACATATCAAATAATTAATTAATTAATTATTATATTATTTTAACATGTTTATAAATAAAAAACTATATTTAATTGATAACATTTAAATTAAAGTAATTGTAGACACTAAAATTATCCCTTCATCATATCTTTCATTAGAGTATCCTTATTATTCATACATGCATGCATATCTCACCATTAATTCATTGAATCCATTAAATAATATAATATACTACTATTAATCCACCATTCTCATAAATATTCTATTAAATCCTTAAATCCCTATCACACATCCACTATATTCCCTATTTATAATATTCTACCACCGCTTGTTACATCCACTTACTACATGTGGGACACGTGCAATTACAATTATATATCCAGACTTTTATCCCACATTCATCCTAATATAGGATTCACCCTAAGGACATCTATTTAAACAATGCCCCTTCTCATTTATGGCCATCCATTGTTGGCATCCACTATTGCTTACATCCATTATAGTGAATTAAGTGTTCTTTACATTCTAGTTTTTTGCATTTTAATCTCTCTTGTATCCTAGTTCTTTTGAATCATCCTTGAATGTTCATTTTGTGATCAATTCATCTTTGAATCTTCGTTCGTCATAGTTGCTTGTGCATGTGCTTATGAGAGCATTCATCTTTAAGCACAAGATAGATTAGATATTTGGTTTTGCACGTGTTTTGAATAAAATGTCTCCATTGTTGGATGTTGGAAAGATCTGAAAAGACAGATCATAAATAAAATATTAATAAGCTACTTGAATGATAAAATTAAAATAAACAGTTACCACAATTAATATTAAAAGGGACTTTGAAGTGGGAAAGAGCTCTCTCTATTCTCCACACAAAAGGGAATGATTGTAAAAACACAAATTAGTATAACACAATGTATTTTTATCATTTCTTTCATTTTTTTAGCATTGTGGGTGTCCATTATGAGGATCAAACTAGTGAAATTTGGGTTTTCATATGAAGGATAGTGCTATTTTCAATATGTTTTTACCATTTCTTTCAAGGTGCATTATGGAGATCAAATCAGTTAAAAATGGATTTTCATACAAAAGATAGTGTCATTATATATGGGAGAATTACCAGGGCCATAGAAAAAAGAGATCAATAGAAAAATTTGAAAATTATTTTAGGAAGAAAGCTTATTTACAAGGATATGGTTATTTTTCAAAAAATGGAAAATACAATGAATTTTCGTGAAATTTTCAACATTTGTTCATCATAATCTACATATTTTGTAGTGGAAAACTACAAAAATCTAGAAAAAAAATAAAAATTAACTTTTTTATTTTTTTATGTATTTTACATAGAGATTAGCCAGACCTATTTACAAATTATGGAACTCAAAGGAGGGAAACCCTTGAGCTTTCTCCTGGAGTAGACAAAAACCTAGTCCCATATGGAGGACACGTCTCACAGAAAGATTGACATATAACTGTTGTAATTTAATCTCTTTCACTCACAATTTTGCAGGGTTTTGAGATTTAATATTGCTCTGAGTTTTTGGATGCCATTAACGCCTGCTTATTTTTCTGAGTTACGAGCAATAAGAAACAATGGCTTATTGTAACCGATTAAATTTCGACATTGTTATTGAATATTCATGGAGTGGCGCATGGAAAATAAAAGAGCTTTATTAAAATAGTATCGATTCAAGCAAAGAAGACTATTAAGTTATCGGGCATGAAGCTTGGTGTGAAGGGGAGGAAATCTTAATGAAGACTATTAAGTATATCAATCTGAGCATATTCTGTGGGATTCTACTACCACAAGATTTCAACATTTCCACGTCTATATCTCTGGACTTGAAGAAAAGGTGCACTGGCAAATCCCTGTTTGCAGTAAATTCTGATTTATGAAATTTCAGAGTTTGATGTTGAGATATAGGCTGGAACTTCAAACAGAATCTCTTCTTTGTATTTATGTTGTTGTTGGAATATGTGATTTTTAATTATAATGTTATTCCATGCATTTATCTCTCACTCTGAGCAATATCATCCATTAACTTCATTGGCAAAACCTGTAACAACACATTCTCTCGAACATGCAAACTGTTTGACAAAATTACATTCTCTCGAACAAGCGAACTGTTTGACAAAATTACCTTGAGGAAAAGGTGGAAAATTGGGTTAAATTCGCCGGGTTATTACAGGTTGTCTGACACAGGACAATCATTACATCAAATGACTGTCATCATACAATATGCCTACTCTTAGGATGTTTGACAAAAGTGTCTTTTACCTATTGGTTAAATACATATAGATCTTGCATTTTTGACAACCCAGAAGACATTAAAGATATATAAGGCCTACAGACATATCTTTTCCTGAGAGGAAGAGACAGTAGAGCGTGGTACCCTAAGTCTAATGACAGTAGAGCTTACAAAAGTGGCAACCTACACTACATAAACCAAGGTCTCAAGAATCTATTTCCATATAAGCAGTTTCATATGACAATTATCGAAGGGGCAAGTGATCATTTTTTCAAGATACTTTGACAGTGCAAATAGAAAATATTTTTGTCCAAGTTTGTAAAGGTAGTTTTTTTGGGATTTGATTGTGTATTTTATGTGCAATATTTTGGATCAAACTCCATAGAAACATTCAGAAATTAATAATAATTTAAAGTTCTTTTGAAGTCCTTAAAGAGGCAACCCATGAAGAAGACAGTGAACTGTGAGTTGAGGTTAGCATGCATAGTTCAATGAGATAGGGAGACAGGATATTTCCATGAGATATATCAATGATATGACCCTCTAAGGTACCATAATAGCAAGAAGAATCATAGGTAATTCATAGAGTTTTGATTGACAATGAAGATAAGAAATTCAATCAAGAAATCAAATTAAAGTAACAAACTTCATTTAGTGTGTTATGAAATCCTTGGACAGCTAAACGAGCAAAGCATGATCCTAAGACAAGTGGTTGCTTAAGGTTCATTTAGAGATAGCAGTAAAGTGAGCATTCAAATGCCTGATTCAAGTTATGATGGAGTTTTATCTCCCTCAAGATCTTTGAGAAAGAATTTCCTATTCTTTAGTGGTAGTTTTGAAGAACGGAAAAGTAATTGAGAAGACTAAGTTCAAATCGATATACCTATGACAACATTGTGAGCAAATTGATCTTTTTCCAAACATCTAGGAGATAGCTTGACTACTATCCACCTATCTAGGAGAGTGGAAATAATAGTTGCTAAGTATCTAGGAGGTTGAGGAGCATATTCAGTTGACAAAGCTAAATATCAGCATAATCATTTTTTTTTAAAGAGGGGTAAATGTTTTGATTTGGAGTTACGAATTAGTGAAGTCAAATGTGGGATCTCATTCCAATTTAAAAATTCAACAATAGAATTCTAACGAGATTTGAATCTTAATGACAAGAACAACACCACAACTTAACCATTACAACTTGCCAATATTGACAAAGTAGAATCATCCTTCTTCATTGCAACTACAGAAAATGTTTAAGGAATCAAAGAATAAGAGGACTCTTCCAAGCACCCAAGTGGAAGTCAATAATCAGCATAAGAAAAGTAAATATTATTAATTGTCTTTGCATCATGTCCCACATTCTCTTCTAATCTTGGATTGAGATAGAAGGATGCCTAGGGACAATTAAATGAGTTCTTTCCAACTTTTGGGCTTAACATTGTAACTCACCTTCTCAGTTTTTTCACATAACAACAATGTAAAATCTCATATTCAAGAGAAATAGATCAATTTCAAAGTTGTATTTAGTGCGACAATACATTTTTATCTCATATTGTGTGGAATTATGAAATGATTGATATGGTGACAACATGAGCAGTTCTTGATTTTATCTCCCATTTTCTAAAACTTTTATGCAGAAGTATATATGTTATGCATTCATAGTTTGTGTTATTAGTTTATACAACTCTTATTTGTGAAAAACATTTGATTTCCTCCCAAAACTGTTGAAAACTCCAACTTTCCTATGAAATAGGAATGCATAAATATGTCAAAATCCAAGTTGTGCATAGTTAAGCTTACTTATTGAACAAATTGTGTATTCCAAAAAAAATAAATGCATGCCTTACAACATCAGGTTTATCACGTCACATTGGAATTTAGATTTCTTTTTATGGTGTTTTTTATCTTTTCCTCATAATCAATTGTAGGATAAATTAGTTTAAGTGAAAAGCCAAGGAAACCAGCCCTTTTTATAGACTTACTTCAATGTATAGGCAACTCATACGTCCTTGGAGTGAAAAGAATTTGATTTCCTCCTACAACTGTTGAAAACTCCAACTTTCCTATGAAATACTAACTCATAAATATGTCAAAATCCAAGTTGTGCATAGTTTAGCTTACATATTGAACAAATCAAGTGCATGTCAAGTACAAATACATGTCATAAAACATCTAGTGTATCAAAGTCTCATTAGTTTTTAGAGTTCTTTTTATGTTTTTTTTTCCCCTTTTCCTTGTGATCTATTATAGGACATATTAGGTGAGAGGACCCAATAGTTGAGCACCCTAACTTCATGCTTCTCGAATCACTCCCAATTTTTTACAGCAGCTTACATGACAAGTCCTCTGCTTATAACTAAGGTTACAGAGCCACATCAGTCTTTTTTGCTAAGATGTCCAAAACAGCCCCAAAAAAAGTGAGACCAATGGTCGTACAAAAGGGACACCCATACATGTGGAGCTGATGTGACATCACATGATTGGTTTCTTTTTAGAATAAGGGATACATTTCACTCAATTATGGGTACTCATCATAAACAATAACAACGTTAAAGTCACAATTATTGGTGCAATGTTGTAAAAAATATTGGACATTAAATTAACAAGTATGTGTATTAAATCAACGAGTGTGGGTGTTAAATGAACAATTGTTATCACAGTCATTGGAACACGTTCAGTTATTGGGGCCTCTCCTCTAGTTTAGGTAAAAAGTCAAGGGAACCAATCCTCTCTAGAGAATCTCTCCAATCTAGAGCAACCCATAGCCCCTTGGAGTGTTTCCGTGGTATAAACTGAGAAAATAATTAACCTAATACTCTCTCAAGGATACAACTTATTGTGATAACAATTACAATTTTCCATGGAAAATCTTGCAAGAGTTTATCCAACTTGCAATACATTCCTTTGGAGGGAATTAAACAAGAAGAAGAATCCATGTGCCATAACAAAAACTTCAGAGCAAAATTTGAACTTACCTACCATTGAAAGTTGGTTGATGATCCATCAGACACTTTTATTATGCCAATAACATATTTCCAAAGCTTAGACAAGCAATTTTGAAAGGAAAAAAATGATTCCAATGAATCTAAAAAAAGTGTGTGGTCAATGGATTTCCACTTAAAGGCATGAAGCCAAGTTGGGGGTTGAGAAAAGGATGTCTTGTAATATTGCATCTTGAGCCATTGGATACTAGATCCAAAAGCCAAGTTAAAAGTGTCAAGACCCTTGAAAGCTTGGTGAATATTCTCCTAATATTTAATGAGCATTAAGGAAGCATTTGCAAAGTGCCCATTGGCCAATTGTGAGGAATTAGTTCTAAAAAGAAAAATTCCTTTAACATGTCATTATAAATGGCATTGGAAGATAACCAAACCCTTCATTGTTAAATAGATAAAATGAAAGCATAAGAGGGAAACCTTATTTTATTGACGAAAAATGGCCAAAAGGTTGAAATTGCACACCATTAATGATTAGGTGGCACATTAATAAAAATTATGTGGACTAGCTAGATGAAGATGGGACCAAATCCAAAAGCCTTGAGCATGACATGAATGAAATGAAATCAAACCATGATGTAATATTTTTCAAAATAAAGTTTGATTAAAAACATCTTGGGTTGGATATTGTTCTAATCAAGTAAATCGACATAGTGCTCAAACCCTTATATAACAACCTAACAGGCAAAAGAGAGAGATCTCACAAGTAATGAGACAACTGAAACAACATTACGACATGAAGAGATAGGGGTTCACCACTTAGTGTGTTAGTTAAGTGGTGATGTTATCCCCGCCAAGGTTCAAACCTTCAGTGGGCCATTGTGATCACAGGCTTGTGCCTTCACTTATCCAATGTGCTCACAGGTTTAAGCCTCAACTATGTTAATTGAGGATGAGGTCCCCCATTGGTGGCCTCACTTGTTCATAGCTCCAATTCAAAGTGTTTCATGTGAGCCCGAAGGGCGTGTCGTGCCAGCATCATCAGTCACATTGAAAAGTTACTAGACTCATGTTAAAAAAAAGACGAGATAACCTCATGAGGGGTGAGAAAAGTAGAACCTAATAGAGAAAGCTTTTGACTAGAGATAAGACTCGGTTGGAAACAAGGGTCCCAACCCCAAAATAAGAACTACTCTTTCATGACACGAGAAAGAGGGAGATTATGATACACGACCTTTTTTGCATCTATGAACAATAGTCCACACTATGTTATCATCCAAGATCCCTTTAGGAGGGGAATAGGGTAACCCCTCGAAAGGACAATCAATAGATGAAGGGGGGACAATAGGAGGACAAGGTGATGAACAACCCACATCCACTAAAGAAGATTGAATTGAAGAGACTAGTGGAGAAATAGAAAGAGAGAACTTAGAAGGAATAACTAGTAAAACATTCATAGGATTGGACAAACCCACCCTAGAAACAAGCCAATCAAAGTCCTCAGAAGAGACCTCAAATGGTGAGGCAAGGTCCTCAACAGTCAAATGATCATTAGTAACATGTTGCCACCAAGAAGCAAGACCCTTTTGGTGACCCATAGAACAATCTACGGTCAAATGGCCAATAGAAAAACATCGATGGCAACAAAAAGGGATGCCCTTGTAACCACTAATTGAGTCCAAGGCATGTCCCCAACCATTCGAACCACGTCTCCATTTAAGAGGTAAAGAGAGATCAATATCCACCAAAAAATAAGCAAAAGTAGAGTGCCCCATGAAGGAAGTGGAATCCAAGAAACAACCAATAGAGTTTCCAATAGCTTCATGGCAAGTATTCTCCCAAAATTGGAGGGGGAGATTCAAAAGCCTCACCATATCAAGTGGACGTTATATGGTTTAATAAGGGGGTTGAAGATTTTAGTCCAAGGCTTAAGGAAAGAGAATTCTCTCCCCAATGCCACAACTTCCCCAAAATCAAGTTCCTATCCTCCTCAAAAGACAAAGAAGTAATTAAGAGCCTATAGCATAGGGGAAACATTCAATCTTACCTATCCCAAGAGGCTTGTAAGAACCCACAACACAACTTTGGAGATCCAAAAGAGAAGGCAAGGGACTTGAGAATCTGCTAACCAAATCCCCACAAAGATATAAGCCTTCATTCTCCACCACATCCTGACCATAGACCACTGTAGGAGGGATTTGACACAAGGTAGAGGTTGTGAATCCCTCCAAGTCCCCTCCAAGGACGAGGATGAGTGGCAAAGCCAACAAACCAAGCATAACTTCAATGGACAGTCAAATGCTAAAGGATCACCTCCCCTAGCCCCAAGACCACCAAAGATTGCAACTAAAGGAGGGGCAATAGAAACAAAATCATCAGTAGCAGAAGGGAGAGCCCCCATCCTGAGTGTAACCTCATCACGACACATCGACGAGACCCCTGCAAGAGGGCCATCAGTAACAAAACCCAGGGGCATAACAAAGTCCCCACATTGCTCACATCAACAAAAGGAATGACAACAAACATTGCAGAAAAAGGAACAAGGCAACAAATGCTCACACCAACAACATGGCCGACGAGCAAGAAACTCATTTTAACCAAAAATTCTAAATTGGGTTGGACATTGTTAAAGGATGTATTTATTTTTTGAATAAATCAAGTATGTTTGAGGCAAACCACTTGCTGGAGACTTAAAGAAATGTTAGGTAGGAAGTGGAAGACTAAAGTTTTAGACGTTATTTGATAAATATGGGTTATGCTTGGTTGTTGTAATGGCTAAGACTTCATAGTATTCTTGTGATAAGAAATCACATGTTGATGTAACAAAAGGTCACATGGCCCTTAAGTGCTTGCACTTAGCTATGATGCCCTTTGCATATATTTTGTGAACATTTTTGTTAGGTTTTCCTTCATTCAATAATGTGAAATTACATGAATCTCCTTGTTTGTTATTTTAAAAGTTAATAGTTTGTTATTTTGAATGTGTTGGGTGAAAACCACCCTCATCACTGACAATGATCTTGTAGGAGACAATGGGCCTCAACTGCAAATTGGCTTCAACTCACTAATCTTAGGTATGAACTTGATGTATCCTTTGTAATTATAAGGCATAGAGAATTGGTATGGGTCTTTTAAAGATATACTTTAAACAAATCATGGCAACATCATCCCAAGGGATTTTTTAAAAGTTGAAAGTAAAAGCATCATGAACAAACTCTTTATTATCCATCCATGGCTCCTCCTAAGATAGGAGCTTGTCGCAAGTTGCAACTTGTTTTGAGGTAAATTAACAATAAAAAATGCCCTTGCCTCTTTCTTTTCCAAAGGAAGGGATTTGAGTTTGAAAGGCTAGCTAAATGTGAGCAAAACATGAAGAATGTATGGAATTATGGACAAGCATTAGCCAACCTCCTTTACATAATTGATTTCCTAAGCTAATTTTGTTTAGATGTAATGCATGAAAGTATTCTTTTGAAACACAATGCTCAACTTTTAAATAATTAAGCTTGGATTTAACTTGGGCTCCCCTAATAACATTGGCATTAGCCATCTACATAAGGTGTTTTCACTTAGTCCCTTAAATTGGGTAGGGTATGTAGAACAACACTACTTCAAGTTGAGTGGTGAGATAACTAAGCTTTGATAACATGGCCACAAAGGACTTACAATGTATCTTGACCAACCTTTCTTAAAAGTTTGACAATGTGGTGAATGTCATTAGACCACCAATTTTTCAATCTACTATTTGTCTTTGAAAGTGGCAACCTTCAAATTTTGTAGGCCCCACTCAAATCTAAAGTGAATTTACAAGTAATCAAAAAGAACAAATGTCAATGAGAAATCCACCATAAATAACTAGCAAAGGAGCACAATGAGCCCAACAATATAGCACAAACACTAAGTTTCAATCTATTAAAAAATAAATAAATAAAGAAAAAGTTAACAAACACAATTAAATAAATAAGAACAGATTGATACATATGAAAAACAAGACAGTTAAGTCATTACTAAAAGCATTTCCTCATAACACATAAAACCAACTATAACTCAAGTTATTACTAAAAAAATATTTAGTCATACCAAAAAAACATAGGACAAATTTTGCATGGACAAGTTCAACACATGGAACTTGTCCATTGATAAAAATTTGATTCAAGATTTAACTCACTTTTATCACATTAGTAAATTGCCCTTTTCTTTTCTATAAATTTTGTAGCATTAAATAACAAAATAGTAACAGGGTAGGAGATTCCCTCATTTAGAAAGCACATTTGTCAATATCATAGATGAGCTTAAGGGGCTTTCAAATGAATGGTTCATAAGGCACAACACTTGGTGAAGGTTTTGCAAATGAGGATGCAAGCAGAGTGGGTTTAACCATGGAGGAAACTCCGTAGTTAAGCGCGCTCGAGCTGGAGTAGTACTGGGATGGGTGACCTCCCAGGAAGTCCCGGTGCTTCACCTCTGTGAGCATCACCTAGATCCAATGAGTGCTAAGTGTTCCATTCATTCTCATGAGAGATGGGTTCATGTGAACCACTACTCATGAATCATGGGTCAATGAGTTTGACTCAAAAAACTACACAGTTGAATCCTGATAGCAATATCACAATATCATAGATGTCACATTAGTAAATTGGTCGTTTTTCTTATTAATAAGTTTTGGCAGCGTTCACAACATAATAGTCATTGTACTTTTTAAAATTGAAGAGATTCCCTCTATGGAGAATATTAAGTTTCAGTCTATTCAAGTATAAATAAATAAGCAAAACGTTAGAATAATTGAATAAATAAAAACAAATCAGCTCTCTTTCAAATTATTACTAAAAAAACATTATCATACCAAAAAACAACAGCAGCAGGACAAATTCTGCATGGGAAATTCAAATAAGTTCCACCGATGGACTTCAAACCATAAAGGACAATTGCAATTCGATTTAAGCTTGAAACTCATTTTAATCACATTAGTAAATTGCCCTCCTTTTTTTCTATGCATTTGCAGCATTTAAAGTCCTCTTTATTGAGGAGATTCCCTTTTTGAACGATGACAAGAAAGGCCTTTTCTCAATATATACGAGTATGGCTACAATTGAATCAACTTGAGACCATGGCTATCCCTCACAACATCAAATTCATCACAAACCTTATCTGCTTCTTTTATAATTTTAAGATAATTTGGACAAAAACAAGGTAAAAAATCATACTCGTTTGCAAATAACCGAAGTGGTTCGGTAGGACTTGAATGTTTAACCAAATACAAAATAACTGCGACCTCAGGTAAGAAGAGCCTGAGCCATGAAGGTAACAAAAACTTGCAAAAGAAAAAGGAGAGAATCCTCAAGCCAGGCCATCTAAATCACTATCACCCATCAGTGAAGCCATCTCACTCCTGTTCTCCTTATCTCCTTGAGCGATTGGTTCCTCATAAACCTACAAAAATGATTAATTTGTCTATCTGCACTCAACTGTCTGTGATGGGAGCTACTGAACCTCCCCACACCTTAATCCTATCTTCGGCTTCTGAGGCCTGAAAATAAACCCAAATACCAATAAGTAGTTCAGTGATTTTCCAGTGAGAGAAATAAAGAATAATTTTATTTGGAAGCAGAAAACTAATATGGATATGATAATACCTCTCTGTTCCAGTCTGTCCTCCAAGTGATAAACAAAAGAATAAATGTCTGTAACAATGTTCCGCTAATCATGCCACTCCAAATGCCCTGCCAGGAATGCAGTCTCCACTTTTCAGTGATAATTTATGCTGACTAGCAATACAAATAGCACTTAACATGTTTTACACCAATATGGCATCTAGGATTTGTGATATTTGCATTGTGTACTTTGAAACTTGATTAAGGAAATATTTGGCCATCACAATTACCTTGGCTCCAAGGTTGAACTTGTATCCCAGAAGAACACCGAAAGGCACCCCAACAATATAGTAGCAGCCTATGTTCACATAGGCCACCAGTGCCTGCCATCCTGCTCCTACTGCTACCCCTGAATTTATGTCAACACAAAACACTTAACTTTCTTGAAAGCCTAAAAATGAATCCAAGACATTTAGATAGATATCACCAAATGTAGTTGAGTTTAACTTTATATGAATGTCCATGGGTGTCTAATAAACATCAAATTTCAATAAATCTTAAATGCATTATTAGCAGCAAAAGACGAATATAATACACATCAAAAAAATTGAAGGATCTGCTAAGGATGCAATTATTGCATAGTTTGAACGGAGAGGCCAGATGTCTCTTACGTACCAAATTTTGGATTGACATGAAGCCACAAAAAATTCGTGCATTAGATTTTTGAAAAAGTTTCCACCCATCTTCTTAGCAACAAGAAATTATAGGCCTGTTTATTTTCTAACCACTAGGGGTAAGCTTATCTAAACATGATTCTTCAGATTAGGAAATTAAATATGATCAGTAAATAGTGGTGGAAGATATAATATTATAAGTAGAAATTGCATAGAAATAATAGTTACATTATCTGACAACCAGTAAGCCGTTGCTTTTGGAATAAATGGCCAACAAATGTAAAACAAAAAGGCTTACAATAAGGAACAAAATAATTGAGGCATGAACTTAAAGTTGTCATCTCTACCGATGGTTCTGTGGCTCTGTGGCTTTGGTTATTAGGACAACTCTAGCATTCATCATGTGCAAAGACTATGGCCTCCCAAGATTACGTTAATAATGGATCAAAGGTGGTTCTATCGTAAGTGAGATACCTAAAGTGGTGTACTTTGTGAGACAAGTATCTATCCTGCATTTGTAGCCGGCGATATTCTGTGATTATTAGGCAAATTTTTAAAACAATTTTTAGGCTAAGATATTGAACGTTCAACCTAACAGCTTATAGATAATACTATAGTAGTGATAACAACTACTTCTAACTATAATTTTAACCAAACTGGTTGGTGGAACCAGTGATAACAACTACTTCTATCTCGGCTGTTACTTCACCATAGACAATGCATATGCAGAAACCAATGCCATGAAAACTACAAAAAAGATGTTAAGCTTTTACTGACCTGATAGAACTGGTTGCACACTGTTGAGAAGCATTGTGAGGGCAAGTAAGGTGGATAGGCTGGTCACTGCTGCCATAACAGCTTTACTATCGGTAAAAAGCATAGGAAAGTCATTTTTGGTAAGAAAAATGAGGATCATAAAGAATACGCCTATCACCGTTGAGGTTAAAGTCACCACCACTACGGCGAACTTGGCAACTGAGGGACGTCCTGCTCCAAGTTCATTGGATACTCTTACACTGCAACAAATAGTAAAAAATGGTACACTTTCTTTTTTAAATCATAAAATTTGTGGAATTATTTTCAATAAGGTTAAAATTTAATTGCTTTCTAACAGACCTGACAGCAGCATTGAATCCAAGAGCTATCATCACTTCCCATCCATTCAAATTCATGCTGCAAGGAAAACAAAACACAATAGCCAATAAGAGAAATATCTAGCACTTTATCCTTAAATGCAAAAATATCCACAATAGTAATCTATGAACAGTCAAGAGGCCAAAGCAAAACCGTCAGGATAGCATAACATAAACACAATAAAGGTCAACTAATCCATATTAAAAACAGCCCCAAGCAATATCTAACAATGCAACAGGGTAAGATGAGGGCACGACACATTAGTTCTTAACTTATTGCTAATGAATTCATCATCCAAAGACCAAAGTCCTTGGAGCTTGACTAACCAATCAACTATTTGTACCATTCTTAGTTTGAACTATTACTACGGTACCATTGTCCATTATATAGTCCACTGAGTGAGTATCAATTGAATTAGCAAAGACAATCTTTTAAGTTTGGCCACCATTTTCAAAGCTTTGTAATCAAACTCTTAGATAAGGAAGCTCCCAATTTCCAAACATGGGAAGACTCAACCATTAGACTTGTAAACTTTCGTGCTGTTTTTTCATTATTCTAACCTATGTTACTGGTTCACCCCTGCTACCTTCTGGATCTGGGTACAAGCCGCTTCAAGGTCAAATCCTAAAATAGTTCAGACAGATCCAGGAGAACCCACCCGCTATGGATTTGTCTGGTTTGTCCAAGACAGATCCAGGAGAACTCACCCACACCAAACCAGGACAGTTTTCTGAGAATCCATGAGAAACCTGTAATTTATGACACTTTTTAATATATTTGGCTTTTCTTAATTGTTTAATGCATTTGATCGTTATACATCCCTAACCTTAACAAATGCATTCTAAAGCATTGAATGACAAAAAAAACAAAGTAATTTGCCTTATTGCAATTGCAAAACATAAAGGTTACCTGGAGAGGGGCGACTTGGGAGGTCTCCAGTACTGGTACCGGCACCAATACGGCTATTTTTCAAAAATCGGAGATGTGGGTACTTGGAGATGGCAATTTTTATTTTTGATATAATTTAATAATTTCTAAAAAATACCATAGATTCATAACATAGTGCTTTGAAAAAAACAAACAACGGAAAGTTATAAGTATGAACATTGAACATTAAAAGTTTAAAGAGTCAAAGGCTAATACTAAATAGTAATATCAAATTAATATAGAGTCAAATAGATCAAAACTAACATTGCATATCTCATAGTCATATCTAATTTCTGAATATAGCATATGATCGTCATCATATCAGATTAATAATTGCTGAAATTATCATTACATATTCAAATTTGAAATTCAAGAATATATAGTTTGATGCTAAATCGCTGATATGCAAACAAAAAACTCAGAACTGTAAAGAAAAATCAGAAATCTATTTAGTATCATCTACTCCACAAGGCTGTGATCATTAAAAAAACATTAAAATGAGGGTCAAAATACATAAAATGACTTAATGTTGTATTTTAAATTTGTTTTTTAATTAGGAGACAGGAGGAGACTTCATTTTTTGGAATCGGAGACTCGGATTCTTCGGGAGACTTCGCCATGAAATCTCCAGCCATTTTTTAAGGCTCCGGAGACGCGAAAAGTCTTTGAGACACGTCTTCGTCTCCGAGACACGTCTGGAAGGGGGGACACAAGTCTCTGGGTAACACTACAAAACATAAATATCATTCATTCTTGCTTGTAATTGTTGAATAGAGATAAAGATTGATCAGTGAAGGTTATAAAGTGGTTGATTTGGTAATCCAAGTGCGTGCAAAGCCCAATCACTACCACGATATCCTAAAGGAAGACTTTTCAAGAAGACATAGGTTTTCTTCCTTACAATTTATTTTACAAATTAAACTCTCTTGTCTTGTTTTCAAATTCTTGTTTTGTTTTCGCTTTTCTACGAATTTATAGCATATGCTATAAAAAAATTAAATGAGTTGGATTCTAAATATATATTTTTGTTTTTATTCTTTTCAAATCTATTGTCTATCAAACCAGTTTCCAAAGGGATTCTAGTGGCTGTGAGTTTTAACTCCATTGGCCACCCCACTTCAAATCAAAGCAAAATTCTCCCCTGCACAAACTTCAGGCAGTGGGGATTATGCTTGGATTTGCAATGGGTGCGCTATTATTATGGATTCAAAATCATACAGTAAAGTGAAAGCCCATTTGTATCATATTCCTAAACAAGACATCAAAACTTGCCCAGGAAAGAATTGCGGTTTTGATTATTTTATGATGTTGTACGATTCAAACTTAATTATTGCTGCAAATGTGTATTTGCTTCTGATTTTTGCTTGAAATTTATGACCAAATCTCCACACAAACACATAAATACGAACCCAAGCCATTACTAAAATTGGTAACTTAGATCCTAAACTAACTAATTTACAGATCTTGATATGTAAATGTTGTTAGATGGAAGCACCACTGTCCTGCTTAAATCAGAGGTCTTTTATCTAAAATGATGATGATCAGCGTTCTCACTTTGAATTGTGACAAGCTGGTTGTAAAAGTAGACCTTCAAGTGGCAATAGTAGTGATACGGATACCTACTCAATCTTTGAGCAGATCAACTTAGACAAATACATGTTAAGAAGAAATCATATTTGCACAACAACTGGGCAGTCAAGCCAACCAACTTAGGTGCAGAGATAAGAAGAGACAATGGAAACTCTCACAAGAAAGCACTTGATAGAAAATAGAGGAATGGCTTTTAAGATCCACAGTGAAGGGGACCTAAATTAGGTGAAGCAACAAAATGAAACAAATTGAGTTTGAATTATTTCCTTTAGGGAAAGAAAGATGTGGGGGTGATAGACAAATAATAGCAAGTGAGCACTACCAGCATACAGGGAGGACCAGAGAATGTCCAGGAATCCCATGTACTTCTTCAATTATAATAACTAGATTTCGCTATGCAAGGATAAAAAAATTAGTAAAATCTAGAAAATCCTGAGTATTAAATGTTTAACCTTACCACCCAGCCACTAGGAAAAATAGCAACAAAGGCATCCAAAGCATTTACAACTATATCTAAGGATGTAAAAAAAAAGTAGTAATCGCCCACAAAGCTGCTGCAAAGAGAGGATTGGTAGATATTTGGAGCATTTAGGAAAAAAAAAAATTGGAAAATTAAAAGATCAAAAAAAATTAATGAATAGAAAAAAAATGAATTTATTGTTACTCATTAGAATTTAGTATTAAGGTTGTTCCAAAAATAGTTGCAAAATGTTGTCAATTTTTTTGACAGGCAAAATCTGCAAACGGTCAATTTTGCTACTTACATAATATCTATTATAAATTTTATAAAAATAAAAATAAAATCTATTTAATATGCATCCCCTAAACTTATTTTCTTGTAATTTGTTTTTATTTTGATGGAAACTATTATTATAACATGTTCAACTTGAATGGTATAGGGGAGAGGACCCAGTAGTTGTGCACCCTAACTTCGGGCTTCTCAAAAATCTACGTGGAAATTTCAAATCACTCCCATTTTTTTACAATAGCTCACTTGGCGAGTCCCTTGCTTATTACTAAGGTTTCAAAGCCACATCATCAAATATGATGCCACTCCAACATGCTTTTTGCCAAAGTGTCCAAAACAGCCCAAAAAAAAAGTGACACCAATTATAGTGAATTAGGGACCCCAATAGTTGTGCAGCTGACGTGTCATCACACTATTGGCTGCTTTTTAGAACAAAAGGTACATCCCATTCAATTATGGGTAGTCATCATTAGCAAAAACAACTTTAAAGTCACAACTATTGGTACAATGTTGTCAAAAATATTGTATATTAAATCAACAACTATGGATATTAAGTTAAGAACTGCTATCACAACCATTGGAACGTATTCAAGTACTGGGTCATCTCCCCTACCTAAAAACTTTTATCAATAAAAATAAATATCTTTTATGCTATAATCATTGTTTATCTTCTCCTTGACTTCTGCAAATGCGAGAGGTGTCCTAATACTATTTAAAACTATAAGACAAAAACGGCTGTTTTCAGGTGTCCTACTCTTTTTGGAAGAAAGAAAAAAGCTTGCGAAAAGCAGATCGTGAAAGATCTCAGTGCATTCTTTTAAGTGTCTAAGATTGAATTGTTTACTGACAGTAATTATCGGTACATTTTCACATCTAGCTATGTCCGCAGGCAGTCATTTATCAAATATCAAAAAGCTTGTACCACACATTCATCCATCAGATATCAAAAAGCTTGTACCAGACATTGATTTATCACATCTCAAAAAAGTTCTTACCAGATAGAAATGGAGTCCACTTCGATTTCTGGGTTTGTAAGATGACCCGTCAACACAATGAGTATCATGAGGTACCAAAACTCGAGGCTGCCATAACCACAGATATATCAATCACAGAAACATACGAATCCCCAGAAAATAATTTAATCAGTAACAAGAGCAGTTGTAAGACAGACCAGAGCATCACGGCAGAAGCCAAGGAGAGCCTCACAAATGCCCCCAAATCTTTGAAGGCCTGCCATGACAGTCCATTCCATGCACCAGGGCAGCTCCCTGAAACTACATATGCCAGCTGCCCTAACACCACTATCCACCAGGACAAATTCAGAGTAATCGCCGCCCCAACTAAACCCCATTCTAATTTCAAGATGAAAAGCCAGCTTAGAAAAACGTGCAGGACTAGGGCTAATGCAGAAATCCAGGCCATAGCCATGACTTTGCTCTGAGACTGTAAAAATTTCTGGACGGGAAAATTCAGAGCATATGCAAACAGCTGGGGAAGCATCCATATGGCAAACTTCCCTGCGAGATCTGAAATTTCATCAGACTGCCCAAATAGCTTCAATATTGGGGGCGCAAAAATATAGACAGGGCTCAGAAATAGGGCTGTGACGCCCAGTATGATCCATGATCTCTGCATATATATTCCCAACATATGTATCTGCCCTGCTCCGAAGGCCTGGCCGCATAGTGTCTCTAAAGCGCTGCCCATGCCTAGCTGCAATGGTAATCAAATTAGAGGAGCCTGGTCATTTCACTTTTCACCGAGATCAGTCTATCCAAAAACATATTGAAAGAAATTCACACAAATATACTACTCTATCAGGCATAATGTAACAAAAGGATTCCAACAGAGCTTGGAAATTTATCACCCATTAAAAGAATCATAGGAAAGGCATAAAAACAATCATCTAAAGATGTGGATACAATTTGAATCCACCCATTAGAATATTGACTTAAACATTAGATCGCATTCATTAAAGATGTGGGCACCATTTGAATCCATTCCAAAGACGGAGAGAAAAAAAATTGAGATGAATTTTTATTTTAAAAAAGTCCAGCCACAGAAACACATTATACAGTGGTAATCTTTGAACAGTCTTAAGAATAAATAAATAAATGTTAACGGGTCTTTAAGAGGAACCTGGCCTACAGAGATTCCCTAACTTTCATGTGATACAGAATAGTAATGCCTTTGAAATGATCTTTTAGGAAAAGGCTGATCAATCTCAGAATGTGCTAAACAGAAACTTGGACTGAAAATGATTCATCTCATATTCCTGTTGCATAAATAGATATATTCTTCTTTACCATAGCCTGCATTAATCTTTGGTAGAATAGCTAATACCCAGATTGAGAAAACCATGACGACAAAACAAATAATCAACTGGCACAAAGAATGTTATTCAAAAAATTGGCCAATAACCAGCTTGACAAAGTCATGACAACAAAGAACAAACTGATATGTTATTCAAAGAATGGTCAATACCCAGCTTGAGAAAACAAAGAAACTAATAGCGTATTATTCAAAGAAACTGTATGAATACCCAGCTTGAGAAAATCAGCTAAACGAGAAATGGACCCGTTACAGGAGGCCTTATCAAGAGTCAAGAAGCTTCACCGAGTCGTACACTAACCCAGAACTATAGTAGTTAAATCCCAAAGCATGGAATTCTGAATGATGGCAATCAACAAAACCATGGAGAATTTATGTTAAAACTAAATATCATTCAACATCAATGCAAAAGGTACATATACCTTGACAAATGTTGCAACCCAATTTAGCAAAAAGCACCTTAAAACCCAATTTAAACACAGACAGAATCTACTATTTATTTTTTTACCATGGTTCCAAAAGCCAGTCCAGCAATGACAGAGTTCTCAATAGCCACAGCAGCGAGCTCAATGGTGCCCAAATGGCCGGTGAAGGTCTGGGTAATGGCTCCAAGAGAATATTGGCAAATTGCTGTGAATATTGCAGGCCCAGCAATGTACCAGAGCTTCTTGGACTCAATCCAGCTCTCTCTAGCAAGCTCTTTGGGATTACAAAGAGAAGGGATTTCAGGAGAAAGATCAAGACCAGTGTGAGTCCAAGCAGATCCATTATTGGGCTTCTGCCCTGCTTCTCTATTCAACAGAGGCAATCTCGGACCCCCTTCCTCCATTGTTAGGCGTTCACTGGACCTCGACAGCTGTCACAAACGCTTCCGAATTCAAATTGATTCTAAACTTCCCTATTTAATGAGAAAATGAATTAAAAATTTGCCGCAAATCCCATGCAGGTGACAAGGTAGGTAAAACGTATGGTGTACAATCCTTTCCGATTATTGAGTTGTTTATTTTGAATCATTGTAAATGTCACGGCAACTTTGTGATTAAATGCTATTTACACCTAACTTAGGGCCCTCAATGGAGCTCGTGGCTGGATAGCCACTACTGAGCACGACAGCTTTGACCATGCCAAGGGATGAGTTCCGTTCAGCCTTCTGTCATTTGTTTATCTGTTTCTGTCATTTCGTTATTCCACAATTGGGTGAGATTATTCATAATCTAATTGATGATGGCATGTTAATCATATTTTAATTTTTTTGGCAGGTGTAGTGAAAGTGGATGTTAATCATAAAAAAAAATTTCCAAGGTGTAGTGAAAGTGGATGAGATTGTTATTGATTTAGTTAAATTTTGTTAGACAATAAGTCTATGTCTCTAATCATTCTTCCATTAAAGTGTACTCATTCTTCTATTAAAGTGAAATATGTGTAAAAAATTTTAACAACAATTTTGTTAGAGTTGTTCTTCTTTTTGAAGATGGATCTTTCAATGTGATTCAAATGTAGGTGAAGAATATACACTTTTTATTCAAAATACAGTTTTAACAAAAAAAAATTTATTAAATGAAAATTAAAAAATGATTATTTTACTTTTAAAATTATATAATAATTAAAATTTTATTAAAAATAAGATTCTTATTATTTAGATAATTTAGATTTTGTCTAATAGTAATATAGATATTTCAAATATATTTAAGTAAAAAATGTCAAGTTATTTTAGTGTTGAATGGTGAGATGCCAAAAAGATAAAGATAAGGACACTAATGAGATCTAAGATGTTCTTCATGTCGCTCCAAACCCTACTAATATATGAGGCAAGTTTGGTGACTAAGACCCTCTCTCATTCACCTATGTTTCACCCATGTTTCATGAGTGGTTACCAAAAACCTATCTCTTATGAGAATAAATAGAACACTTAGCACTCATTACATCTAGTTGATGCTCACATTTTGAAGCTTAAGCATTGGGCCTTCCTAGGAGGTCACCTACTTAGTACAACTCCAACTCAAACGTACGTGCTTAACTATGGACTTCTCCCCAAAGCTAAACCCACTTAGCTTGCTATCTCATTTGGAAAACCTTCGGCAAGTGTTGTGCCTTGTGAACCATTCAATATAGAGCCTCTTTAGCTCATCAATTATGTGCTTATTTGGAGCTTAGTGTTTTAGACTCTTTGAATGTGATCTTATATCCGCCAATCTTTCTATTTTTTAAATGTGTATTTTTTTCCTAATTAATAAAATTGATACAAGTTCATTAAAATACAATTTTAATTTATCTTACATAACTTTTTTTTATCATACATAAAGATAAGAAATTTATTTTCTAATTATTTTAATTATAATATGTTTATTATCTTAAATATTAATATTTTAAGATATGGGTAGGTGACAAATTTAAATTTTGGACAAATAAATTACTCCCAAATTTAAAATAAAAAATAAGATTTTGTGTAACACACTCATTGTAATTTCATCCATTATCTAAAAATAAAAAAATCACCCAACCCGGATTAGGACAAAAATTCCATGACATTCATTATTTTTTATTTTAAAATAGTATAGTCGTAAGCTGTGTAGTATATGTGGTTTTAGATCCTAAACTAGAAAGTATAATATTTTTTGTTTTCTAAATTGGATCAACTAACACTTAAATACCTTTATCTAAATATTTTTTTGGGGGACTTAGACTCGAGATTTGTGTAACGTGGTCAACAACTAACTTAACATGAGGTGGGCCTTCAAATTCGAGCTATCAATTCTAAAAGTTGGTGAGTGCTTTGCAACAGAATTATGGTAAGCATGATACCATAAATACGAATCTTCAATTTAATTATTCTTTAGGGTTCCTAATGAATATTAAAGGGAAGTTTTTAACAAAATTATATTCCTAAATAAATAGTAAGTTATTATTGAAATATTTTAAATGATTTTTAATGTGGAAAGGTTATTTATAATGATAGTAAGGAGTGGAGTGTACTGTGAGTTAATGTCAACAAAAGTTCTTAATGTTTTTTGCTTAAATTTGACAATCTTTCACATGTCAAAATTAATATCAATTAATAATTTTTACCATCAACATTTTGGATCACACTTTGTGATCCATCATCAGAATGCAAGAGAGCATAAGGAGAAGAAAGATGGCATATTGCAAATCTAGAACTCAATAAAAAGGAGGGGGATAACATGTAGACCAAGATTGACTTGAACTACAAATAGTATAATAGAATTAAAAAATAAAAATAATAAAACATCACAACGCTTCTTACACTAATCTTGAGAGGAAAATTATGCAAATTTTAACATAGCTATATTACATAGATTTCAAGAAACACATAAGATCATAAACAAAATAACAATGAACACATAACACAGTGATTTCCGTGGGAAAAAAACCCTTACAGGAGAAAAACCCCACACTCCAAAACCTACATAATGTATTATCAAATCAATAACAAATTACAACACACTTACAATGCAAGTTCTTATAGGAGTATCACCTCAACAAGCTTGGAAGAACTTCAATAGCATCCAAACTTGCAAACAAAACTCAATGTTCAAACTCCTCCTCAAGCCCTCATTTTATAGGCTTCTTATGTGTCATACAATCTCTAAACAAGGCCTTCCTATATTATACTATGGACAAGATATCTTTTGACAACTAATACTCACTTTTTCAAGGAAATGACACCAAAAAAATGCCAACTACATTTTGGGAGTATTTGCAAGGTTGAGGCAGATGTTTTCTCAACATTCTCCCACTTGTCGAATACCTTGCAAGAGTCAGGGGATCCATACTATCATGGACTTAACTACTAGGGGTCAAGAGGCCCATAGACTCTGAACACCATATGAACTTCTCTCTGCTCATAGGCTTAGTTAATAAATTGATAACATTCACCAAATTTTCTACCCTTTCCAGCTTTACCTTGTCATCCTCAACCATATCTCTCACAAAATGATATTGCACATTAATGTGCTTGGTCTTAGCATGAAATGTTGGGTTCTTCGCTAGGTAGATCGCACTCTAACTATCACTATAAATTGTCATTGCACCCTGTTTGAACTCTATATCTAAACACAATCTTTTGAGCCAAATGACTTCCTTGCAGGCATGAGTGGATGTCATATACTCTGCCTATGTAGTGGACAAAGCAACCATATCCTATCACTTGCTCATCCAACTAATTGCACCCCCAAATAATGTAAACACATATGCACTGGTGGTTTTTCTTCTATCAACACCACCAGCCTAGTCTAAATCCACGTAGCCTCAAATATCCAAGGAATGCTAGTTTCTTGTTCTATGAAAATATATAGAGTACTCTGAGGTACCCTGCAAGTATTTAAAAACTATTTTTACTGCATCCCAATGTGCTCTTCCTAAATTAGACATGTAACGAGAAAGAACTCACACTTATTGGGCAATGTCTGGTCTTGTACAAACTATAACATACATCAAACTTCTAACAACACTCTAGTATGGTACTCAACTCATTTCTTCCATCTTCAATGGGGATGGAGGACATTGTGAACTAGAAAGCTTCGTTCACATTGTAATGGGAACACACAAAGGTCTAAAATCCTACACATTAAATCTTCTTAGTATAGTACCAACATACTTACTTTGGCATAGCCCAAACATTATGGTTTGTCCATCTCTTATAATCTCCATTCCCAGAATGTGTCTTGCTACACCAAATTTCATTACAAACTTTGTTGAGAGTTAATATTTTAATTATGCAATCAAACCTTTTCCTTTACCAATAAACATGTCATCAACATACAAGGTAATAACTAGGAAATGATCACCATCAGATTTGAAATATATAGAGTGAGAAGATTTAGACCGCACAAATCCAAAATTCAATACATATGTATCAAACTTATGGTACCACATCCTAGGACTCTATTTTAAACCATACAAGTATTTCTTCGACTTACAGACCAAATGACTTTTACCTTTCACCACATAGTGCTCTGGTTGTGTCATATAAATTTCTTCCTCCAAATCTCCATGAAGGAAAGTTGTTTTCACGTCCATTTTCTTGATCTCTAGATTATAAGTTGTTGCAATAAAAAGAAAAAAATGAATGGATGTCATTTTGGCTACATGAGAAAAAAAATTCGTCATAATCTACTACCTCAACCTGGGAGTAACCTTTTATAATCAATTGTGATTTGTACTTCTCAATGCTTCCATCTAAACCTATCATCTTTTTGAACACCCATTTACAACCAATAGGCTTTGGTCCTTCAGGCAATGGTGCAAGGTCTCATGTATCATTCCTTTTAAGAGCTTCTATCTCTTCATCCATGGCTATCTTTTAGGAATCTAAATCATTCATACCAAGAGCCTCTTCTACATATCAAGGAAATGTGAGTGTACAAATGAATTAAACTAGTAAAGCGTTCAACTACATAATATCATTAATGCAACATATAGATTAGACAAAAGAAAACTCAAATACCCAAAGAACATGGAAGCCTCATGAAAACCTTGGAGACTCCCTTGTTGTGTTTGATATTTCCAAGATGGTTGGATGTGTGCTCAAAGAGTGCTCAAGCTTCAAGGATTTGGAGTGATTTTGGCATTATAAGGATGAGTTTGATGATTTTTGGATGCAAAATGGCATGGTAACAATGCTTGAAAGGTGGATGGAAATGAAGGATAAGAGTGCTCAATTTATAGGCTTGAAGGGATGCAAATGGATGGTCAAGATGCAAGGATGAAGAAGGGCTAGAATTCATTTGAGGGGAAGCACATGGATTGTGCTTTCTCAAACTCATAGCCTTGTGACAAGTGTCACAAAGAGAGGATGAGAGGACATTGGGGGTTGGGAAGAAATGCCATAAAGGCACATCTTGTCTCATATCTCAAAAGTCAAGATTTGAGGAATGTGACCATTTTGGGAAAAGGGAGGGATTTCGAAGAAGTGGGAGAGAGGAATAAAATATTCCTTAGAGGGGATAAGAGTAGAAGAATATGGTTGAGGATGTAAGAGGGAGTTTAAGGTTTACAAATGGGGAGGAGGTTGGGATTGGAGGAGATGTGACATGAAGTTGACATTGAGATGGGTTAGGATTTCTTAATCCTTGGATTAGGATTGTGCAGATGTTTAGGGGAGGATTAGGATTGGATTAGGAATTATTAGTGGGAAACTAGGAGAATTAGGAGAATGCAAGTGGGAGGAGAGAGAATGAGTGGAGGCTTAATTAGTTAACCAAGGGTGTTCTAACTAATTAAATGGGGTTTAGTATGTGTAAGGGGTTGGGTTGAGTTAGAACTCAAGGTTAGGTTGTTGAAGAGTGGTTTGGTTAGGGTTAAAGTTATGAGTCATGTGCTCAAATAGAATTAAATTAATAAATTTAATTCAAAAATAGAGGAAAAAGGTTAAAATAAATTAATTTAAGAAAATAGGAGTATTTTTTTAATTATTAGAAGAAGGGGGTTTAATTAATCAAATAATTATGGGTTTCTTATTTAATTAATTGTACTATAATTAATTAATTAGAAGGATTGACATAAGTTAATTAAATAATAAAAATTAAATTAATAATGTCTAGAAGAGAGTTAAATTTGATTATGAAATCATTAATCAAATTTAGGTGTCTACAATCAATATTAACATTCAAATAAAATATGCATCTCCAATCATCGAGAGAATATCCATACCTTTCAAGTGGTTTTCTTTGTCTAGTAGACCTTCAAACAAGCTCAGTATTAGGTTCCTCTTCTTTCTCTGATGCTTCAAAACTTGTAGAGCTCTCCTCAACTTCCTATCTTTCTAAGGGCCTCAATTCAACTTTTACATGTGTACTGAAACAAAAGAAGGCTTAGATTCTCTAAAAATAACACTTCTTGAATAAAATACCTTTTGTGCAACAGTATGCCAAAGCTTTTATCATTTCACACCATAACTATATCCAATGAATATACATTTAACAACTTTGTTATCCAATTTTGTCCACCTCTCCTTTGGCACATGAGCATATACCTCACAATCAAAAACTCTCAGATGTCTAAGTGAAGTCATGTGGACCAAACATGCTTCCATTGGTGTCTTATCATCAAGAGATAAAGTAGGAGACATGTTTATGACGTAGCAGGAAATGGCTACAACTTCATCCCAAAAATTTTGTTCTAGTCTAACACCACTCAACATACTCCTAGTGTTATCCATCAAGGTCTTGTTCATTCTTTCTGCAACTTCATTTTGTTATGGAGAATACAAAGTTTTCTTGTCTCTTAATACCACAATATTTACCGAATGCATCAAAATCATTAGAGTAATATTCATTGTCATTATTTGACCTTTAACATTTAATCTTCTTTCTAGTCTGCAACTCAACCATTTCTTTAAATACTTTGAAACAACTAAAGTCTTCAACTTTACTCTTAATAAAATAACCCATGTTCTTCTACTGAAATCATTAATGAAAGAAACATAATAAACTAATTTACCAATAGAAGGAACATCAACTAGACCAAATACATCTGAATGGATTAGATCCAAAACACATGAAGACTTATGAGAACTCAAGTAAAACTGAATGCGGTTTTGTTTTCCATACATACAATGCTCACAAAAATCAAATTCTATATTGCAATCATTCAACCCACCAACAAGGTTCTTATTTTTCAAGGTTTGTAGACCCTTCTCACTTATATGGCCAAGTCTATGGTTCCATAACATCATTTTCTCTACAGGCAACTTTGACTCACTAGACAGAGTACCCTTGGGTCCCCAAAAACCATGACCATCTACTGAAAAATAAACCATCTCCTTTTTCAATAGAGTAATCTTTGTCACAATATTATCTGAAATTCTATTGCACTCAATTGTGCATGCATCAAGAAGGTACAATGTTCCAATCTACTTCCTCTTACTATCACCATAGCACCTCTCACCATTTTCACACCTGCTTCATAAAATCGTGCATGCACACCCACATCTATTAGCTTGCTAACAAATAAAAAGTTTCTTGTTAGTTCTGGGATATGTAAGACACCATCAAATCATCTAATTCTACCTTCAGAAAATTTCATCTGAACACTTCCACACCCAACAGTATCAAGGAAAGAGTTATCACTCAAATACACCTTACCCCCATCAAAATTTTCATACTTACAGAACCAGTTTCTATTAGGAGTCATGTGGAAAGATGCACCTGATTCTATCAACCACGCATTGCCACCTACACATGGCCAAGACTGCAATAAAAACATCTCCATCTTTCTTCTTGGACTCTGAATCAGAATCTTGCTTCTTCTTCTTCTTCTTTGTAGTCCTTTCATAAATGTATGGGTTTTCCACAGTTCCAGCATATTGTCTTGGACTTACCAAGGGATTTTGATCTCCCCTTATTCTTGGACATAGAACAACCATGTTGCTTTTCATTCTTGCCTCTTTCTCTTGATCTTCCTCAAACACTCAAAGCCTCTACGACATTCAAAGAGACTATCCTTCCCATCCCCTCAGAAAGTAGAGAACCAACAACATCCTCCATCTTCAAGACAACTGAAGTTATCCCTATGTTCATGACAAGGTTGTCCCATAAGTCTGGCAATGAACATAGCAAGATTTTCCACCTTTCTTCTCCATTCATTAACACCCCTACTGAGGTCAAATGAGTCATCAACATATTAAATCTTTCCAGATGCTCAAAAATTCATCCACCTTCCATTCTCAAGGAATACAACTTCTTCCTTAGGAAAATATTATTCACAAGTGATCTTTCTTGATGTATCTTACTTAGCTTCTTCCAAAGCTTCTTCGAAGTAGATTCTTCCTCTGAAATTTATTAGCATTGAGTCTACAAGACACAATCTTATGAGACATTTAGCTTTTATATCCATTACATTATACAATGCCGCTAAAGTTGGATCCATAGCCCTCTAGAAATTTTCATCCACCGCATCCCATAGATCTTGATCAATCAACAAATCTTCCATCTTCTCCACATTTCAAAGTTCATGCCATTAAAATTCTCTACTTCAATCCTCCCTAATATGTTTGTCATATTTACTATCCTACAATACAAAAAATGAAATAATGTACACAAGCTCCCACTCAAACCTTGATTAGCTCAAAAAACCATGTACCCAACAAATAGAACCAAAATTGGCCAAGCTCTAATCCACTTGTAAGGAAGAAAAGGTGTGCATCCAAATGATTCCTATGCTAATCTTGAGAGGACAATTATGCAAATCTCAACATAGCTATATTACAAAGATTTCAAGAAACACATAAGACCATAAACAAAATAACAATGAACACATAACACTGTGATTTATGTGGGGAAAACCCTTATAGGAGGAAAACCTCACACTCCAAAACTTGCA